>CAXITT010000097.1:736793-915454 GCA_964033795.1 Lymnaea stagnalis | reverse complement strand
GGTGTAGATGCATTTATAAATAGTAATAACGACGTAGATTGTGTTTCTTTAATTGTAGCTTCAGGGGTAGGTGCAACTTTAGTTGTAGTTGCAATTGCAGATGTAGTTGCCGTTAAAGAAGCAGTTTTTTCAGGTTTAAAAAAGTCGTATATGCATATAGATTTACCTCTTTTCGTAGTAATCCCCTCCTATATGAAGTTGTTGTTTTTGAGGCAGTTAAAGATATAGATGAAGTTATATTTATAGATATTATTTGTGATATAGATTCTATTCCTTTAATTGTAGCTTAAATGGTAGATTTAACTTTGTTTGCAGTTGAATATGTAGATTTAGTTGTCGTCTTAGTAGTAGCTTTAGTTGATTGAACGAATGGTGTCTATGTATAAAGATTCTATTCCTTTAATTGTAGCTTAAATGGTAGATTTAACTTTGTTTGCAGTTGAATATGTAGATTTAGTTGTCGGTGTCGTCATAGTAGTAGCTTTAGTTGATTGAAAGATTGGTGTCTATGTATATATAATTGTACCTATGTTTGTAGTTATCTCCCCAAGTTTGATGTTGTAGTTTTAGTTGCAAATATAGATGCAGTTGCTGGTGTAGATTCATTTATAAATAGTAATAACGACGTAGATTGTGTTTCTTTAATTGTAGCTTCTCGGGTAGGTGCAACTTAAGTTGTCGTTGCAACTGCAGATGTAGTTGCCCGTTAAAGAAGCAGTTTTTTGTCGGGTGTAAAATAGGTCGTTTATGCATATAGAATTACCTCTTTTCGTAGTAATCTCCTCCTATATGAAGTTGTAGTTTTTGAGGCAGTTATAGATATAGATGAAGTTGTATTTATAGATATTATTTGTGTTATAGATTCTATTCCTTTAATTGTAGCTTAAATGGTAGATTTAACTTTTTTTGCAGTTGAATATGTAGATTTATTTGTCGTCTTAGTAGTAGCTTTAGTTGATTGAAAGAATGGTGTCTATGTATATATAATTGTATCTATGTTTGTAGTTATCTCCCCAAGTATGATGTTGTAGTTTTATTTGCAATTGTAGATACAGTTGCTGGTGTAGATGCATTTATAAATAGTAATAACGACGTAGATTGTGTTTCTTTAATTGTAGCTTCAGGGGTAGGTGCAACTTTAGTTGTAGTTGCAATTGCAGATGTAGTTGCCGTTAAAGAAGCAGTTTTTTCAGGTTTAAAAAAGTCGTATATGCAAATAGATTTACCTCTTTTCGTAGTAATTCCCTCCTATATGAAATTGTTGTTTTTGAGGCAGTTGTAGATATAGATGAAGTTGTATTTATAGATATTATTTGTGTTATAGATTCTATTCCTTTAATTGTAGCTTAAATGGTAGATTTAACTTTGTTTGCAGTTGAATATGTAGATTTAGTTGTCGTCTTAGTAGTAGCTTTAGTTGATTGAAAGAATGGTGTCTATGTATATATAATTGTATCTATGTTTGTAGTTATCTCCCCAAGTATGATGTTGTAGTTTTAGTTGCAATTGTAGATACAGTTGCTGGTGTAGATGCATTTATAGATAGTAATAACGACGTAGATTGTGTTTCTTTAATTGTAGCTTCAGGGGTAGGTGCAACTTTAGTTGTAGTTGCAATTGCAGATGTAGTTGCCGTTAAAGAAGCAGTTTTTTCAGGTTTAAAAAAGTCGTATATGCAAATAGATTTACCTCTTTTCGTAGTAATTCCCTTCTATATGAAATTGTTGTTTTTGAGGCAGTTGTAGATATAGATGAAGTTGTATTTATAGATATTATTTGTGTTATAGATTCTATTCCTTTAATTGTAGCTTAAATGGTAGATTTAACTTTGTTTGCAGTTGAATATGTAGATTTATTTGTCGTCTTAGTAGTAGCTTTAGCTGATTGAACGAATGGTGTCTATGTATAAAGATTCTGTTCCTTTAATTGTAGCTTAAATGGTAGATTTAACTTTGTTTGCAGTTGAATATGTAGATTTAGTTGTCGGTGTCGTCATAGTAGTAGCTTTAGTTGATTGAAAGAATTGCGTCTATGTATATATAATTGTATCTATGTTTGTAGTTATCTCCTTAAGTTTGATGTTGTAGTTTTAGTTTCAATTTTAGATGCAGTTGCTGGTGTAGATGTATTTATAAATAATAATAACGACGTAGATTGTGTTTCTTTAATTGTAGCTTCTCGGGTAGGTGCAACTTAAGTTGTCGTTGCAACTGCAGATGTAGTTGCCCGTTAAAGAAGCAGTTTTTTGTCGGGTGTAAAATAGGTCGTTTATGCATATAGAATTACCTCTTTTCGTAGTAATCCCCTCCTATTTAAAGTTGTTTTTTTTTGAGGCAGTTGTAGATATAGATGAAGTTCTATTGACAGATATTATTTGTGTTATAGATTATATTCCTTTACTTGTAGCTTAAATGGTAGATTTAACTTTGTTTGCAGTTGAATATGTAGATTTAGTTGTCGGTGTCGTCTTAGTAGTAGCTTTAGTTGATTGAAAGAATGGTGTCTATGTATGTATAATTGTATCTATGTTTGTAGTTATCTCCCCAAGTACGATGTTGTAGTTTTAGTGGCAATTGTAGATACAGTTGCTGGTGTAGATTCATTTATAAATAGTAATAACGACGTAGATTGTGTTTCTTTAATTGTAGCTTCAGGGGTAGGTGCAACTTTAGTTGTAGTTGCAATTGCAGATGTAGTTGCCGTTAAAGAAGCAGTTTTTTGTCGGGTGTAAAATAGGTCGTTTATGCATATAGAATTACCTCTTTTCGTAGTAATCTCCTTCTATATGAAGTTGTTGTTTTTGAGGCAGTTATAGATATAGATGAAGTTTTATTTATAGATATTATTTAGGTTATAGATTCTATTCCTTTAATTGTAGCTTAAATGGTAGATTTCACTTTGTTTGCAGTTGAATATGTAGATTTAGTTGTCGTCTTAGTAGTAGCTTTAGTTGATTGAACGAATGGTGTCTATGTATAAAGATTCTGTTCCTTTAATTGTAGCTTAAATGGTAGATTTAACTTTGTTTGCAGTTGAATATGTAGATTTTTGTTGTCGGTGTCGTCATATTAGTAGCTTTAGTTGATTGAAAGAATGGTGTCTATGCATATATAATTGTATCTATGTTTGTAGTTATCTCCCCAAGTTTGATGTTGTAGTTTTAGTTGCAAATATAGATGCAGTTGCTGGTGTAGATGCATTTATAAATAATAATAATGACGTAGATTGTGTTTCTTTAATTGTAGCTTCAGGGGTAGGTGCAACTTTAGTTGTAGTTGCAATTGCAGATGTAGTTGCCGTTAAAGAAGCAGTTTTTTCAGGTGTAAAATAGGTCGTATATGCATATAGATTTACCTCTTTTCGTAGTAATCTTTTCCTATATGAAGTTGTTGTTTTTGAGGCAGTTATAGATATAGATGAAGTTGTATTTATAGATATTATTTGTGCTTTAGATTCTATTCCTTTAATTGTAGCTCAAATGGTAGATTTAACTTTGTTTGCAGTTGAATATGTAGATTTAGTTGTCGTCTTAGTAGTAGCTTTAGTTTATTGAACGAATGGTGTCTATGTATAAAGATTCTATTCCTTTAATTGTAGCTTAAATGGTAGATTTAAATTTGTTTGCAGTTGAATATGTAGATTTAGTTGTCGGTGTCGTCTTAGTAGTAGCTTTAGTTGATTGAAAGAATAGTGTCTATGTATATATAATTGTATCTATGTTTGTAGTTGTCTCCCCAAGTATGATGTTGTAGTTTTAGTTGCAATTGTAGTTACAGTTGCTGGTGTAGATGCATTTATAAATAGTAATAACGACGTAGATTGTGTTTCTTTAATCGTAGCTTCTGGGGTAGGTGCAACTTTAGTTGTAGTTGCAACTGCAGATGTAGTTGCCGTTAAAGAAGTAGTTTTTGTCGGGTGTAAAATAGGCCGTATATGCATATAGAATTACCTCTTTTCGTAGTAATCTTCTCCTATATCAAGTTGTTGTTTTTGAGGCAGTTGTAGATATAGATGAAGTTGTATTTATAGATATTATTTGTGTTAGAGATTATATTCCTTTAATTGTAGCTTAAATGGTAGATTTAATTTTGTTTGCAGTTGAATATGTAGATTTAGTTGTCGTCTTAGTAGTAGCTTTAGTTGATTGAAAGAATGGTGTCTATGTATAAAGATTCTATTCCTTTAATTGTAGCTTAAATGGTAGATTTAACTTTGTTTGCAGTTGAATATGTAGATTTAGTTGTCGGTGTCATCTTAGTAGTGACCTTTAGTTGATTGAAAGAATGGTGTCTTTGTATATATAATTGTATCTATGTTTGTAGTTATCTCCCTAAGTATGATGTTGTAGTTTTATTTGCAATTGTAGATACAGTTGCTTGTGTAGATGCATTTATAAATAGTAATAACGACGTAGATTGTGTTTTTTAATTGTAGCTTCAGGGGTAGGTGCAACTTTAGTTGTAGTTGCAATTGCAGATGTAGTTGCCGTTAAAGAAGCTGTTTTTTAAGGTTTAAAAAAGTCGTATATGCATATAGATTTACCTCTTTTCGTAGTAATCTCCTCCTTTATGAAGTTGTAGTTTTTGGGGCAGTTGTAGATATAGTTGAAGTTGTATTTATAGATATTATTTGTGTTATAGATTCTATTCCTTTAATTGTAGCTTAAATGGTAGATTTAACTTTGTTTACAGTTGAATATGTAGATTTAGTTGTTGTCTTAGTAGTAGCTTTAGTTGATTGAACGAATGGTGTCTATGTATAAAGATTCTGTTCCTTTAATTGTAACTTAAATGGTAGATTTAACTTTGTTTGCAGTTGAATATGTAGATTTAGTTGTCGGTGTCGTCATAGTAGTAGCTTTAGTTGATTGAAAGAATGGTGTCTATGTATATATAATTGCATCTATGTTTGTAGTTATCTCCCCAAGTTTGATGTTGTAGTTTTAGTTGCAATTATAGATGCAGTTGCTGGTGTAGATGCATTTATAAATAATAATAACGACGTAGATTGTGTTTCTTTAATTGTAGCTTTTCGGGTAGGTGCAACTTAAGTTGTAGTTGCAACTGCAGATGTAGTTGCCCGTTAAAGAAGCAGTTTTTTGTCGGGTGTAAAATAGGTCGTTTATGCATATAGAATTACCTCTTTTCGTAGTAATCTCCTCCTATTTAAAGTTGTTGTTTTTGAGGCAGTTGTAGATATAGATGAAGTTCTATTGACAGATATTATTTGTGTTATAGATTCTATTCCTTTACTTGTAGCTTAAATGGTAGATTTAACTTTGTTTGCAGTTGAATATGTAGATTTAGTTGTCGGTGTCGTCTTAGTAGTAGCTTTAGTTTATTGAAAGAATGGTGTCTATGTATATATAATTGTATCTATGTTTTGTAGTTATCTCCCCAAGTATGATGTTGTAGTTTTAGTTGCAATTGTAGATACAGTTGCTGGTGTAGATGCATTTATAAATATTAATAACGACGTAGATTGTGTTTCTTTAATTGTAGCTTCAGGGGTAGGTGCAACTTTAGTTGTAGTTGCAATTGCAGATGTAGTTGCCGTTAAAGAAGTAGTTTTTTGTCGTTGTAAAATAGGCCGTATATGCATATAGATTTACCTCTTTTCGTAGTAATCTTCTCCTATATCAAAGAGTTGTTTTTGAGGCAGTTGTAGATATAGATGAAGTTGTATTTATAGATATAATTTGTGTTATAGATTATATTTTTTTAATTGTAGCTTAAATGGTAGATTTAATTTTGTTTGCAGTTGAATATGTAGATTTAGCTATCGTCTTAGTAGCTGCTTTAGTTGATTGAAAGAATTGTAACTCTGTATGTATAATGGTATCTATGTTTTTAGTTATCTCCCAGAGTATGATGTTGTAGTTTTAGTTGCAATTGTAGATAAAGTTGCTGGTGGATATGCATTTATCAATAGTAATAACGACGTAGATTGTGTTTCTTTAATTGTAGCTTCAGGGGTAGGTGCAACTTTAGTTGTAGTTGCAATTGCAGATGTACTTGCCGTTAAAGAAGCAGTTTTTCAGGTGTAAAATAGTCGTAAATGCATAAAGATTTACCTCTTTTCGTAGTAATCCCCTCCTATATGAAGTTGAAGTTTTTGAGGCAGTTGTAGATATAGATGAAGTTGTATTTATAAATATTATTTGTGTTATAGATTATATTCCTTTAATTGTAGCTTAAATGGTAGATTTAACTTTGTTTGCAGTTGAATATGTAGATTTAGTTGTCGTTTTAGTAGTAGCTTTAGTTGATTGAAAGAATAGTGTCTATGTATATATAATTTTATCTATGTTTGTAGTTATCTCCCCAAATATGATGTTGTAGTTTTAGTTGCAATTGTAGGTACAGTTGCTTGTGTAGATACATTTATAGATAGTAATAACGTCGAAGATTGTGTTTATTTAATTGTAGCTTCAGGGGTAGGATGCAACTTAAGTTGTAGTTGCAACTGCAGATGTAGTTGCCGTTAAAGTAGCAGTTTTTTGTCGGGTGTAAAATAGGTCGTATATGCATATAGATTTTTCTCTTTTCGTAGTAATCCCCTCCTATATGAAGTTGTAGTTTTTGAGGCAGTTGTAGATATAGATGAAGTTGTATTTATAAATATTATTTGTGTTATAGATTATGTTCCTTTAATTGTAGCTTAAATGGTAGATTTAACTTTGTTTGCAGTTGAATATGTAGATTTAGTTGTCGTTTTAGTAGTAGCTTTAGTTGATTGAAAGAATGGTGTCTATGTATATAGATTATATTCCTTTTATTGTTGCTTAAATGGTAGATTTAACTTTGTTTGCAGTTGAATATGTGAATTTAGTTGTCGATGTCGTCTTAGTAGTAGCTTTAGTTGATTGAAAGAATGGTGTCTATGTATATATAATTGTATCTATGTTTGTAGTTATCTTCCCAAGTATGATGTTGTAGTTTTAGTTGCAATTTGAAATATAGTTGCCGGTGTAGATGCATTTATAGATAGTAATAACGTCGAAGATTGTGTTTCTTTAATTGTAGCTTCAGGGGTAGGTGCAACTTTAGTTGTAGTTGCAACTGCAGATGTAGTATCTGTTAAAGTAGCAGTTTTTTGTCGGGTGTAAAATAGGTCGTATATGCATATAGATTTACCTCTTTTTGTAGTAGTCTTCTCCTATATGAAGTTGTTGTTTTTGAGGCAGTTGTAGATATAGATGAAGTTTTATTATAGATATTATTTGTGTTATAGATTCTATTCCTTTAATTGTAGCTTAAATGGTAGATTTGACTTTGTTTGCAGTTGAATATGTAGATTTAGTTGTCGTCTTAAGTGTAGCTTTAGTTGATTGAAAGAATAGTGTCTATGTATATATAATTTTATCTATGTTTGTAGTTATCTCCCCAAGTATGATGTTGTAGTTTTAGTTGCAATTGTAGGTACAGTTGCTGGTGTAGATGCATTTTTAGATAGTAATAACGTCGAAGATTGTGTTTCTTTAATTGTAGCTTCAGGGGTAGGATGCAACTTAAGTTGTAGTTGCAATTGCAGATGTAGTTGCCGTTAAAGAAGCAGTTTTTTCAGGTGTAAAATAGTCGTATATGCATATAAATTTTTCTCTTTTCGTAGTAATCCCCTCCTATATGAAGTTGTAGTTTTTGAGGCAGTTGTAGATATAGATGAAGTTGTATTTATAAATATTATTTGTGTTATAGATTCTATTTATTTAATTGTAGCTTAAATGGTAGATTTGACTTTGTTTGCAGTTGAATATGTAGATTTAGTTGTCGTCTTAAGTGTAGCTTTAGTTGATTGAAAGAATGGTGTCTATGTATATATAATTGTATCTATGTTTGTAGTTATCTCCCCAAGTATGATGTTGTAGTTTTAGTTGCAATTTGAAATACAGTTGCTGGTGTAGATGCATTTATAAATAGTAATAACGTCGTTGATTGTGTTTCTTTAATTGTAGCTTCAGGGGTAGGTGCAACTTTAGTTGTAGTTGCAACTGCAGATGTAGTTGCCGTTAAAGTAGCAGTTTTTTTGTCGGTTGTAAAATAGGTCGTATATGCATATAGATTTACCTCTTTTTGTAGTAGTCTTCTCCTATATGAAGTTGTTGTTTTTGAGGCAGTTGTAGATATAGATGAAGTTTTATTATAGATATTATTTGTGTTATAGATTCTATTCCTTTAATTGTAGCTTAAATGGTAGATTTGACTTTGTTTGCAGTTGAATATGTAGATTTAGTTGTCGTCTTAAGTGTAGCTTTAGTTGACTGAAAGAATAGTGTCTATGTATATATAATTTTATCTATGTTTGTAGTTATCTCCCCAAGTATGATGTTGTAGTTTTAGTTGCAATTTGAAATACAGTTGCTGGTGTAGATGCATTTATAAATAGTAATAACGTCGTTGATTGTGTTTCTTTAATTGTAGCTTCAGGGGTAGGTGCAACTTTAGTTGTAGTTGCAACTGCAGATGTAGTTGCCGTTAAAGTAGCAGTTTTTTTGTCGGTTGTAAAATAGGTCGTATATGCATATAGATTTACCTCTTTTTGTAGTAGTCTTCTCCTATATGAAGTTGTTGTTTTTGAGGCAGTTGTAGATATAGATGAAGTTTTATTATAGATATTATTTGTGTTATAGATTCTATTCCTTTAATTGTAGCTTAAATGGTAGATTTGACTTTGTTTGCAGTTGAATATGTAGATTTAGTTGTCGTCTTAAGTGTAGCTTTAGTTGATTGAAAGAATAGTGTCTATGTATATATAATTTTATCTATGTTTGTAGTTATCTCCCCAAGTATGATGTTGTAGTTTTAGTTGCAATTTGAAATACAGTTGCTGGTGTAGATACATTTATAAATAGTTATAACGTCGTTGATTGTGTTTCTTTAATTGTAGCTTCAGGGGTAGGTGCAACTTTAGTTGTAGTTGCAACTGCAGATGTAGTTGCCGTTAAAGTAGCAGTTTTTTGTCGGGTGTAAAATAGTCGTATATGCATATAGATTTTTCTCTTTTCGTAGTAATCCCCTCCTATATGAAGTTGTAGTTTTTGAGGCAGTTGTAGATATAGATGAAGTTGTATTTATAAATATTATTTGTGTTATAGATTATATTCCTTTAATTGTAGCTTAAATGGTAGATTTAACTTTGTTTGCAGTTGAATATGTGGATTTAGTTGTCGATGTCGTCTTAGTAGTAGCTTTAGTTGATTGAAAGAATGGTGTCTATGTATATATAATTGTATCTATGTTTGTAGTTATCTCCCCAAGTATGATGTTGTAGTTTTAGTTGCAATTTGAAATACAGTTGCTGGTGTAGATGCATTTATAAATAGTAATAACGTCGTTGATTGTGTTTCTTTAATTGTAGCTTCAGGGGTAGGTGCAACTTTAGTTGTAGTTGGAATTACAGATGTAGTTGCCGTTAAAGAAGCAGTTTTTTGTCGGGTGTAAAATAGGTCGTATATGCATATAGATTTACCTCTTTTCGTAGTAATCTCCTCCTATATGAAGTTGTAGTTTTTGAGGCAGTTGTAGATATAGATGAAGTTGTATTTATAGATATTATTTGTGTTATAGATTCTATTCCTTTAATTGTAGCTTAAATGGTAGATTTGACTTTGTTTGCAGTTGAATATGTAGATTTAGTTGTCGTCTTAAGTGTAGCTTTAGTTGATTGAAAGAATGGTGTCTATGTATATATAAGTTTATCTATGTTTGTAGTTATCTCCCCAAATATGATGTTGTAGTTTTAGTTGCAATTGTAGGTACAGTTGCTGGTGTAGATACATTTATAGATAGTAATAACATCGAAGATTGTGTTTATTTATTTGTAGCTTCAGGGGTAGGATGCAACTTAAGTTGTAGTTGCAATTGCAGATGTAGTTGCCGTTAAAGAAGCAGTTTTTTCAGGTGTAAAATAGTCGTATATGCATAAAGATTTTTCTCTTTTCGTAGTAATCCCCTCCTATATGAAGTTGTAGTTTTTGAGGCAGTTGTAGATATAGATGAAGATGTATTTATAAATATTATTTGTGTTATAGATTATATTTATTTAATTGTAGCTTAAATGGTAGATTTGACTTTGTTTGCAGTTGAATATGTAGATTTAGTTGTCGTCTTAAGTGTAGCTTTAGTTGATTGAAAGAATGGTGTCTATGTATATATAATTGTATCTATGTTTGTAGTTATCTCCCCAAGTATGATGTTGTAGTTTTAGTTGCAATTGTAGATACAGTTGCTGGTGTAGATGCATTTATAGATAGTAATAACGACGTAGATTGTGTTTCTTTAATTGTAGCTTCAGGGGTAGGTGCAACTTTAGTTGTAGTTGGAATTACAGATGTAGTTGCCGTTAAAGAAGCAGTTTTTTGTCGGGTGTAAAATAGGTCGTATATGCATATAGATTTACCTCTTTTCGTAGTAATCTCCTCCTATATGAAGTTGTAGATTTTGAGGCAGTTGTAGATATAGATGAAGTTGTATTTATAGATATTATTTGTGTTATAGATTCTATTCCTTTAATTGTAGCTTAAATGGTAGATTTAACTTTGTTTGCAGTTGAATATGTAGATTTAGTTGTCGTCTTAGTAGTAGCTTTAGTTGATTGAAAGAATGGTGTCTATGTATATAGATTATAATCCTTTAATTGTTGCTTAAATGGTAGATTTAAATTTGTTTGCAGTTGAATATGTGGATTTAGTTGTCGGTGTCGTCTTAGTAGTAGCTTTAGTTGATTGAAAGAATGGTGTCTATGTATATATAATTGTATCTATGTTTGTAAATATCTCCCCAAGTATGATGTTGTAGTTTTAGTTGCAATTGTAGATACAGTTGCTGGTGTAGATCCATTTATATATAGTAATAACGACGTAGATTGTGTTTCTTTAATTGTAGCTTCAGGGGTAGGTGCAACTTTAGTTGAAAATGCAACTGCTGATGTAGTTGCCGTTAAAGAAGTAGTTTTTTCAGGTGTAAAATAGTCGTATATGCATATAGATTTACCTCTTTTCGTAGTAATCTCCTCCTATATGAAGTTGTAGTTTTTGGGGCAATTGTAGATAAAGATGAAGTTTTATTTATAAATATTATTTGTGTTATAGATTATATTCCTTTAAGTGTAGCTTAAATGGTAGATTTAACTTTGTTTGCAGTTGAAAATGTAGATTTAGCTATCGTTTTAGTAGCAGCTTTAGTTGATTGAAAGAATGGTAACTCTGTATGTATAATCGTATCTATGTTTTTAGTTATCTCCCCAAGTATGATGTTGTAGTTTTAGTTTCAATTGTAGATACAGTTGCTGGTGTAGATGCATTTATAGATAGTAATAACGTCGAAGATTGTGTTTCTTTAATTGTAGCTTCAGGGGTAGGTGCAACTTTAGTTGTAGTTGCAATTGCAGATGTACTTGCCGTTAAAGAAGCAGTTTTTTCAGGTGTAAAATAGTCTAATATACATAAAGATTTACCTCTTTTCTTAGTAATCCCTTCCTATATGAAGTTGTAGTTTTTGAGGCAGTTGTAGATATAGATGAAGTTGTATTTATATTTATTAATTGTGTTATAGATTCTGTTCCTTTAATTGCTACTTAAATGGTAGATTTAACTTTTTTCGCAGTTGAATATGTTGATTTAGCTATCGTCTTAGTAGTAGCTTTAGTTGATTGAAATAATGGTAACTCTGTATATATAATGGTATCTATGTTTTTAGTTATCTCCCCAAGTATGATGTTGTAGTTTTAGTTGCAATTGTAGATAAAGTTGCTGGTGTATATGCATTTATAGATAGCAATAACGTCGAAGATTGTGTTTCTTTAATTGTAGCTTCTGAAGTAGGTGCAACGTTAGTTGTAGTTGTAATTGTAGATGTAGTTGCCGTTAAAGAAGTTGTTTTTTCCGTTGTAAAATAGGTCGTATATATATGCATATAGATTTACCTCTTTTCGTAGTAATTTCCTCCTATATGAAGTTGTAGTTTTGAGGCAGTTGTAGATATAGATGAAGTTGTATTTATAGATATTATTTGTGTTATAGACTCTATTCATTTAATTGTAGCTTAAATGGTAGATTTAACTTTGTTTGCAGTTGAATATGTAGATTAAGTTGTCGTCTTAGTAGTAGCTTTAGTTGATTGAAAGAATGGTGTCTATGTATATATAATTGTATCTATGTTTGTAGTTATCTCCCCAAGTATGATGTTGTAGTTTTAGTTGTAATTAAAGATACAGTTGCTGGTGTAGATGCATTTATAGATATTAATAACGTCGAAGATTGGTTTTCTTTAATTGTAGCTTCAGGGGTAGGTGCAACTTTAGTTGTAGTTGTAATTGCAGACTTAGTTGCCGTTAAAGAAGTGGTTTTTTCCGGTGTAAAATAGATCGTATATGCATATAGATTTACCTCTTTTCGTAGTAATCCCCTCCTATATGAAGTTGTAGTTTTTGAGGCAGTTGTAGATATAGATGAAGTTGTATTTATAGATATTATTTGTGTTAGAGACTCTATTCATTTAATTGTAGCTTAAATGGTAGATTTCACTTTGTTTGCAGTTGAATATGTAGATTTAGCTATCGTCTTAGTAGTAGCTTTAGTTGATTGAAAGAATGGTGTCTATGTATATAGATTCTATTCCTTTAATTGTAGCTTAAATGGTAGATTTAACTTTGTTTGCAGATGAATATGTAGATTTAGTTTTCGGTGTCGTCTTATTAGTAGCTTTAGTTGATTGAAAGAATGATGTCAATGTATATATAATTGTATCTATGTTTGTAGTTATCTCTCCAAGTATGATGTTGTAGTTTTAGTTGCAATTGTAGATACAGCTGCTGGTGTAGATGCATTTATATATAGTAATAACAACGTAGATTGTGTTTCTTTAATTGTAGCTTCAGGGGTAGGTGCAACTTTAGTTGTAGTTTCAACTGCAGATGTAGTTACCGTTAAAGAAGCAGTTTTTTGTCGGGTGTAAAATAGGTCGTATATGCATATAGAATTACCTCTTTTCGTAGTAATCTCCTCCTATATGAAGTTGTAGTTTTAGAGTCAGTTGTAGATATAGATGAAGTTGTATTTATAGATATTATTTGTGTTATAGATTCTATTCCTTTAATTGTAGCATTAATGGTAGATTTAACTTTGTTTGCAGTTGAATATGTAGATTTAGTTATAGTCTTAGTAGTAGCTTTAGTTGATTGAAAGAATGGTAACTCTGTATATATAATTGTATCTATAATTGTAGTTATCTTCCCAAGTATGATGTTGTAGTTTTAGTTGCAATTGTAGATACAGTTGCTGTTGTAACACAATTAAATGAAGGCTACATACAATTAAATGAAAACTACATACAATTAAATGAAGGCTACATAAAATTAAATGAATGCTACATACAATTAAATGAAGGCTACATACAATTAAATGAAGCATACATATAATTAAATGAAGGCAACATATATTAAATAATAGCTACATACAATTAAATAAGGGCTGCATACAATTTATTTAAGGCTACATACAATTAAATTAAGGTTACCTACAATTAAATAAAGGCTACATACAAATAAATAAATGATTTATACAATTACATAAAGGCTACATACAATTAAATAAAGGCTACATGTAATTAAATAAAGGCTACATACAATTAAATAAAGGCTACATACAATTAAATAAAGGTTACAAACAATTAAATAAATCCTGAATACAATTAAATAAAGGCTACATACAATTACATGAAGACTACATACACTTAATTGAAGGCTGCATACAATTAAATGAAGGCTACATACACATAAATGAAGGCTACAATCAATTAAATGAAGGCTACATCCAATTAAAAGAAGGCTACATACAATTAAATGAAGGCTATATACAATTTAATAAAGGCTACATACAATTAAATAAAGGCTACATACAATGAAAAAAAGGCTACATACCTTAAATGAAGGCTAAATACATTTAAATAAAGTCTACATACAATTAAATAAAAGCTACATACAATTAAATGAATGCTACATACATTTAAATGAAGGCTACATACAATTAAATGAAGGCTACACTCAATTAAATGAAGGCTGCATACAATTAAATTAAGGCTACATACTATTAAAAAAAGGCTACATACAATCTAATAAAGGTTACATTCAATTAAATAAAGACTACATGCAATGAAATAAAGGCTACCTATAATAAAATAAAGGCTACATACAATTAAAAAAAGGATTTTTACAATTAAATAAAGGATTTATACAATTTAAAAAAGGCTACATACAATTAAATTAAGTCTACATACAATTAAATAAAGGCTAAATACAGTTAAATAAAGGTTACATACAAATAAATAAAGGCTCCATACAATTAAATAAAGGCTACATTTTAATTAAAAAAGGCTAAATACAATTAAATATAGGCTACATACAATTAAATAAAGGCTACATACAATTAAAAAAAGGTTACATTCAATTAAATAAAGGCTACATACAATGAAATAAAGGCTACCTACAATAAAATAAAGGCTACATATAACTAAAACGGGATTTATACAATTAAATAAAGGATTTATACAATTAAATAAAGGCTGCATACAATTAAAAAAGACTACATACAATTAAATAAAGGCTACATACAATTAAATAAAGGCTACATACAATTAAATAAAGGCTACATACAATTAAATAAATGCTACATACAATTAAATAAAGGCTACATACAATTAAATAAAGGCTACATACAATTAAATAAAAGCTACATACAATTAAATAAAAGATACATACAATTAAATAAGGCAACATACAATTAAATGAAGGCTACATACAATTAAATGAAGGCTACATACAATTAAATGAGGCTGCATACAAGTAAATGAAGAATACTTACAATTAAATAAAGGCTACATACAATTAAATAAAGGCTAAATACACTTCAATAAAGGCTACATACAATTAAATGAAGGCTACATACAATTAAATGAAGGCTACATACAAATAAATGAAGGCTACATAAAATTAATTGAATGCTACATACAATTAAATGAAGGCTACATACAATTAAATGAAGGATATATATAATTAAATGAAGGCAACATATATTAAATAATGGCTACATACAATTAAATAAGGGCTACATACAATTTATTTAGGGCTACATACAATTAAATTAAGGTTACCTACAATTAAATAAAGGCTACATACAAATAAATAAATGATTTATACAATTACATAAAGGCTACATACAATTAAATAAAGGCTACATGTAAATAAATAACGGCTACATACAATTAAATAAAGGCTACATACAATTAAATAAAGGTTACATACAATTAAATAAATCCTGAATACAATTAAATAAACGCTACATACAATTACATGAAGACTACATACACTTAATTGAAGGCTGCATACAATTAAATGAAGGCTACATACACATAAATGAAGGCTACAATCAATTAAATGAAGGCTACATACAATTAAAAGAAGGCTACATACAATTAAATGAAGGCTACACTCAATTAAATGAAGACTGCATACAATTAAATTAAGGCTACATACTATTAAATAAAGGCTACATACAATCTAATAAAGGTTACATTCAATTAAATAAAGGCTACATGCAATGAAATAAAGGCTACCTACAATAAAATAAAGGCTACATACAATTAAAAAAAGGATTTTTACAATTAAATAAAGGATTCATACAATTAAATAAAGGCTACATACAATTAAATTAAGGCTACATACAATTAAAAAAGGCTAAATACAGTTAAATAAAGACTACATACAAATAAATAAAGGCTACATACAATTATATAAAGGCTACATTCAATTGAAAAAGGCTAAATACAATTAAATAGAGGCTACATACAATTAAATAAAGGCTACATACAATTAAATAAAGGTTACATTCAATTAAATAAAGGCTACATACAATGAAATAAAGGCTACCTACAAAAAAATAAAGGCTACATACAACTAAAACGGGATTTATACAATTAAATAAAGGCTGCATACAATTAAATAAAGGCTGCATACAATTAAATAAAAGCTACATACAATTAAATAAAGGCTAAATACAGTTAAATAAAGGCTACATACAAATAAATAAAGGCTACATACAATTAAATAAAGGCTACATTCAATTAAAAAAAGGCTAAATGCAATTAAATAGACGCTACATACAATTAAATAAAGGCTACATACAATGAAATAAAGGCTACCTACAATAAAATAAAGGCTACATACAATGAAATAAAGGCTACCTACAATAAAATAAAGGCTACATACAATTAAAACGGGATTTATACAATTAAATAAAGGATTTATAGAATTAAATAAAGGCTGCATACAATTAAATAAAAGCTACATACAATTAAATAAAGGCTAAATACAGTTAAATAAAGGCTACATACAATTAAATAAAGGCTACATACAATTAAATAAAGGCTACATACAATTAAATAAAGGCTGAATACAATTAAATTAAGGCTACAATTAATGAAGGCTACATACAAGTAAATGAAGGCTACATACATTTAAATGAAGGCTACATACAATTAAATAAATGCTACATACAATTAAATGAAGGCTACATACAATTAAATAAAGGCTACATACAATTAAATAAAAGCTACATACAATTAAATAAAAGATACATACAATTAGATAAAGGCAACATACAATTAAATGAAGGCTACATACAATTAAATGAAGGCTACATACAATTAAATGAGGCTGCATACAAGTAAATGAAGAATACTTACAATTAAATAAAGGCTACATACAATTAAATAAAGGCTAAATACAATTCAATAAAGGCTACATACAATTAAATGAAGGCTACATACAATGAAATGAAGGCTACATACAAATAAATGAAGGCTACATATATTAAATAAAGGCTACATACAATTAAATAAAGGCTATATACAATTATTAAAGGCTACATACAATTAAATTAAGGCTACCTACAATTAAATAAAGGCTACATCCAATTAAATAAAGGATTTATGCAATTAAATGAATAATATATACAATTAAATAAAAGCTACATACAATTAAATAAAGGCTAAATACAATTAAATAAAGGCTAAATACAATTAAATAAAGATTACATACAATTAAATAAAGGCTTCACACATTTAAAGGAAGGCTACATACAATTAAATGAAGGCTACATACAAATAAATGAATGCTACATACAATTAAATGAAGGCTACATACAATTAAATCAAGGCTACATACTATTGATTCAAAGCTACATACAATTAAATAAAGGCTACATAAAATTAAAGGAAAGCTACATACAATTAAATGAACGCTACATACAATTAAATGAAGGCTACATACAATTAAATAAAGGCTACATAAAATTAAATGAAGGCTACATACAATTAAATGAAGGTTACATGCAATAAAATGAAGGCTACATGCAATAAAATGAAGGCTACATACAATTAAATGAAGGCTACATACAATTAATAGAAGGCTATATACAATTAAATGAGGCTGCATTTCAGTAAATGAAGGATACTTACAATTAAATAAAGGATACATACAATTAAATAAAGGTTACATTTAATTAAATGAGTGCTACACACAATTAAATGAAGGCTACATACAAATAAATGAAGGCTACATACAATTAAAACAAGGCTACATACAATTAAATGAAGGCTACATACAATTAAATAAAGGCTATATTAAAGAAACGAAAGCTACATACAATTAAATGAACGCTACATACAATTAAATGAAGGCTACATACAATTAAATGAATGTTACATAGAATAAAATGAAGGCTACATACAATTAAATGAAGGCTAAATAAAAATAAATGAAGGCTATATACAATTAAATGAGGCTGCATTTCAGTAAATGAAGGATACTTACAATTAAATAAAGGCTACATACAATTAAATAAAGGTTACAAACAATTAAATAAATCCTGAATAAAATTAAATGAAGGTCACATACAATTAAATGAAGGCTAAATACAATGAAATGAAGGCTGCATACAATTAAATGAAGGCTACATACACATAAATGAAGGCTACATACAATTTCATGTAAGCCTTTTTAATGTATGTATCCTTTTTTAATTGTATGTAACCTTTATTTAATTGTATGTAGCCTTTATTTAATTGTATGTAGCCTTTTTTAATGTATGTATACTTTTTTAATTGTATGTAACCTTTATTTAATATATGTAGCCTTTTTTTATTGTATGTAGCCTTCATTTAATTGTATGTAGCCTTCATTTAGTTTGTATGTAGCCTTCATTTAATTGTATGTAGCGTTCATTTAATTGTATGTATACTTTATTTAATTTTATGTAGCCTTTATTTAATTGTATGTAGCCTTCATTTAATTGTATGTAGCCTTGATTTAATTGTATGTAGCCTTCATTTAATTGTATGTAGCCTTCATTTAATTGTATGTAGCCTTGATTTAATTGTATGTAGTCTTCATTTAAATGTATGCATCCTTTATTTAATTGTATGTAACCTTTATTTAGTTGTAAGTAGCCTTTATTTAATGGTATGTAGCCTTTATTTAATTCTATATAGCCTTTATTTAATTGTATATATCATTTATTTAATTGTATAAATCTTTTATTTAATTATATGTAGCCTTTATTTAATTGTAGGTAGCATTAACTTAATTGTATGTAGCCTTTAATAATTGTGAGTAGCCTTTATTTAATTGTATGTAGCCTTCATTTAATATATGTAGCCTTCATTTATTTGTATGTAGCCTTCATTTAATTGTATGTAGCCTTCATTTAATTGCATGTAAACTTAATTTCATGTTAAGTAGCATTCATTTAATTGTATGTAGCCTTCATTTAATTGTATGTAGCCTTCATTTAATTGTATGTAGTTTTTATTTAATTGTATGTAGCCTTTATTTAATTGTATGTAGCCTTCATTTAATTATATGTAGCCTTCATTTAATTGTATGTAGCCTTCATTTAAATTGTATTTAGTTTTTATTTAATTGTATGTAGCTTTTATTTAAGTATATGTAGCCTTCATTTAATTGTATGTATTCTTCATTTAATTGTATGTAGCCTTTATTTAATTGTATTTAGACTTTATGTAATTGTATGTAGCCTTTATTTAATTGTAAGTATCCTTTATTTACTTGTATGCAACCTCATTTAATTGTATGTAGCCTTTATTTAATTGTATGTAGCCTTCATTTAATTGTATGTAGCCTTTATTTAATTGTAAGTATCCTTTATTTACTTGTATGCAACCTCATTTAATTGTATGTAGCCTTCATTTAATTGTATGTAGCCTTCTTTTAATTGTTTGTAGCCTAATTTAATTATATGTAGCCTTCATTTAACTGTATGTAGCTTTCATTTAATTGTATGTAACCTTTATTTAATTGTATGTAGAATTTATTTAATTGTATGTAGCCTTTATTTTATTGTATGTAGCCTTTTTTTAATCTATGTAGCCTCTATTAAATTGTATGTAGCCTTTATTGAATTGTATGTAGCCTTTATTTAATAGTATGTAGCCTTTATTTAATTATATGAAGCCTTAATTAAATTGTATGTAGCCTTCATTTAATTATATGCAGCCTTCATTTAATTGTATGTATACTTTATTTAATTTTATGTAGCCTTTATTTAATTGTATGTAGCCTTCATTTAATTGTATGTAGCCTTGATTTAATTGTATGTAGCCTTCATTTAATTGTATGTAGCCTTCATTTAATTGTATGTAGCCTTCATTTAATTGTATGTAGTTTTTATTTAATTGTATGTAGCCTTTATTTAATTGTATGTAGCCTTCATTTAATTGTATGTAGCCTTTATTTAATTGTATGTAGCCTGTATTTAATTGTATGTAGCCTTTATTTAATTGCATGTAGCCTTTATTTAATCGTACGTAGCCTTTATTTAATTGTATATAGCCTTTATTTAATGTATGTAGCCTTTATTTAATTGTATGTAGCCTTCATTTAATTGTATGTAGCCTTCATTTAATTGTATGTAGCGTTCATTTAATTGTATGTAGCTTTCGTTTAATTGTATGTAGCCTTTATTTAATTGTATGTAGCCTTTATTTCATTGTAGGTAGCCTTTATTTTATGTATGTATCCTTTTTTAATTTTATGTAGCCTTTATTTAATTATATGAAGCCTTTATTAAATTTTATGTAGCCTTCATTTAATTATATGCAGCCTTCATTTAATTGTATGTAGCCTTCATTTAATTGTATGTAGCCTTCATTTATTTGTATGTAGCCTTCATTTAATTGTATTTAGCCTTCATTTAATTGTATGTAGCGTTCATTTAATTGTTTGTATTCTTCATTTAATTGTTCCTAGTCTTCATTTAATTGTTTGCTGCCTTTATTTAATTGTATGTAACCTTAATTTAATTGTATGTAGCCTTTATTTAATTGTATGTAGCCTTTATTTAAGTGTATGTAGCCTTTATTAAATTGTATATATCATTTATTTAATTGTATAAATCATTTATTTAATTTTTGTAGCCTTTATTTAATTGTAGGTAGCATTAATTTAATTGTATGTAGCCTTTAATAATTGTATCTAGCCTCTATTTAATTGTATGTAGCCTTTATTTAATATATGTAGCCTTCATTTATTTGTATGCAGCCTTTATTTAATTGTATGTAGCCTTCATTTAATTGCATGTAAACTTCATTTAATTTTATGTAGCATTCATTTAATTGTATGTAGCCTTCATTTAATTGTATGTAGCCTTTATTTTATTGTATGTATTTTTTATTTAATTGTATGTAGCCTTTATTTAATTGTATGTAGCCTTCATTTAATTGTATGTAGCCTTTATTTATTTGTATTTAGCCTTTATTTAATTGTATGTAGCCTCCATTTAATTGTAAGTATCCTTCATTTAATTGTATGTAGCCTTTATTTAATTGTATGTAGCCTTCATTTAATTGTATGCAGCCTTCATTTAATTGTATGTAGCCTTTATTTAATGTATGTAGCCTTTATTTAATTGTATGTAGCTTTTATTAAATTGTATGTAGTCTTTATTTAATTGTATGTAGCCTTTATTAAATTGTATTTAAACTTCATTTAATTGTATGTAGCATTCATTTATTTGTATGTAGCCTTCATTTAATTGTATGTGTCCTTCATTTAATTGTATGTATTCTTCATTTAATTGTATGTAGCCTTTATTTAATTGTATTTAGCCTTTATGTAATTGTATGTAGCCTTTATTTAATTGTAAGTATCCTTTATTTACTTGTATGCAACTTCATTTAATTGTATGTAGCCTTCATTTAATTGTATGTAGCCTTCTTTTAATTGTATGTAGCCTTTATTTA
The DNA here is from genome assembly GCA_964033795.1 of Lymnaea stagnalis. Lineage (NCBI taxonomy): Eukaryota > Metazoa > Mollusca > Gastropoda > Lymnaeidae > Lymnaea > Lymnaea stagnalis. The sequence goes on along the minus strand of CAXITT010000097.1, from coordinate 894,143 downwards.
ATTGTATGTAGCCTTCATTTAATTGTATGTAGCCTTCATTTAATTGTATGTAGCCTTCATTAATTGTAGCCTTTTTTAATTGTATTCAGCCTTTATTTAATTGTATGTAACCTTTATTTAATTGTATGTAGAATTTATTTAATTGTATGTAGCCTTTATTTTATTGTATGTAGCCTTTTTTTAATCTATGTAGCCTCTATTAAATTGTATGTAGCCTTTATTGAATTGTATGTTGCCTTTATTTAATTATATGTAGCCTTCATTTTATTGTATGTAGCCTTGATTTAATTGTATGTAGCCTTCATTTATTTGTATGTAGCCTTCTTTTAATTGTATGTAGCCTTCATTTAATTGTATGTAGCCTTCATTTAATTGTTTGTATTCTTCATTTAATTGTATGTAGCCTTCATTTAAATGTATGCATGCTTTATTTCAATTTATGTAACCTTTAATTGTATGTAGCCTTTATTTAATTGTATGTAACCTTTATTTAATTGTATGTAGCCTTTATTTAATTGTATATATCATTTATTTAATTGTATGTAGCCTTTATTTAATTGAATGTAACCTTTATTTAATTTTATGTAGCCTTTATTTAATTGTATGTAGCCTCTATTTAATTGTATTTAGCCTTTATTTAATTGAATGTAGCCTTCATTTAATTTTATGTAGCTTTCATTTAATTGTATGTAGTTTTTATTTAATTGTATGTAGCCTTTATTTAGTTGTATGTAGCCTTCATTTAATTGTATGTAGCCTTCATTTAATTGTATGTAGTGTAGCCTTTATTTAATCGTATTTAGCCTTTATTTAATTGTATGTAGCCTTTATTTAATTATATGTAGCCTTCATTTAATTGTATGTAGCCTTCATTTAATTGTATGTGGCCTTCATTTATTTGTATGTAGCCTTCATTTAATTGTGTGTAGCCTTCAATTAATTGTATGTAGCCTTTATTTAATTGTATGTATCGTTCATTTAATTGTATGTAGCTTTCGTTTAATTGAATGTAGCCTGTATTAAATTGTATGTAGCCTTTATTTCATTGTATGTAGCCTTTTTTAATGTATGTATCCTTTTTTAATTGTATGTAACCTTTATTTAATTGTATGTAGCCTTTATTTCATTGTATGTAGCCTTTTTTAATGTATGTATCCTTTTTTAATTGTATGTAACCTTTATTTAATTGTATGTAGCCTTTTTTTAATTGTATGTAGCCTTCATTTAATTGAATGTAGCCTTCATTTAGTTTATATATAGCCTTCATTTAATTGTATGTAGCGTTCATTTAATTGTATGTAGACTTTATTTAACTTTATGTAGCCTTTATTTAATTGTATGTAGCCTTCATTTAATTTTATGTAGCCTTGATTTAATTGTATGTAGCCTTGATTTAATTGTATGTAGCCTTCATTTAAGTGTTTGTAGCCTTCATTTAATTGTATGTAGTCTTCATTTAAATGTATGCATCCTTTATTTAATTGTATGTAACCTTTTTTTTAATTGTATGTAGCCTTTATTTAATGGTATGTAGCCTTTATTTAATTCTATATAGCCTTTATTTAATTGTATATATCATTTATTTAATTGTATAAATCCTTTATTTAATTTTTTGTAGCCTTTATTTGATTGTAGGTAGCATTAACTTAATTGTATGTAGCCTTTAATAATTGTATGTAGCCTTTATTTAATTGTATGTAGCCTTTATTTAATATATGTAGCCTTTATTTATTTGTATGTAGCCTTCCTTTAATTGTATGTAGCCTTCATTTAATTGCATGTAACCTTCATTTCATTTTAAGTAGCATTCATTTAATTGTATGTAGCCTTCATTTAATTGTATGTAGCCTTCATTTAATTGTTTGTAGTTTTTATTTAATTGTATGTAGCCTTTATTTAATTGTATGTAGCCTTCATTTAATTATATGTAGCCTTCATTTAATTGAATGTAGCCTTTATTTAATTGTATGTAGCCTTTATTTAATTGTAAGTAGCCTTTACTTAATTGTATTTAGCCTTTATTTAATTGTATCTAGCCTTTATTTAATTGTATGTAGCCTTTATTTAATTGTATGTAGCCTTTATTTAATTGTAAGTATCACTCATTTACTGAAATGCAGCCTCATTTAATTGTATGTAGCCTTTATTTAATTGTATGTAGCCTTCATTTTATTGTATGTAGCCTTCATTTAATTGTATGTAGCCTTCTCTTAATTGTATGTTGCCTTCATTTAATTGTATGTAGCTTTCATTTAATTGTATCTAGCCTTTATTTAATTTTATGTATTCTTATTTAATTGTATGTAGCCTTTATTTAATGTATGTAGCCTTTATTTAATTGTGTGTAGCCTTTATTTAATTTTATGTAGCCTTCATTTATTTGAAAGTAGCCTTCATTTAATTGTATGTAGCCTTCATTTAATTGTATGTAGCCTTCATTTAATTGTTTGTATTCTTCATTTATTTGTATGTAGCCTTCATTTAATTGTATGTAGCCTCCATTTAAATGTATGCAGCCTTTATTTAATTGTATGTAACCTTTATTTAATTGTATGTAGCCTTTATTTAATTGTAAGTAGCCTTTACTTAATTGTATTTAGCCTTTATTTAATTGTATCTAGCCTTTATTTAATTGTATGTAGCCTTTATTTAATTGTATGTAGCCTTTATTTAATTGTAAGTATCACTCATTTACTGAAATGCAGCCTCATTTAATTGTATGGAGCCTTCATTTAATTTTATGTAGCCTTCATTAAATTGTATGTAGCCTTCATTTAATTGTATGTAGCCTTCATTTCATTGTATGTAGCGTTCATTTAATTGTATGTAGCTTTCGTTTAATTGTATGTAGCCTTTATTTAATTGTATGTAGCCTTTATTTCATTGTAGGTAGCCTTTATTTTATGTATGTATCCTTTTTTTAATTGTATGTAGCCTTTATTTAATTGTATGTAGCCTTCAATTAATTGGATATAGCATTCATTTAATTGTATGTAGCCTTCATTTATTTGTATGTAGCCTTCATTTAATTGTATTTAGCCTTCATTTAATTGTACGTAGCCTTCATTTAATTGTTCGTAGTCTTCATTTAATTGTTTGCAGCCTTTATTTAATTGTATGTTTCCTTAATTTAATTGTATGTAGCCTATATTTAAGTGTATGTAGCCTTTATTAAATTGTATTTATCATTTATTTAGTTGTATAAATCCTTTATTTAATTGTTTGTAGCCTTTCTTTAATTGTAGGTAGTATTAATTTAATTGTATGTAGCCTTTAATAATTGTATGTAGCCTTCATTTAATTGTATGTAGCCTTCATTTAATTGTATGTAACCTTTATTAAATTGTATCTAGCCTTTATTTAATTGTATGTAGCCTTCATTTAATTGCATTTAGCCTTTATTAAATTGCATCTAGCCTTTTTTTAGTTGTATGTAGCCTTTATTTAATTGTATTTAGCCTTCATTTAATTGTAGGTAGCCTTAGTTTAAAAGTATGTAGCCTTAAATAAATGTATGTAGCCTTCATTTAATTATATGTAGCCTTTATTAATATATGTAGCCTTCATTTATTTGTATGTAGCCTTCATTTAATTGTCTGTAGCCTTCATTTAATTGTATGTAGCCTTTATTTTATTGTATGTCGCCTTCATTTAATTGTATGTAGCCTTTATTTAATTGTATGTAGCCTTTATTTAATTGAATGTAGCCTTTATTAAATTGTATAACTCCTTTATTTAATTGTATGTAGCCTTTATTTAATTGTATGTAGCCTTCATTTAATTGTATGTAGCCTTTATTTAATTGTAAGTATCCTTCATTTACTGAAATTCAGCTTCATTTAATTGTATGTAGCCTTCATTTAATTGTATGTAGCCTTCATTTAATTGTATGTAGCCTTCATTTAATTTTATGTAGCCTTCATTTAATTGTATGTAGCCTTCATTTAATTTTATGTAGCCTTTATTTAATGGTATGTAGCCTTTATTAAATTCTATGTAGCCTTTATTTAATTGTATGTAGCCTTTATTTAATTGTATGCAGCATTCGTTTAATTGTATACAGCCTTCATTTAATTGTATGTAGCGTTCATTTAATTGCATGCAGCATTCATTTAATTGTTTGTAGCCTTCATTTAATTGTATGTAGCCTTCATTTAATTGTATGTAATCTTTATTAAATTGTATCTAGCCTTTATTTAATTGTATGTAGCCTTTATTTAATTGCATTTAGCCTTTTTTAATTGTATGTAGCCTTTATTTAATTGTATGTAGCCTTTATTTAATTGTATGTAGCCTTTATTATATTGTATGTGGCTATTATTTAATTGTATGTAGCGTTCCTTTAAATGTAAGCAGCTTTTTTTTTAATTCTATGTGGCCTTTATTTAATTGTATGCAGCCTTTATTTAATTGTATGTAGCATTTATTTAATTGAATGTAGCCTTTATTAAATTGTATGTATCCTTTATTTTATTGTATGTAGCCTTCATTTAATCGTATGTAGCCTTTATTTAATTTTATGTAGCCTTCAATTAATTGTATGTAGCCTCTATTTAATTGTATGAAGCTTTTTTTAAATTGTATATAGCCTTCATTTAATTGCATTTAGCCTTTATTAAATTACATCTAGCCTTTTTTTAGTTGTATGTAGCCTTTATTTAATTGTATATAGCCTTCATTTAATTGTATGTATCCTTTATTTAATTGTAAGTAGCCTTTTATTAATTGTAGGTAGCCCTCATTTAATTGTAGGTAGCCTTCATTTAATTGTATGTAGCATTTATTTAATTGTATGTAGCCTTTGTTTTATTTTATTTAGCCTTTATTAAATTGTATGTAGCCTTCATTTATTTTTATGTAGCCTTCATTTAATTGTATTTAGCCTTTATTTAATTGCATGTAGCCTTTATTTAATTGAATGTAGCCTTTATTAAATTGTATGTAGCCTTCAATTAATTGTATGTAGCCTCTATTTAATTGTATGAAGCTTTTTTTAAATTGTATATAGCCTTCATTTAATTGCATTTAGCCTTTATTAAATTACATCTAGCCTTTTTTTAGTTGTATGTAGCCTTTATTTAATTGTATATAGCCTTCATTTAATTTTATGTAACCTTTATTTAACTGTATGTAGCCTTTTATTAATTGTAGGTAGCCCTCATTTAATTGTAGGTAGCCTTCATTTAATTGTATGTAGCATTTATTTAATTGTATGTAGCCTTTGTTTAATTTTATTTAGCCTTTATTAAATTGTATGTAGCCTTCATTTATTTTTATGTAGCCTTCATTTAATTGTATTAAGCCTTTATTTAATTGTATGTAGCCTTTATTTAATTGAATGTAGACTTTATTAAATTGTATGTAGCCTTTATTTAATTGTATGTAGCCTTTATTTAATTGCTTGTAGACTTTATTTAGTTGTATGTAGCCTTTATTTAATTGTATGTAGCCTTTATTTAATTGTATGTAGCCTTTATTTAATTGTATGTAGCCTTTATTTAATTTTATGTAGCCTTTATTTAATTGTATGTAGCCTTTATTTAATTGTATTTAGCCTTCATTTCATTGTATGTAGCCTTTATTTAATTGTATGTAGCCTTTATTAAATTGTATGTAACCTTAATTTAATTTTATGTAGCCTTTATTAAATTGCTTATAGCCTTTATTTACTTGTATGTAGAATTTATTTAATTGTATGTAGCCTTTATTTAATTGTATGTAGCTTTTATCTAATTTATGTAGCCTTCATTTAATTGTATTTAGCCTTCATTTGATTGTATGTAGACTTTATTTTTATTGTATGTAGCCTTTATTTAACTGTATGTATCCTTTATTTAATTGTATGCAGCCTTTAATTAATTGTAGCTAGCCCTCATTTAATTGTAGGTAGCGTTCATTTAATTGTATGAAGCATTCATTTAATTGTGAGTAGCCTTCACTTAATTGTATGTAGCCTTTATTTAATTGTATGTAGCCTTTTTTTAATTGTATGTAGCCTTCATTTAATTGAATGTAGCCTTCATTTAGTTTATATGTAGCCTTCATTTAATTGTATGTAGCGTTCATTTAATTGTATGTAGACTTTATTTAACTTTATGTAGCCTTTATTTAAATGTATGTAGCCTTTATTTAATTTTATGTAGCCTTCATTTAATTGTATGTAGCCTTCACTTAATTGTATGTAGCCTTCATTTAATTGTATGCAGCCTTCATTTAATTGTATGTAGCTTTTATTTAATTGTATGTAGCCTTCATTTTATAGTATGTAGACTTTATTTTTATTGTATGTAGCCTTTATTTAATGGTATGTATCCTTTATTTATTTGCATGCAGCCTTCATTTAATTGTATGTAACCTTCATTTACTTGTATGTAGCCTTCATTTAATTGTATGTAGTCTTTATTAAATTGTATATACCCTTTATTTAATTGTATGTGGCCTTTATTTAATTGTATGTAGCCTTCATTTAATTGTATGTGGCCTTCATTTAATTGTATGTAGCCTTCACTTAATTGTATGTAGCATTTATTTTAACTATTTGATATAGATGAGGTAACTTTTTCATAAAGATGCAGTGATTTTTTGATATAGATGTTGCAACTATTTGATTTAGATTTCGTAACTATTTGATATAGATTTAGTAACTATTTGATAGAGATTCAGTAACTTTGTGATATAGATTGATTAAATATTTGATATAGATTCAGTAACTATTTGATAGAGATACAGTAACTATTTGATTTAGATGTAGTAACTATTTGATAGAGATGCAGTAACTATTTGATATATATGTGGTAACTTTTTGATACAGTTGCACTAACTATTTTATAGAGATGTAGTAATTATTTGATATAGTTATAGTCACCATTTGATATAGATGTAGTAACTTTTTTATATAGATGCAGTAACTATTTGATATAGATGTAGTTATTGTTTGACAGAGATTTAGTAACTATTTGATATAGATATAGTAACTATTTAATAGAGATGCAGTAACTTTTTGATAAAGATATAGCAACTATTTGATAGAGTTGTAGTAACTATTAATAGAGATGTAGTAACTATTTCAATAGATGCAGTACCTTTTTGATAGAGATGTAGTAATTATTTGATATAGAGACGTTAACTTTTTTATATAGATGTTTTAACTTTTGTATATTGATGTAGTAACTATTTGATATAGATGTAATAACTATTTAATATAGAGGCAGTAACTATTTGATATAGATGCAGTAGCTATTTGACATAAATGCAGTAACTATTTGATATATATACAGTAACAATTTGATAGAGATGTAGTAACTATTTGATATAGATGCGGTAACTATTTGATATAGATGTAGTAACTATTTGATATAGATGTAGTAACTATTTGATAGAGATGTAGTAACTATTTGATAGAGATGTGGTAACTATTTGATAGAGATGTAGTAACTATTTGATAAAGATGCTGTAACTATTTCAAATAGATGTAGTAACTTTTGATATAGCTGTAGTAACTATTTGATATAGATGTAGTAACTATATGATAAAGATTTAGTAATTATTTGATAGAGATGTGGTAACTTGTTGATAGAGATGTAGTAACTATTTGATATAGATGTAGAAACTTTTTGATATAGATATAGTAACTTTTTGATAGAGATGTAGTAACTATTTGATAGAGCGGTAGTAACTATTCGATATAGATATAGCTACTATTTGATGAAGATGCAATAACTATTTGATAGAGATGAAGTAACTATTTGATATAGATGAATTAACTTTTTGATATAGATGCAGTAACTATTTGGTAGAGATGCGATAACTATTTGATATAGATGTAGTAACTATTTAATATAAATGTAGTAACTATTTGAAATAGATGTAGCAATTATTTAATACTAGCGAGAACCCGGCATGCGTTGCAATGCCTCTCAAAGAAAGAAAGTGTTTGCATTTTAATTATGTCTCTTCAAGAGCTTTTAAATACATAACGTTTTTCTTTTTTTCCGTCTGGTACATACACGAATAAATCAGATGTTTTTCCGACGCGAGAGCAGGCCACATACATCTGTCCTTGGGAGTAGCATGGGTTTTACAATTTTAGTCCGCAAACTTGTAGCAATTGTCCCTGTGCTTTGTAGATAGTCATTGCAAACGCGTGTCGCACCGTAAAATGCAGACGTTTGAATTCAAATGGCATCATTGGGATGCGTGACAACAGTGTATCAGCTCCTTTAAATTTTCCATTTAAAATAGTAGCTTCAGCTTCAATGGTATTTTTCATTATGTTTTTCATTGAAAAGTGTTACCGTTGTAAAGTCGTGGCTGATTTTTGTTTCATTAAAGAATGATAGGCACGCCAATTTTCAATGTTAAAACGTGCGATGGAATGCCTGGCAAGTCAAGTGATTGGATAATTGACAACGTCGTCTTAATTCAATACAGTATCGATGGACTTAACGTTGTCGTTTCGCCTGGGATTTCACTTTGAATGCTTAAGTTGATTGCATTGTAATCGTTGTTTTTGGCTGAAAATATAGCACGTGCACTGAGCCACTGATGATTTTTGTAAGACTGTGCGATATTTCGAAAAACTGTATGTGTGATTTTGTCGGTGGTAGCTGCAGTTTTACAGAAGCTTGTTGGCAGTGAAAAACATTGAGTGGATTCATCAATTGCCATTTCCACTTTCCCAATGTCCAACATATGTTTTGCGAAACGTTCAGCGGATGCATCATCATGTAGTTCTACACGCATAATCGTCTTCAAAGTCAATTTCTGTACATGCCGCCATAAAACTGATGATTTGAGACATGCATTTAATTCATCAGCAGCTGTTGAGGCCACCATCCAAAAGAGTTGCTGCAATTCCAGATGATGCGATAGCCAGTGCAATATTTTTTTGTGATCGTATTGTCACCAAAATAAGTGAAATTAGGAAAGATTTTCCTGTGCCTCCGGGCGCAGCTAGGAAATATAGTCCACCGATTTGATTGGTAATTGCATGCATAATTCTGTAATACAATATGAGTTGTTCTGGAACCAATTTCGGAAGATTCATCCAAACATATATACCTAATTCTTGGAAATCAAAATGCGTTTCTCGTTTCAAATCACGATTGAAAAGCTTGTTTGCAGATCGATTCGGAAAAGTCATTCCCAACATTACCAGTGCTTTGTTAGAGATTGCCAAGCACATGTCCACAATCGAAACCAATGCCTCATTATACACTTTTGGTTTAAATTTAATGTCCGGATTTTGATTCGTTGCACGCAAACGATGTAGGATATATTCACTCCGGTAGTCTTTGTATTTCTCCCAAAGATCTTTTGGATTGAATGGGAAGCAAGTTGTCAATATGATTGCAAACTAAGCGCATATTTGCTGTGTTTGAGCAATATTCGATGCATCAGAGATACCAACGTTGATGATAGCTCCGGTGGTGCATGTAATTCTGACAATTTCACTTTCCCACCCGCACAGCAAATTCCCGGTGTTTCATTCTTAAATTTGAGGGCACTGCAATACACGCATAATTGATCCATTTACCTAATAACCACACTTGGATAAAGACTGTAATCATAATAAGCATTCTAATGGAATGCCTTATATTAATTCAGCGTGCAGTGTTCATCTAGATCGAGCAGTGCGTACTCTAACGGAGTCCAGTCTTGTTTCTCGCTGCTCGACTGTTTCAGACAAATGGGTTTCAGCATGGCTTACTTGAGTTGTTTCGATTCTTAATTCCCGTTACTCGACTGTATCAGATGAACGGGTTTGAGCATTACGTACTCGAGTGGTTTCTAGTCTTGCTTCCCGTAGCTCAACTGTTTCACAAAATCGGGTTTACTTTTCCTTTCATGATTCAGGTGTAGATAGACCAAAAGCTTTTCCTTTAGGTGGCTTTATTGATTTGACAGCGAATGTTTTGCTTTTTGACGAATATTAAAAATGCATGTGATATGTAGTACTATCGAGTACCCACCATGCGCTGCAAATCCTCTCAAGGAAAGAAAATGTTTACATTTAATTATGTTTATTGTAGAGCTTTTAAATACACAATGTTTTTTGTTTTTCCGCCGGGTGCATACACGAATAGATCAGAAGGTTTTCCGACGCGAGAACAGGCCACATATAGCTGTCCATGGGAGAAGCATGGGGTTTCCAAATTTAGTCCGCAAACTTGTAGCGATTGTCCCTGTGCTTTGTTGATGGTCATTGTAAATGCGAGTCGCATCGGAAACTGCAGACGTTTGAATTCAAATGGCATATCTGTTGGAATCATTGGGATGCGTGGCAAAAGTACCATCTTCTCCTTTAAATTTTCCATTTAAAATAGTAGCTTCAATGATATTGCTCATCATGGTTTTCACTGATAGCTTGGTACCGTTGCAAATTCGTGGTGGATTAATATTTCGTAAAAGTATGATAGGTACGCCAATTTTCAGTGTTAACATGTGCGACGGAATGCCGGGCAATTCAAGTGAATTCAAGAATTCTGTTGGATAATTGACAACTTCGTCTTGATTCAATACAGTGTCGATGGACTTATACGTTGTCGTTTCGCCAGGGATTTCATTTTGAATTCTTAAGTTAATGGCATTGACATCGTTGTTTTTGGCTGCTAATATAGCACGTGCACTGAGCCACTGATGATTTTTTGTAATTTTGTACGATATTTGGAAAAACGTTTTGAATCAATTCGTCAATGTTGGCTGTAATTTTACAGAAGCTTGTTGGTAATGTGATACATTTTGTTGATTCATCTATTGCCATTTTCCCATTCCCAATGTCCAACAATTGTTTTGCAAAACGTTCAGCGGATTCATCATTGTGTAGTTTTACTCGCATATTTGTCTTCAAAGTTAATTTCTGTACATGTTGCCATAATACTGATGATTTGAGACATGCATTTAATTCATCAGCCGCTGTTGAACGTGGTATAACGGGTAAAGTTTGTCGAAAATCTCCTGATAATAAAATAAGTGCGCCACCGAAGAGCTGTTCATTTCCTCTCAAATCTTTTAGTGTACTATGAAGCGCTTCCAATGCTTTTTTGTGTGCCATAGTACATTCGTCCCATATAATGAGTTGGCACGATTGGAGTAATTTACCCATTCCGGAATTTTTATTTATATTGCATGTTGGTGTCTCAGTTATTTGCATATTCAACGGCAATTTCAGTGCTGAATGGGCTGTCCGGCCACCATCCAAAAGAGTTGCTGCAATTCCAGATGATGCGATAGCCAGTGCAATATTTTTTTGTGATCGTATTGTCGCCAAAATAAGTGAAATTAGGAAAGTTTTTCCTGTTCCGCCGGGCGCATCTAGGAAATATAGTCCACCAATTTGTCTGGTAATTGCATGCATAATTCTTTCATACACTATGAGTTGTTCTGGAGCCAATTTTGGAAGATTCTTCTGAACAAATGTACCTAATTCTTCGATGTCAAAGTGCGTTTCTCGTTGTAAATCACGATTGGAAAGCTTGTTTGCTGATCGATTCGGAGAAGTCATTCCCAACTCTACCAGTGCTTTGTTAGAGATTGCCAAACATATGTCCTCAATCGAAACCAATGCCTCGTTATACACGTTTGGTGTAAATTTAATGTCCGGATTTTGATTCGTTGGACGCAAATGATGTAGGATGTCTTCACTCATGTCGTCTTTGTATTTCTCCCAAAGATCTTTTGGATTGGATGGGAAGCAAGTTGTCAATATGATTGCAAACAAAGTGCGTATTTGCTGTGGTTGAGCAATATTCGATGCATCAGAGAGCGAAGTATCCCAATGAGCATCGTTTTCCAAAAGTTTTAATTCTTGGCAAGCTTCACGATAAGTGGCACATACTTGACCGTTTACTGTTCTCAGTTCTTGGAAGGATGTTGGTCCACGTACGTTGATTAACAGTAATCGCAAGTAAAAGCATTCTGCATTATTTGGGTGAACAGTATACATACGGCCTAATGCGTCAGCTGAATATAAATTGGGGTGTTCTTCAAATGCTTTACCCTGTTTGCGACGTAGAAAACTTTTCGCTGATGCATTCCATGTGTAATATGTTGGCACTTCAGAGTAAAGTAGCGTCTTTGCAAAAATATCATTCCGGCACAATGAGAAAAATGCAGTTAACGTTGTTGACGGAGGTGACACTGCTCTTACACGTGCATTTTCTGTTGTAAAGTACACTCGCTGTCCGTTTTCAAGGTGCACTGCCAAATGAACAACTGTTGGATGGCGTTCATGGATTGGAAATGATAAAATGCGCCATACTGCTTCATTGCTATTAATGTAGCGTCCAAGTTGATATTGGTAGACTTCATCCATTGATCCAGATTTTTTTTCCACTCCAAAAACTGCCATATCGCTTCCTTTGTTAACATATTTGCAAATGTACTTGATCGATTTCACCGAATTGCAATACTCTACATTGATGTGTGCTTTGAACGTTTTCGAGAGTAACGGTGAATACGGTACAACCCAACGATTATCGACTTCGACATCATTGTTTCGTACTTTTAAAGTAATTGATTTGCCACCATCTTCAGTTGATCGTCGACGATACATTGGATAGCCATCATTGCCAGTGATAGTCTCAGCAATTAAATCTCTTGGGTATCGTTTTGTGCATTTCCCATCAGACATGCATGGTGAATTTTTGTTGAGTAATCCACATGGACCATGAATCATGTTTTTGGTGACGATTTCTAATAAGCATTGATCAGTGTTGGCATCTGGTAGTTCTGCAGAAATTACTTTATCAATTTGATCTGGTTTGACTTTTTCGATCAACCAAATTAAAATGTGGGCATGTGGCAATCCTCTCTTTTGCCATTCAACGGAATACATCCAACAGCGTGCCTCTCCAAAAACATGATACTTGACAATAAAATCAATCAAAGGTTTCAATTTTTGTTTGAACACACGCGCAGAAATATCGTGACGATCTGATGATGATTGTCCAGTTAACAAAAGTTCTTGTATTTCCCCCACATAGGGTTGCACGTAAATGTAATAAAAATATCTAGGTGGCCATATGCACGAACATAAGTCATTGCATCTTGTGCGTATTCATGCATGTGTCGTGGACTTCCAGTAAATGTCACAGGTAGTATAACCATTTTCCCCAATTCATTTGGATTCACATTGCAATCATTCACAATTGCATCACGTAAATGAATGTACTCTTCGGAACGTAACTTGCTTTGATTTAATCGAATGTAGAGGAGTCGTGAACGTGGTATAACGGGTAAAGTTTGTCGAAAATCTCCTGATAATAAAATAAGTGCGCCACCGAAGAGCTGTTCATTTCCTCTCAAATCTTTTAGTGTACTATGAAGCGCTTCCAATGCTTTTTTGTGTGCCATAGTACATTCGTCCCATATAATGAGTTGGCACGATTGGAGTAATTTACCCATTCCGGAATTTTTATTTATATTGCATGTTGGTGTCTCAGTTATTTGCATATTCAACGGCAATTTCAGTGCTGAATGGGCTGTCCGGCCACTATCCAAAAGAGTTGCTGCAATTCCAGATGATGCGATTGCCAGTGCAATTTTTTTTTGTGATGGTATTGTCGCCAAAATAAGTGAATTTAGGAAAGTTTTTCCTGTTCCGCCGGGCGCATCTAGGAAATATAGTCCACCAATTTGTCTGGTAATTGCATGCATAATTCTTTCATACACTATGAGTTGTTCTGGAGCCATTTTTGGAAGATTCTTCCGAACAAATGTACCTAATTCTTCGATGACAAAGTGCGTTTCTCGTTGTAAATCACGAGTGGAAAGCTTGTTTGCTGATCGAACCGGAGAAGTCATTCCCAACCCTACCAGTGCTTTGTTAGAGATTGCCAAACATATGTCCTCAATCGAAACCAATGCCTCGTTATACACGTTTGGTGTAAATTTAATGTCCGGATTTTGATTCGTTGGACGCAAATGATGTAGGATGTCTTCACTCATGTCGTCTTTGTATTTCTCCCAAAGATCTTTTGGATTGGATGGGTAGCAAGTTGTCAATATCATTGCAAACAAAGTGCGTATTTGCTGTGGTTGAGCAATATTCGATGCATCAGAGAGCGAAGTATCCCAATGAGCATCGTTTTCCAAAAGTTTTAATTCTTGGCAAGCTTCACGATAAGTGGCACATACTTGACCGTTTACTGTTCTCAGTTCTTGGAAGGATGTTGGTCCACGTACGTTGATTAACAGTAATCGCAAGTAAAAGCATTCTGCATTATTTGGGTGAACAGTATACATACGGCCTAATGCGTCAGCTGAATATAAATTGGGGTGTTCTTCAAATGCTTTACCCTGTTTGCGACGTAGAAAACTTTTCGCTGATGCATTCCATGTGTAATATGTTGGCACTTCAGAGTAAAGTAGCGTCTTTGCAAAAATATCATTCCGGCACAATGAGAAAAATGCAGTTAACGTTGTTGACGGAGGTGACACTGCTCTTACACGTGCATTTTCTGTTGTAAAGTACACTCGCTGTCCGTTTTCAAGGTGCACTGCCAAATGAACAACTGTTGGATGGCGTTCATGGATTGGAAATGATAAAATGCGCCATACTGCTTCATTGCTATTAATGTAGCGTCCAAGTTGATATTGGTAGACTTCATCCATTGATCCAGATTTTTTTTCCACTCCAAAAACTGCCATATCGCTTCCTTTGTTAACATATTTGCAAATGTACTTGATCGATTTCACCGAATTGCAATACTCTACATTGATGTGTGCTTTGAACGTTTTCGAGAGTAACGGTGAATACGGTACAACCCAACGATTATCGACTTCGACATCATTGTTTCGTACTTTTAAAGTAATTGATTTGCCACCATCTTCAGTTGATCGTCGACGATACATTGGATAGCCATCATTGCCAGTGATAGTCTCAGCAATTAAATCTCTTGGGTATCGTTTTGTGCATTTCCCATCAGACATGCATGGTGAATTTTTGTTGAGTAATCCACATGGACCATGAATCATGTTTTTGGTGACGATTTCTAATAAGCATTGATCAGTGTTGGCATCTGGTAGTTCTGCAGAAATTACTTTATCAATTTGATCTGGTTTGACTTTTTCGATCAACCAAATTAAAATGTGTGCATGTGGCAATCCTCTCTTTTGCCATTCAACGGAATACATCCAACAGCGTGCCTCTCCAAAAACATGATACTTGACAATAAAATCAATCAAAGATTTCAATTTTTGTTTGAACACACGCGCAGTAATATCGTGACGATCTGATGATGATTGTCCAGTTAACAAAAGTTCTTGTATTTCCCCCCACATAGGGTTGCACGTAAATGTAATAAAAAAATCTGGGCGGCCATATGCACGAACATAAGTCATTGCATCTTGTGCGTATTCATGCATGTGTCGTGGACTTCCAGTAAATGTCGCAGGTAGTATAACCATTTTCCCCAATTCATTTGGATTCACATTGCAATCATTCACAATTGCATCACGTAAATGAATGTACTCTTCGGAACGTAACTTGCTTTGATTTAATCGAATGTAGAGGAGTCGTTCAGTTTCGATTTTCGCATACATATCAACAATGTATTGATGGAATAATTGTCGACATTTCAAGATATGATTTTCGGCACTCTCACGGATCATCAATCGATATGAATAGTATTTCATGGCACTGACTTTCTTATTCGATTCCTCATCTGTCTGTGGATTTCTCAATTTTATGTTAAAATGATATCCATCTTCTCCTTGCCAAAATAAAATAGGATATTGCAATCCATCGTATGAGCGATGAGTTTCTGAGACTCGCTGAACATCGCCACTTTTGCGATGAAGAATTATATCACGTGAGTTAAATTCTTCGCCAACCATAACGATCGCCACTTCATGAATTGTTGGTGCATTGTATTGTCTTTCATGTTGCCCGACAGGTGTTTAGTCTGCTCTAACTATGACTTTGTATTCATCAGTCGGCATCTTTTCAAGTGCAACTCTATACATTTGAATTAATTCGTTGTGTTGCAAAAATAAAGTTTGCATTGCAGCGACGATTTCTCGTTTAGTGCCCGTATTGATATGACAACATTGATCGATTTGCTCATCAGTATTCCCCATGAAATCATTTGAAGACATTTGTGATCTGTGTTTGGCATTGGCATCAGAGATCCTACACGATGGTAAATTTGGCCTTTCACTTTACTTTAAATGTTGGCATGTAATTCTCGCGCACGATATTTGTTTCACCGAACGATGTCATTTGGAAACATGACTGGCATTTGCGTATGTTTTCCAAGAAATGTTTCAATTGGCTATTGTCACCTGATACCAACAATGATAATGGTTTTGATGGTGAATGTAATTCTTACACGTTAGGATCTCCCATCTTTTTACATGAAAACCTCGCACAATAGGTACGTTCATTGTTAGCAGGAGATTTCCAGTTGTATAGTTTCTCATTAATTTATAAATCGTAAATTCCAGTGGTAAAAAATGACCATAGTTCAATATCTACGCTGTCAAGTGTGTTATTTAATTACTTGAAAAACCATCGACTGGTGTAAAATGTATTTACATAAAAAAAACAACACCGAAATTATAAGACTCTATTCAAGAAATACTCTTAGTTGAAAAAAAAAACGCAATTTCGATGTCATTTCTGATTCTAAAATGCGTCACAAAATTCAAGCTTATTTATACACATAACAAAAATACTCTCTACACTAAAAATGTAAAAACGTGTTTTCTCTGCTTTACTACAAATGTGTCATTTGTTCAAGGGCGGTAGTGCTCTTAGAAGAAAATATAAAATTAGGGTCACTGGCCCAAACGGAATATTGTAAAATGTTTTTTTCTAATTTAGAAACATTTTCGGTAGTGCGCATTTCACTTGACCCAGTTTGATCACAATCG
Organism: Lymnaea stagnalis; assembly: GCA_964033795.1. Classification (NCBI taxonomy): domain Eukaryota; kingdom Metazoa; phylum Mollusca; class Gastropoda; family Lymnaeidae; genus Lymnaea; species Lymnaea stagnalis. The sequence continues at coordinate 877,268 of CAXITT010000097.1, read as the reverse complement.
AATCAATGGTATAGAAATGCATACTATAATTATATAGATAATAGAAGTGTGGAAAACGAATTTAGGACCCCCCTCCACAAATGGAATATTGTAGAATTGTTGTATTACTTCAGAAACCTACTTAATATGTAACACACTCAATTTAATATCACTATTTGTATTTGATTAAAAAGTTATCCATTCATGCTTTAGCTCTGTTTGAAATTATAGTTGTATAGCTTAAAATTATAGTTGTATAGCTTATATAGAAAAAAACGAACATAGGACCCCTGGCTAAAAACGGAGTATTTTAAAATGGTTGTAATCATTTAAGAAACCTTTGCGGGCGGGCGCGCGCACAACATCTCTCTAAAATGTTATCGCATTGTAATAATGTAGAGGAGCGCATACGGAAATTATTTTTTATAGAGCTCCTAATGTAAGGAAAAAAACACGAATTTTGGGCGATTGCCAAAAAACCGGAATATTTTAGTAGAGTTATAATGGCTTAGAATATGCTCTGGCTCTTGGACAACAACTCACCTCAGTTTTATCGCAAGCGCTTGAATGGTGTAGGAGCGCATGCGGTTTGAAATTATATTTATATAGCTCATTTTGTAAGAAACAAACATAGGGCCCCTGGCTCAACACTGAATATTTTAAAACGGTTGTAGTAATTTAAGAATTTTTGTGGGCGATAGAACAACATCTCACTAAATTTTTATCGCATTCTGAAAAATGGTATAGGAAAGCATAGAAAATTATTTTTTACAAAGCGCATATAAGTAAAAAAAAAATTTTGGGTCAACGGCCCAAAACGGAATATTTTAAAAGTGTTGTAATGAATGGTTATGTTTATAGATAACAAACGTCAAAGTTTTGTTGCAATCGCGTGAATGGTGCAGGAGAGCATACGGTTTGAAATTATATTTATATAGCTAGTATAAGAAAAAAACGTAAATAAGGCCGCTGGCTAAAATTGGAATATTTTGAAAATTTTATAATAATTTAAAAACCTCTGCGGCCGTGCTTCCAACATCTCACCAAGATTTTAAGTTTTATTGCAATCGGATAAATGGCTTAGGAGCGCATATGAAAATTATTTTTTACAAAGCTCATAGTAGAAAAAATACGAATAAGGGCCAACGGCCGAAAACAGAATGTTTTTAAAAGTGTTTAAATAGCACAGTAAAATGCACTGGCGCATGGACAACAACTCATTAAGTTTTGTAGCAATCGCATGATTGGTGTAGGAGCGCATATGGTTTGAAAATATATTTATATAGCTCATATAAGGAAAAACGAATATGAGACCCCTGGCTCAAAACTGAATACTTTAAAACGGTTGTAATAATTTAGAATCATTTATGGACATGTTTGCAACATCTCACCCAAGTTTTATATCAATCGGATAAATGGCGTAGGAGCGCATATGAAATTTTTTTTTACAAAGCTCATATAAGAAAAAAATACGAATTAAGAGCCAACGGCCGAAAACAGAATATTTTTTAAAGTGTTTAAATAACACAGTAAAATTCGTTTGCGCATGGACAACAACTCACTAAGTTGTGTAGCAATCGCATTATTGGTGTAGGAGCGCATACGGTTTGAAAATATATTTATATAGCTCATATTAGGAAAAACGAATATGAGGGCCCTGGCTCAAAAATGAATACTTTAAAACGGTTGTAATATTTAGAAACCTTTATAGAGAAGCTTGCAACATGTCACCAAAGTTTTATTGGAATCGAATAAATGGCGTAGGAGCGCATATGAAAATTATTTTTTACAAAGCGCAAATTACAAAAAATACGAATTAAGGGCCAGCGGCCGAAAACAGTATGTTTTTAAAAGTGTTTAAATATCACAGTAAAATGCACTGGCGCATGGACAACAACTAACTAAGTTTTGTAGCAATCGCAAGATTGGTGTAGGAGCGCATACGGTTTGAAAATATATTTATATAGCTCGTGTAAGAAAAAACGAATATGAGGCCCCTGGCTCAAAACTGAATACTTTAAAACAATTGTAGCAATTTAAAAATCTTTATGGACATGCTTGCAACATCTCACCAAAGTTTTATCGGAATCGGATAAATGGCTTAGGAGCGCATATGAAAATTATTTTTTACAAACTCATATTAGAAAAAAATACGAATTAAGGGCCAACGGCCGAAAATGGAATATTTTTAAAAGTGTTTAAATAACACAGTAAAATGCATTTGCGCATGGACAACAACTCACTTAGTTTTGTAGCAATCGCATGATTGGTGTAGGAGCGCATACGGTTTGAAAATATATTTATATAGCTCATATTAGGAAAAACGAATATGAGGGCCCTGGCTCAAAAATGAATACTTTGAAACGGTTGTAATATTTAGAAACCTTTATAGAGAAGCTTGCAACATGTCACCAAAGTTTTAATGGAATCGGATAAATGGCGTAGGAGCGCATATGAAAATTATTTTTTACTAAGCTCATATAACAAAAAATACGAATTAAGGGCCAACGGCCGAAAACAGAATGTTTTTAAAAGTGTTTAAATAACACAGTAAAATGCACTGGCGTATGGACAACAACTCACTAAGTTTTGTAGCAATCGCATTATTGCTGTAGGAGCGCATACGGTTTGAAAATATATTTATATAGCTCATATTAGGAAAAACGAATGTGAGGCGCCTGGCTCAAAACTGAATAATTTAAAACGATTGTAATAATTTAAAAATGTTTATAGACATGCTCGCAACATTTCCTTAAAGTTTTATATGAATCGGATAAATGGCGTAGGAGCGCATGTGGAAAATATTTTACAAAACTCATATAAGAAAAAAAACGAATTAAGGGCCAACGGCTAAGAACGGAACATTTGATAAGGTTTTTATTGATTCAGTTAAATGGCCGGTTATGTGGACAACAACTGTGTAAAGTTTTGTCGCAATCGCATGAATGGTGTAGGAGCGCATATAAGACATACAGACAGACAGACATACAAACATTCATTTTTATATATATAGATAGATATATATATATAGATAAAATGGTCTGCACGAACATTATTTTTTTATCAGTATCCATAGATGTCTAAAAATAATGATGCACCACGGTCAATAAAGCCAGTCTTAAATAATGTCTTAAATTTTTAGACTTAAAAATTCATTTACGACATTATATAAAAAAACAGAGCATTGAATTTAAACACTAGACATTTTTTTAGAGCATTGATATTAAGACTATAAAAAAATAATTCCATTCATCTCACATATCAGGACATTTCCATCAATTTCATGAATGTTTTTTTTATTATTAAAATCATTTACCATTACTAGAAAAATAAATTGCCTAACATTAAAAGTGAGATGAGCCTCACCACAATATAAGAGGACTGTATTTGTTCTTTTATAAAATATGTACGAATAGCTGGATATTTTATATCCTCAGATTTAATAGCTCTTGACTTCAACATATTAATTAACATGTGACATCCTTGTTGCTGGTATTTTAGGCCATAATAACACCTTATTTGGAACTTAAGTTTTACAATACAAAATTAAAAAAAAAAATTGAGTCTCCACAAAAAGATAATACAAATCAAAAACTTCAGCTAATTTTAACAGATTCCGTTTTAGCAATGAAAACCAATATCTCAACCCAAAACTCATGGATTTGAAACCTCTCCTCCACAACATCATGAACCAGTTCATCTTTAGAGCTGGAAGTGGTCTCTTTACTTTATAAAACATTTTTACCATTTTTATCTCGGGGCACTCCTAGCTTTCTTTACTCAATACAACATTCGTTACCAGCTTAATTTCAGGGCACTCATGGCTCTCAATGTCTTGGCTCCCATGGCTCACATTTCATAGTAATTTATCTTCATTACAGCTCTATGTAACAAAAAGAAAACAGGAGCGTTGATCTCTCACGTTAACTAGTGATTCATTATCAATAAAACCCGCTGTAACAATATTAAATTTTGTTCAGACCTGGCTCTCATTTGTAGTAAATTAACGTCATTACAGTTCCGAGAAACCATATACAATTTTATAAAACCTTGCTCACATTAACCAGTGATTTATTTTCATTAAAGCTCTCTGTAAAAAAGGTAAACTTAAGCAACATCTGCACACAATATTATTTTTCAGCGACTCATCTTTATCACAAAATATATTAAAATCAATGTTCTCGCCTTCCCCCCATCTCAGTGAGTACACTCACCTCCTCAACATAAAAAAAAAATCAGAACATTTGGCTGCATGACTTACATTTAATGATGGTTACCTTAAGATACACCAAAAAATCATGTCTTCAGACAATACACCAGAGTTGTCTTTGCTTTGAAAACAACCCGTTGCCATAACTACCAATTCATTACAAAGTGTGGCACTCGGGCGCTCTCCTTCATGCATTCATCTATGGTCATTCCCGATGACTTCTACCTTAATGAATATTCGTTTCCTTTTTTTCTTTCGACGAGACTCCTTAGGAGTAGCAAACAACTTCGTTATCTTTGTTATCCATTGTGATTTCCACTGACGGACCAATTAACAATTCAGTTTCACATTCATTTAAATATTTTGAGGAGACTGTCTCGTCAGCATAGGCAATAATGTCATTTTCTTCTTTAGCATAATTAACCATAAAATGAAGTTGCAAAGGCAAATCAGGCTCAGGGTCAGAGACATGAGTTGGTTCACTGTTAAGCTAATATCACCGTTTACCCATTAACTAATTTATTTTTAGTTAGATTAGCTATCAGTCAAATCATGAAATTGAACACAAGGGTTCTCAAAGTAAATACGTGAAATCTAATATATTTCTTCCTATGACTCTCATTATAGTCACTGTCGTTACATTAATATGCATTTTTCTCTCTATTAATTTCCCGTCTTTCTGTTGCCTTCTCTCTTTGTCTATTTATAAGTTTGTACTCTCTCTGTTTAGCCATACTTTTCATCTCTCTGTTCATCTTTAAGTTCGTGTTCCTACTGGCTATACGTTGTTTCTCTCTCTGTTTAGCTCTATATCTTCTTCTTCTTTTTATGTTTCAGTGTCCACGATCATTATTGATCATTCTTGATCTTCAATTGAATTCAGAATTGATCTTTTCTTAGTTCAAATTCCGTCCAGGGCTCTCGCGTCCCATTCAACCAGGGTGTTTGGGATGTTGACTTTGGTGGGTATTGAAATACTGGCCACCAGCTTTTTGGTTTAAGTCCAGGCCACCCAGCACCTTTTCTTTCCGTTTTACCTTCCATACTGTTTTTTTTTAACTTTACTCTTATAAATTCCCTTTTTTTTTCTCTTCCGTTTTACAAAGAAATATACCTACGTGCCTAATTTCTTCTTAACTCCATTTTCCACTCACATATCTAGACATAATAAGTCAAATTAGGGGAGAGGATTTAGTGAAAAATAATTACCTAAAGTTTAAGTGCCAAACATGGTCTTTATAAAAAATTGTTGCAAAAAGGTAATTCTACACATGTAAACAATTTAACTCTACATACTATTTAAACACAAAGGTAAAAAACAAATGAAAACTTGAAACTTTCCTTGGTTGTGGATTTTTTTTTTTAAAATATAAATCAAACAGAATACTTTAGGGTCCTGGTATAGGTGACTTGACAGGTATCGGAATGGGGACAGCTCATCCGACACTGGGCAGGATGTAGGCATCTCGACGACACTGGACAGTTTGTGGCTGACTCGACAATGTTTGCAACTCGCAACGACACTTGACAGTTCATATGCAACTTAATACTGAACATTTAGTGGGTGGGCTCGTTTAAGCAGCGCAGGACCTTGGCAACTTGCTACAGGGCACGACTTATGTACCTCCCTACAACTAGACAGGACCTTGGCAACTTGCTACAGGGCACGACTTATGTACCTCCCTACAACTAGACAGGACCTTGGCAACTTGCTACAGGGCACGGCTTATGTACCTCCCTACAACTAGACAGGACCTTGGCAACTTGCTACAGGGCATGACTTATGTACCTCCCTACAACTAGACAGGACCTTGGTAACTTGCTACAGGGCACGACTTATGTACCTCACTACAACTAGACAGGACCTTGGTAACTTGCTACAGGGCACGACTTATGTACGTCCCTACAACTAGACAGGACCTTGGTAACTTGATACAGGGCACGACTTATGTACCTCCCTACAACTAGACAGGACCTTTGCAACTTGCTACAGGGCACGACTTATGTACCTCCCTACAACTAGACAGGACCTTGGCAACTTGCTACAGGGCACGACTTATGCACCTCCCTACAACTAGACAGGACCGTGGCAACTTGCTACAGGGCACGACTTATGTACCTCCCTACAACTAGACAGGACCTTGGCAACTTGCTACAGGGCATGACTTATGTACCTCTCTACAACTAGACAGGACATTGGCAACTTGCTACAGGGCATGGTTTATGTACCTCCCTACAACTAGATAGGACATTGACAACTTGATACAGAGCAGGAAGTAGCTAAACTGATACAGGGAAGGACATATGGGATTCACCAGAAATTAGACACGACATTGGCAGCTTAATACTAGACAGGGGGTAGATAATCTTATAGAGGACAAGGCGTAGGTAACCTGATTAGAAAACAAACTAACGTTTTTTTGTTTTATTTCGTCCGAAACAGAAACTAGCCCGACATTTAAAAATTACTTTAAGCCGAAACCAAGCCCAAAATAAAAGCTTGCTGAGACTTTCAGCCAAAACTAAAGCTGAAATCAAAAGCTTAATGAGATCACAAAACGATAAATAAATAAAAATAATCTACAGAATACTTTGACTTTGTACATTTTAATTTAGAAGTAATTCAAATTTCTTAAAAATGTATTTTAAAATATTGTGGTAATAGACTATTGACCGGGGGGGGGGGGGGGGAAATTAATTCCAAAAAGGGGGTTGGGTGTTTTTTTTTACAGAATACTTTGACTTTGTACATTTTAATTTAGAAGTAATTCAAATTTCTTAAAAATGTATTTTAAAATATTGTGGTAATAGACTATTGACCGGGGGGGGGGAGAATTCATTCCAAAAAGGCGGTTGAGTGTCTTTTTTGCATATAATATAATTACAACGTTACATAGACATCAATCTAACACAATGTGTGGGACTCTAATAGAGATAAATGTTACCTTAATATCAGTTATAAAGGCTATAAAAATATAACAAAAATTTTTTGGGTTATTGTCATACTATTGCTTTTGTTTTTTTCATAAATAGCTGGCAAGACATCGTTGTAGTCAGATTTTGCCAAGTACCATAATTGGAGCAAAATATTTTTTTTAACCTGGTCATTTAAAATTCTTGTTTTGGCGATTCTTTGGAGATTCGCAAAAGAAATCTAAATTGTTTGTCAAAATGATCAAAATAAACAGGTCTTTAGTTTGCCTACTATATAATTATTATACGAACGCGTGTTATTTCTTCAATAAAAAATTATATGAGCATGATAATGATTAATTTTAAGAGATAAGTTAATTGAAAAAGCCTATGTTTCTCTCATATTAAATTGTAAAATAAAATGAAAATAATAATTAAAATATTACTAATCCCTTTGTTTATTCAATTTTATTCAACTTCGTCTGTGACAACATGAGCATGATAATGATAAATCAAATTGAATGAATTGAATGGAGCTAGGGTTCGAAATTTTATTTTTGAAAAAAAATTAAGCAAACGTAATGATATGAACATTACCATTCCATAATTTTGTCTTTCATAAAATTATTTTCATTTGAACAGGCTTAAATGAAATTTTTTTTTTGAAAATAAACGACAAGTAGGCCATCATGAAGATGTGAGCAGTTTTTGCAAAGAATTAGTCTTATAACATACGAAGACAGTGAGACGTCCAGTAAAAATCAATATCAGATTGTCAGCCTAGAGACAGACAGTCTGACTTCTGGTGGATGACCGAGAATCTCAATCACTTACGATCATTGCCAAAAGTTTAAATTAGAGCTGACACCGAAGTCGAAGCCCAAATTTGGTTGTAGACTAAACCTTATACAGGGCAGATAGGTAAATAACCTCATGCTTGACGTAGGTAGCGTATGACGTCACAAGCTTTTGTAACTCATCTAAACGATAGACGGTGGCAGCGGGGCTCCGTCCATGAAACGTAGGAACAGAGGACGATAATTGTTAAGTCACAAAGTTGAAATATTTAAAAATTTCGTGTACTTTACCTCAAAGTAAGAAAAAGACTAGCTTTTTGACAATCAGGAAAGAAAAGCTCCCATATTAAACATGTTAAATGAAAATTAGTGCAACCTTTGCTCACATTACGTAGTGATTTATTTTCATTAAAGCTCCACGGACCAATATTGAGAGCTGTTCAGTTTCAGTAACGTCTGTGCTTTGAATCAAGAGTTACTGAGTATGAATGGAAATATTTACATCTCGAACACAGTTGATCATAAATGTTATCCGACAGCTCAGAAAAGTGCTCAAACACTGTGTTAGCTGAAAGGCTGATGTAGTTAAACCGAACCTTATTTTCCGGACAGAATATACGTGTAGTTTGTAACATGCAAATTTTGAAAAATGAATGTTAAAACCTCTACAAACATAATCATATCATAATGAGATCATTCGGTGAAATTAGACTGAAACCATCGCTGAAGGTCAGGATATCGATGTCAGAGAAGGGAAAACGCGCGGGCTGAATTAAAATAAAACGTTGCTATGTTTTGCAGAGAGCCTGCTTAGCTATTTTTGTGTAGAGAGCCTGGATAGATTTGTTTCTGTAAAGAGCCTGGCAAGCTATGTTTGTGTAAAAAGCATTATTAGCTATGTTTGTACAAAGATCCTGGCTAGTTAGTTTGTGTTGATAGTATTACTTTATATTTTTGTGCAGAGAGCCTAGCTAGATATGTTTGTACAGAGGGCCTTGCTAGCTATGTTTTTGTAGAGATCCTAGATGGCTATGTGTTCGTGCAGAGCGCATTGCAAGCTATATTTTGTGTCGAAACATATTCGTTTTTATTTAATAGGTTTCTTATACTGTCATTCGTGTTTGTTAATTGTGTTTACTACAAAAGTGTATAAATTTTACAGCTTATGAAAGAAGATTTAATTAGCTCTTTAATAAGTGATAAGTTAGTAATGTGTTTCTCCTTTTTTATTAACTGTTTACATTTCTTATTTCTAGCTACCGTATTTTGGTGTAGTCCAGTTTAATTCAATGCTTAAAATTTAGTTCAGTCAGTGTTAATAATACCTTTGATAATAAAAGACAGCATTGTAAACTTGTAGATCGATATAAACGGAGAGAGATAGAACGCCTTGTAACAATATAAAAAATACGTTATGAGTACTGTACGTAGTAGAGCAAAAATGATTGAGATTGACATATTAACTACTGAAATGACATAGTTGCAACATTAATTTATTGAAATAACAACTCTCTCTCTCTCTCTCTCTCACACACTCATCACATGATTTTCGACATTTGTGAGAAAGGAAAGCTTGAAGCGGACCCTAGTTTCTGACTAGACTTTGACCTTGAGAATTCAGTTTGGTGATGACATCAAGGCCATAAGGCTCGCAAATTTCATTCTGGTTATAACTGGAACACAAAAAAAAATTACGTTAAAAGAGGGATTTAAAAGAAGATTTATGTTTCCTTAAGTTTTGAGCATTTTTCAAATCGATCTATGAAATGTATCATGCGTTTATTTAATTGTTAGTTGCGTTGGTTTTTTTTTTTTTTTTTTATTTATATGGATGGGGGGGGGGGGGGAAGCAGTACACATTTTAGTCAAAGTAAATACGAGACCAAAGTGTTTGAGGTAACACGACTATGTTTATTGTTGCTATTAAGCGTTAACGTAAATCCAAATCCATGATACCTGGTGTAATATTTAGTTATGATTACACCATCTAGAAGATGGTAAGTTGAACTTACTGGTATAAGTAAGATCGACCGAGAGTCGTTGCCTGCTCTATTAACTGCTCTACAAGTATACGGCCCCCAGTTGCTGTTCGAGGTGGCATTCCTGATAAAAAGGTCACCGACAGATGTAATCTGAAGGAAAAAAAACACAAAATACATTTAAAAAAACGTTGAATTTTAATATTTTAAGGCACTCTCGTTGTTGTTACTTCTAATGTTTTAAAGAATTTGGTCTGTGCCCACTTACTGTTGTTACTTCTAATGTTTTAAAGCACTTGGGCTGTGCCCACTTACTGTTGTTACTTCTAATGTTTTAAAGCACTTGGTCTGTGCCCACTTACTGTTGTTACTTCTAATGTTTTAAAGCACTTGGTCTGTGCCCACTTACTGTTGTTACTTCTAATGTTTTAAAGCATTTGGTCTGCGCCCACTTACTGTTGTTACTTCTAATGTTTTAAAGCACTTGGTCTGTGCCAACTTACTGTTGTTACTTCTAATGTTTTAAAGCACTTGGTCTGTGCCCACTTACTGTTGTTACTTCTAATGTTTTAAAGCACTTGGTCTGTGCCCACTTACTGTTGTTACTTCTAATGTTTTAAAGCACTTGGTCTGTGCCCACTTACTGTTGTTACTTCTAATGTTTTAAAGCACTTGGTCTGTGCCCACTTACTGTTGTTACTTCTAATGTTTTAAAGCACTTGGTATGTGCCCACTTACTGTTGTTACTTCTAATGTTTTAAAGCATTTGGTATGTGCCCACTTACTGTTGTTACTTCTAATGTTTTAAAGCATTTGGTATGTGCCGACTTACTGTTGTTACTTCTAATGTTTTAAAGCACTTGGTCTGTGCCCACTTACTGTTGTTACTTCTAATGTTTTAAAGCATTTGGTCTGTGCCCACTTACTGTTGTTACTTCTAATGTTTTAAAGTACTTGGTCTGTGCCCACTTACTGTTGTTACTTCTAATGTTTTAAAGCACTTTGTCTGTGCCCACTTACTGTTGTTACTTCTAATGTTTTAAAGCATTTGGTCTGTGCCCACTTACTGTTGTTACTTCTAATTTTTTAAAAGCACTTGGTATGTGCCCACTTACTGTTGTTACTTCTAATGTTTTAAAGCATTTGGTATGTGCCCACTTACTGTTGTTACTTATAATGTTTTAAAGCATTTGGTATATGCCCACTTACTGTTGTTACTTCTAATGTTTTAAAGCACTTGGTCTGTGCCCACTTACTGTTGTTACTTCTAATGTTTTAAAGCATTTGGTATGTGCCCACTTACTGTTGTTACTTCTAATGTTTTAAAGCACTTGGTCTGTGCCCACTTACTGTTGTTACTTCTAATGTTTTAAAGCACTTGGTCTGTGCCCACTTACTGTTGTTACTTCTAATGTTTTAAAGCACTTGGTCTGTGCCCACTTACTGTTGTTACTTCTAATGTTTTAAAGCACTTGGTCTGTGCCCACTTACTGTTGTTACTTCTAATGTTTTAAAGCACTTGGTCTGTGCCCACTTACTGTTGTTACTTCTAATGTTTTAAAGCACTTGGTCTGTGCCCACTTACTGTTGTTACTTCTAATGTTTTAAAGCACTTGGTCTGTGCCCACTTACTGTTGTTACTTCTAATGTTTTAAAGCACTTGGTCTGTGCCCACTTACTGTTGTTACTTCTAATGTTTTAAAGCACTTGGTCTGTGCCCACTTACTGTTGTTACTTCTAATGTTTTAAAGCACTTGGTCTGTGCCCACTTACTGTTGTTACTTCTAATGTTTTAAAGCACTTGGTCTGTGCCCACTTACTGTTGTTACTTCTAATGTTTTAAAGCACTTGGTCTGTGCCCACTTACTGTTGTTACTTCTAATGTTTTAAAGCACTTGGTCTGTGCCCACTTACTGTTGTTACTTCTAATGTTTTAAAGCACTTGGTCTGTGCCCACTTACTGTTGTTACTTCTAATGTTTTAAAGCACTTGGTCTGTGCCCACTTACTGTTGTTACTTCTAATGTTTTAAAGCACTTGGTCTGTGCCCACTTACTGTTGTTACTTCTAATGTTTTAAAGCACTTGGTATGTGCCCACTTACTGTTGTTACTTCTAATGTTTTAAAGCACTTGGTCTGTGCCCACTTACTGTTGTTACTTCTAATGTTTTAAAGCACTTGGTCTGTGCCCACTTACTGTTGTTACTTCTAAGATTTTAAAGCACTTGGTCCGTGCACTCTAAGTGTTGTTACTTCTTATGTTTTAAAGCACTTGTTCTGTGCACCCTCAGTGGTGTTACTTCTAATGTTTTAAATCACTACTTATTTATCAACTCGGTGTTATTACGGTCAATCAATAAATATGTTTAAGAATTGAACTCTTACAATGCTTATGTCCGTCTCCATATTTATGATTTCTAATCATATTTTTTGTTTAAAAGATTTGTTATCTATGAATAAGATCGTTTACCGTGTAATTTTCTCCACTGACTATGGGCCTGGCATAATGATCTAACCATGAAATGGTTGGAGTGGGTGTTCCCTGAGCACGGCAGTACAACCGGGTAACGACGTGTTCGTATTCCAATCGCAGTGTCGTCCACATGTAAATTCTGGCTGGCCGATCTGACCAAATGAAGGCAAACACGTTTATGAATTCGTTCACAACAAAATGAAACAAAGAATAATCTCAAAACCTTCTACCCAATGATCAGCTGAATTCAATCAAGAAAATTAATGTATGCAAAAGAAATCTGTGAGCTGCGAAGCCTTACCTCCAAGGTTGTCCTGACGACATATTGGACATACCACTGGATGTTGACCTAAGGAAGAATTAGAAATACTAAATAATGTCAATAATGTTGATTCTATATTTAAGAATAAACTAGGCTGACGATAAAACCAGGAAAAAGAAGAGAATCGATTGAAAAACGTTTTGATTTTTTATAACAATTAGAGCGATTTCCAATATTTTTTTCGGAAATCGAATAATTTTTCATTGCGCAAAAAATAAATAATTCCTCATCGGTTAAAGCATTATTCTTATAAATTATACTTACATTAAATATAACAATATAGAAACAATTTTTAGCATTTTATAACTGTTTAAAAGTTATTAAAAAAAAAAAAAAACTATTTAATATAAAAAGTATAATCTAACATTTACATTGTAATCATATTTATCAGGAAAACACAATCATCTGTTATTTGTGATTTTTCAGTGCGTTGTAAATATTGCTAAATAAAATTAAAAATTCTTAGTTCTAGATAAACACGCAAATGACGTCATAGTGCGAATTTCCTATTTTGGCCATCGCTAAAAGTCCTTTGATTTAATAACAACAAAACGTATGCTGCATTTTCCTTTTCTTACAAGTAAAGTTAACAATTATAACTGATTGATTTTTAATTTGTTATTTAAACAAATTCGAAAATTAGCTTTGTATTTATATTATTTAATACATTTTTTTTCATTCAAAAAGTTCATTTCATTAAATTTATAAAGTAATTAGAAACATAAATATACTTTAAATAAGAAAATGCAATTAATTAAATCTGTGCAGCGAAACTCCATAATCCCATAGCATTAACTAATACAATTATCACTCATCCAAATAACAACAAATAATGTGAAGTGCAAAACATATGTGTTTGCGTACGTAGGGGGCTACAATTCCCTGACTTAATTTAATAATTTTTATTGAAATCTATTTAGGGTTGTTACAAGGTAACTCACCCAATAAACGAAGGAATTTGATGAATTATTAACACTCTTATTTACATATATATTAAATTGAGGAAATTATATGTGTAAATTTTTATGTGGATGATAATATCTTTAAATCCAATGATAATATACTTTAAAAAAAAAAAATATTTGCTAACTTCTCTTTTTACAAATAAACGTATGATTACCAATTATGAAGATCAATGTCGTTAAGAAAACCTGGGTATCTTTATAAAAAGCTTACCCATGAATATCATAACAATCCATTTATGAAGGGAACATTTAATTTTTTTTAAAAATAGCAATGGACTGAGATTTTTTTTTGAAAATTGAACTCTAATTTTGTTTTTACTTTGTAAAAGTGGGTGTTTAATGTTATGAGATTTATAACATCTCTCTAAAAAATCATTGAAGACAGTTACAGAAATCAAAGGAGAAAGTTGGTAACAAGGAAACAAGGGCTTGCCAAAGAAATATTGCCGGGCACCACAAGAAGAGGGAGAAGAAGAGAAGACAAACAAAAAGATGGGAGGATAGCATTAAATAGTGGACAGGACTAACACTGGGCGATGCGGTGCGTAGTACTGTAGACAGAGACGAATGGAGGAGGTTGTTTCACATGTCATCTGTGGCGCCCCAACTTTCCAAGGACTAAGGGACATGCGGATGAGGGTCAGTTTTCAATGTCCGTTAATATAAAATATATTTAATATGATAGAGAGCAATTTTGTTCTAAATTTGATATGAAGTTTTCAAAATTTTTAGAGAAACATTTTTTTTTAAGTTAAGGGTCAAGCAAAGTGTTAGTGTAAGCTTAACAATGAACAGTTCAAAAACACTAGACATCTAAAGTATGGCTCCAGGGTAGAAATCAGCCGTAAATAAACAACTTTAATTTTAAAAAATGGTTCAAATAGTGATCATTTAGATGTGGTAATTTAAAAGGTTAGGTTTGGTGTATAATATTTAGCTGAAAAATATTTCTTAAAACTTAAAATGATGTTAGAAACGTACATATTATTACAAAAAAATACTTCTTTTTATAACTTTGAATTGTTATAAGTTTGCGCAATAGCAGGTAGAAATTATCGCAAAATTCCTACCAATATTATTTCGATTACATTGAATGCAATTATCTATGTTTTTCAGAATATGTTAGACTCCATGATGCTCTATCTTTGACATGGACCTAAAATATATCAGAACACACGGTAACAATAATATCAATCAGGGCATGTTTTAATTTTAGCTTTTGAGAATTTCTGATCTTGACAATAATAAATTGATTGGCAATCATTTCTTTTTAAATTATATAGAAATGTTGTAAATGTGTAGAGTTAAATACCTTGCCAAGTTTTAATATGTTGCATATGGGTAAAGTTTAATACCTTGTCTAGTTTTGAAATGTGTGTATGGGTTGTGTTGAATACCTCGTCTAGTATTGAAATGTGTGTATTGGTAGAATTGAAAACCTTTCTTAGTTTTGTAGTGTGGAAGCGTTAAATAATAAATGAAACTAAAACTCACCTACGGTGACAGTGTGCACTTGTGTTGCTTTCAAAAGTGGTGTCATGGCAAAACACGTGTACGTCCCCGCGTCTGACACGTTGACACAGTCCAGGTACAAATTAGAACTAGTTTCGCCACCCTCGAGCTTTGACGATTCATCATTCTGCACGTACACTGGAATCTCATCACAATGTGTGAGTTGCTCTGGAAGAGATCATAAGTCTTGTTACAAAGAACACTCACAAATCATTCTAATAACAATACATTCTTGATACATGACCGATACATTGGGCTTTGTTACATGAAATGAAATATATCTTACCCTAGAGTTTACAACATTAAAACAAAAATTCTTTCAAGAAACTCATTTTACAAGAATAAAATTTGAACTCCCAAAAATTCTGAACGATTGTCTATAGATGATAAAAATCGTAACTTCATATATGAATTTTTAAATGGGAACATATCATTCCCGTTTATTGCACATACAATGCGCTATTCTGGACAAAGTAAAGGTTATTGCTTTTTAATTACAATAGAAAATAACTTCGAACATTTCGATTAGTGAGTGATCAACAAGGTTCTTACCTGAGGTATTATTTCACCGTTTTTCAACCAGTACATTGTTGGGATAGTGTGACCAAAAACTGTACATGTCAACACGCCATCTTCATATATTTGAAAACTATGGCTGATGGGGACATCTGTAAATCTCAAATGAGGCACTGAGTACAGAAATGTAAAATCCAGTTATAAATAAAATATTTGCTAAATCGTCTATTGATGGCAAATACTATAAAGCCTGCATTCGTTAGAGGTTTTATAATCTTTCAGTTTTTTATTTTTGTTTCATAGTTAAAATGATTTGTACAAACAATACTTACTGTAAAGAGAATTATCTGTGGAAGGTGTATTGATGCCACAAAATCCCTGAGAAATAATTTAAAAAAACAAAACATCGAATATGAAAATTTGAATGGTATTGCCTCGAGGAAGTGTATTGTAAACAAAAATATGCGTATTAATTGCTAAAAAAATATATCATCAAAGACAATGTAGACAAACTATCCTTAGATGATTGGAAGATAACTATAACAACAAAAATAATAACCTGAAAAAATGCATTGTCTCCTAGATTTGTTATGTTAAAATATTATTTTTTCTTTAAAAAAACAACAATGATCGTCTTTAAGAATAAAGAGACTCTAGCGTGCCTGTGATGGTGTTGTTCTTGTACAAGTAAACCTAAATTAGATTTCACTAGATTTATCAAGCAAGTTGGATGGACCCAGAGACATTGTTGGTCTTTGTCCCCGTCCGCCCTTTTTCAAATTAAGTTGTATTTGTTGCCGGATTAAATCGATGCATATTGGTGGAGGGTTCTGCATCACCTCTTTGAGCCCATGAGATACGCGAGAGCTTCGCGAAGCCTCTCATTGTACTAGCAATCTTACGATTAAGTCAGTGTGATAGTTTCAGATGTTTAAAAACATTCCTGACACCACAATAATTGTTTTTGTATTTTCGTTAAATATTTAAAAATAACATCCATTAATAGTTTCTATTTTATTCCACAGTTTCCAAAAACCTCTTCGACACCAAAAGGATATGTGACCTCGATATAATATTTAAATAAATGTACATGTTGGCACAACAAATGGGATAACTTCGCTTTGTTGTCAGAAGCTTACGAAAAGTCATTGAGAAACCGGGGTTAGTGTGGTTGGTGGGGGGGGGAGACATAATGAACAGCTTTTCTGATTAACTTAATAATATGCATGCAACTATTACTGACAAAAGATAAAATTAATTAAATTATATAGCCCAAGCTACGGAGTTTTTATCATTTTTCCTTGGCCGCCATGTATATATCTATTTAAAAAAAAAACATCAAAAACATATGTTTCAAATGGGAATATTCTTCAATTTTTGAACCTATCTAAAATAACTGCTTAAAAATTTCTTTACAATCAAATTGTTATTTTAGAGATTAAGTAACTGATTTTGCTTAATTTTATAAAATGGCTTGAAAACCTCCTTTGTTTTCTAGCTACGCACAGAAAGTTGCATGAATAGAGAAGCGTTGAAAAAATTGATGTGATTTTCACGTACAAAATATTACACTGCTACTTTGAATAGAAATTCTTGTTTGGAAGCAGAAAGTGATTTTTTAAAGAAGTGTATTTATTTGTTTTAAGAAAGAAAGAATACACATCGTCATTTGCATAAAATGCTATGCATGATAAGAAAATCAAAGATGGAAACACGGGGTTGCTTTGGAAACAATGTGCAAAACTAAATAAGTTATATATGTTTACTATGCATATAAGTCGGTGTAGTAATTTACTACCACGATATCCTGTCCAAATTAATGTACTATTACTTGAGACAATACAAGAAATAATAGGTAAATAACTAGGATAGACAACAAATGGAAAAGGTAAACATTAAATATTACAATTTGAGCACCCCCAAATAGCCTCATGTAAAGTTTGTTCCTTTTAATAGATACTTGTTTTTTAAATGTCAAATAACGTTTTCTTGTTTTGTATTTTCTGCTCAAGGGGGCATTGACTCGAAACATCCTTTCAAGCGCTATGTCTTTTTTCCAAGCCTGAATTACATTGATCTTAGTTTATATTCATAAAAATATTGTTCCCCACAGTAAAGCGTTTATTTATTTCAAAATTTTAGAAACTTTGGGATATTGAAAAATAAGACCTGAAAACGTTGATGAGGTTAAAAGAAAAAGCCAAGAGTATTCTGAAATTATACCTGGGCAAATATCAAGTCAGTAGTGACGGTGAGACATAGGGCGAGTACTACACAGTGGCAAAGTGTAGACATTGCGTACTGTTTGGATGTGTTGTACTAGAGATACACACAGTGTAAACATGTAACGAAGGATTTTCTAAATACTTCAAACTGCGGATACTGTTTACTCTTTGCACAAATCCCTTTTTCTACTAGTGGTTGATAAATTCTTCCTCCTTGTGATCTAAGAAGAAATCAAACAAACTCAGAACATGACATTAATTGGTTGAAATAAAAAAGAAAAAATATTGGACTAAAACTTTTTAAAAGTGTATACTACAATGGGAAAATTTTAGACCAAAATAGAAAATTTTGAAAAGAGGTGTAAAACTAAAAATTTATTTCTTTATTTATTTATGAAAAATAAAAGATTATAATTTTATTTTTTAGATTTGAAAACAAATAGATTTAAGTTTAAAAAAAAAATGATCAGTATTTAAATTTTGGTCAAAGTTTGTTTTTATATGCTATGACTGACAGATATCCACCTTGAAATTACTATGTTATTATATTAATTTTGCCTGGACAAAGTTCTTATAAAATCATGTATTAGATATATTTAATAGAAGTAAAAATAAACTTTATTTGAAAATCACCCCTAATCCCCAAAGGCTCATATATATATGTGAAAGCAAAAATGTGGATTTGCTCCACAAAGACATTGTCATGGATTGATGGATCTGGAACAAACTTGGCACACATATAGCAATCAATATTCGGAAGGAACTCTTTTAGAGTTCTGAATTTTTTTTTTAAATATTCAGTTTTATGCCAAAGGCTCGAAAACCAAATTTTCCTCCATATGTTCTCTACGAAATAGCAACAAATACCTAGAAAATAATTAAATCGTGACATAACAGAACACACACATTTTAATATTCATATTCAAATACCAAAGGGTACTGAACTCATAATGTCCATTACTCTAGTGCTGGGGCCTAGTCCTGCGCAAGCTAGAGTGTCTCCTAGGAGACTTGGTGGTGTTCACGTGTGGTTTGCCTCTTCGTGGCGAGGCGGACTAGTAGGGAGATATTGTTATTTTGAAGCCGAAACCCCCGTCCGACCAATGGACTCCCAACGCAACTGGAGGGTAATGTCGTAATATGATTACATTTTGCCGTTGATGGATATGAGGCTTGTGTGGAAATTATAACGCATGCCCATGATTTTAGCCACGCGGACATCAGAAAGCTGCCTCTGGGCAACCATTTGGTCCCAGCCTTCCGTCCTGAACGAAAGTCTCCCTGGCTCCAGTGAGGGGGGGGGGAGGGTGTGAGTGGGATGTAAGGCATCACATTTTCTCCAAAGTGGAAGTAAACACCCCACTGCACAAAAAAACAACAAAAAACACGTGAGAGTCGGTTGTGAACGCTTTAAACGCAGCGTTTCCTATCGACCCGACGTCACCCATGTCATAATGGGAGGGGAGATACACAACAGGTCACCGCGAGGTCGCATGGGTGTGTACGGGGGGAGGGTTATGAGCACGCGCTCGATGGCCAACAGACGCCATGTCCCAATGAGACTTATTAAGTCCTGGGGCACCATTTCTTTTTTCCATTCACTGTAAAATCTCCGTTTTACGACCTTTAAATTTCTATGAAAACGAGGTCTGAAATTGGTGATGTCTTAAAAAAGAAGTATGACATTTTCGAAAAACGGCATTTAAACAATGCAGTAAACAAGTAAAATAAATACCAACAAAATGTACATGCAACATTTATTATAGACAATATCCATCAGCTTATATTTCTTTCAGAAATATAGATTAAACTCTGACTCCCCACCAATACATTCACTATCTTTCTGTTTCTCATTAATTCCTAACAAAATATCAATGCTGGTATGGTAGTTGTTTAAAAACTTTTTAAGCGCTGAGTGCATGCTTTGAGTTATAACTACATTGCATTTATAAAATATGCGTCACTATTTTAATTCATTTAATGAATTTTTTTTTCATATAAAGCTGATATTTCTGTTAATTTGCATGATACCCCATCGGTGCATGTACTTCTTAGTACGACACAGAAGACAGTGGAGTCAGTTAAGCACTGGATGACCATAAACAAGCTTACATTGAATGATAAAAATACTGAGCTGATCCTCATTGATACTGCTCAGAAACAAAAATCTGTTTAAAACACAACATTACTTACTCTCTCAGGTATGCAGATTGAACTTGCTCATACAGTGCGAGACCTGGGTGTCTATTTAGACAGAACATATACTTTAGAAAATCATATTAACATGCTTTGCAATGTGATTTTTCAAGAGCTGCGCAGGATTAGTAATATCAGACCGTTCTTAACGTTAAATGCATCAAAGAGGCTGATGTCTATATTTGTGTTATCACTCATGGACTACTGCAATGCTCTCATGGTGGGTTTCCCAGCTACGCTCAGGGATAAAATTCTAAGAGCACAGAATAATGCGGCTCGCAATGTTCTTCGCAAACGAATTTTTGACCATTTTAAAACACTTATGAGAGAGCTGCACTGGCTGCTTGTCCGCGCTCGCATAGAGTACAAACTTACAACTTTGTGCTACCACCGCTTACATGACATGGCGTCATCTTATATCAAAGCACTCATTACACCATAGAGAGAGCTCCGCTCATCCAATATTGGCAAAATATCGATACCATGTGTTCGCCTTGAGACTTACGGAAAGCGCACTTTTGCATTTTCCGGCCCAACAATTTGGAACGCCCTTCCTGTCGATCTCAGAAACAGCCTGACACTGGAGTCCTTTAAAACCGATTTAAAAATGCATCTATTTCGCAAAAACTTTCTGGGATGAAGCAATCTACCATTTATTTTAGGTATTTTTTATTGGCCTGTGTTGCTTATGGTTAAAACGTGATGAAAAACTTTGACTGGGTATACTCCAATGTTTTATAGTGTTGCGTCTGTTTTTTTAAATGGGGAAATTTTGTTATTGTTTTTAGTTCTCTTTTTACTATGGTTGCCTTTGTACCACGCTTCGAGCTTTTCGGGATGAAGCGTATTTTTCAAATACATTTTATTATTATTATTATTATTATGTTCTTTAAATGTGTCACTTGAAACACCAGACATGGTGGAGGCAAGGTCTAAAAGGCCCCAGCTCAGGGCATTTCTGTTCAGCCCCTTGGAGTTATTTCCCCTTAATTACTTCCTAGCTTCATTAGTGCATCGTCAATGGTTAAAAGTTGTAAATGATGGTGTTTTCTTCAAGCTCACGAATATAGCATTTCTTGGAAATCTGACTTTTCATATGCTAGGTCAGAAAATTGAAATATTTGAAGAATGCATGTGGCGTTTTTGATGGAGTCGTTTAAGACCGATCATTTATATAGCATAAAGTATTCGTGAAATTTTTCCGGGCGTTTGCTGTAGGAATTCGTTTAATAGATGGTCTGAAAACGGAGGTTTTTCCTTATAAAATATTAAAAATATCAATATTATGTTTTACAACTTTATAGGGTAATGTGATTTAATGGATATAGATAGGCCTATCTTGGTAGCAATACACTTAAATATTGGTTCATTTAAAACAAATAATAACCACTCCATTCAAGGCGGGTCAAAACTCTTCTAGTAAGTTCGATAACGTACTTTAAAAAACAACTATATCTTTGGCATTCTGAAATCGATTTTAAGGGACAAGTTTTAACTTTAACTTAATTATTTATTTGAATTATTTTTATAGGGCTCTCTGTGTCAGGCACACGTAAATTAATGCAATTATTTAAAAGGTTCCCACTGAGCCCCCTCATTCACTTTAAATGTTCCATACTTATAGTAGTGAATTAGGTAGAGTATTATTTCGTGTTACGGGATCAAACCGAGATCGGAAGCCTATCAAGAAACGGCATTCCAATGGAGAAGAGGATTCAAACGCGTAATAGAATCCAACAGTAAACAGGATCCTAACAAATCATGATGTCTTCTGACTACTGAATCCTACCGAGATTAAAACAAAACGTGGAAATAGGATGAGGCCTGGAAAAAGCATGAGGGATCTAAACTCCGCAAAGAAATGGAATATTGCTGTCATTGGGAGCCCGACGAGATCGGGACCAAACATGGATCGGGATCCCATAGGTATCGTATCCCACTGGGATCAAACCGGGATCGGGATATTAAAAGGATCGGGAACACACCGGGAGCACAATCCCCCTGGATCAGAATCCCACTGTCAGATCTACTTTGAACCGGGATTGGGATCCAACCAGGATTGATATCGAACCACAATCAGAATCCCACTGTCAGATCTACTTTGAACCGGGATTGGGATCCAACCAGGATTGACATCGAATCACAATCAGAATCCCACTGCCAAATCTACTTTGAACCGGGATTGGGATCCAACCAGGATTGGCATCGAACCACAATCAGAATCCCAATGTCAGATCTACTTTGAACCGGGATTGGGATCCAACCAGGATTGGAATCGAACCACAATCGGAATCCCTTGGGGAAACGGGATGCATCGAGGACCAGATCCGATGGGGGTCCATTGGGATCACCACGCTGTGCGATTTTTTAAAGTAACTTTATAAATATGAAGTAGTAAAAATTAAAATAATTATTTCGTCTCATATGTCGGGAGGTAGTGGCTATGTCACTAAAGTCTTTAAAGCGGGTCAGGGTGACCTTCATAAACCCTTGGCTTCCAAAGCTGGGAGGCAGGGTTGGCCCGAGTAGGACTTCTGTTGAGATGTTTATTCGGCATCCCCTCTCCGTGGAAAACCTCAAGGGCAAGAGGAAAAATCACATGCGTGACGCGCGACAGGTGCGTGAGTCCAACAAGTCAATGTCGCGAACGAACGGTGCAATGGGTCATCCTGAACAGACCCTAGTTATTTTACAGTTGAATGTGTGTGGAAAAAGATAGAAGTCGCAAGAAGCAAACCAAGCTCCTCCACGAACGTGAAGTGGATGTAGCGCTATTCCAAGAAACGTTGCTCCACGGCAAGTCGTTTCCTATTACAGGCTACTCGCGTTACCACTGCAAGTTCGGCAGATGTCGAGGTATTACAACATCGGTAAGAAATTACCTACCGGTGGAGGTCTTCAAGCGGAAAAACTAATCAAACACTGAGACCTTAACGTGAAAGTAACGAAGCTGGGCTAAACGTTCACCGTGACAAACGTTTACAACACTCCTCGCAACACGATAAAAATCTTTACCCTAGGGGATAAAATCTTTTGAAGGACGATTATTGCAGGAGATTTTAATGACCTGTCACCCATGTGGGGCTACTCAGTACCGAATGCGTCAGGAAAGCACGTTGAAGAAGTCTGCCACGAGACAAATCTCATTAGGCTTCATGACGAAGAGTATGTGCCCAATCTGCCTTATACCGGGCACAGCGCGAAGTCCAGACCAGATCTGACCCTCATTTAAGCGGACCTAGCGTTCAGTCAGCGCATCGAAGTCCTGGCAGAAAATGGCAGTGACCATCTTCCCATATTACTTGAGATTGCTTTTGGCACCACTAAGGCCCGGTTCGAAAGACATTAGCTCTTCCTGAAAGCCAAGTGGGGGGAGTACGAGAAGCAAACCGAGACCAAGCTTGTTCTGCTAGACTTCTAATCAGTCGATATAGATGCCGCCTTTGAGAGGTTTAATGGCACCATCCTGGGGGTTGCTTGAAAGACGATCCCTTGAACGAATGGGAGAAAAAATGCAGACCCTACTGGAACAGGAAACTGAAAGATCTCGTAAAGCGAAGAGCAAAAGCCTGAAAATAGGCCGGGAGAAAGAAGACACCTGCTGCTCGTGCAGGCTTCAACCGACTTACGGCTGAAAGTCTGGTTCCTGTCCAAAAAGCGAAAAAATCAAAATGGGTCTGTGCATGTGAAAATCTAGACCTCCAAGACGTCATGACAGTGTGGAACCTGCTTGGAAATCTTTCTGGCATGAGAAAGGCGAAAAACTCATGAACTATTCAGATCAATAAAGGCGTCGAGGCGAGTGTCTCAAAAAAAGCACATATGCTCAACGCTCACTTCGTTGAAGTTAACAAGAAACCCAGAGAGACGGAAGAGCATTGCAACATCCACTGTCTCAGGAAAAGGGGAGCTCGTATCCAACGAATTGGATTCCACACTGAGCTTTTCACGACTCCCGTTCACAATGGAAGAATTGCGTTGTGCACTAGGCAAGTGCAGTAATGCAAAAACACAAAGTCCTGATAAGGTTCACAACGAGATATTTATCCATCTAGGTAAACAACGGAGAGAGACTTTGCTGGCTCTCATAAACCAAACCTGGACTACAAGAACTCTACTGAAAAAGTGGAAGAGAGCCATGGTTATCCAAATATAAAAGGATGGCAAACCAGGCCGTTACCAAACAGCTATCCGCCAATATCTAGTGTGGGAAAAGTAGCTGAACGAATGGTAAATGGACGACTTTACTAGTTTCTGGAGAAAAACAAGTGCCTACCACCGACGCAATGTGGGTTCCGAAAGGGCCGCCAACTCATTGACCAGGTGATCGATGACTAATGAGCTCCAGAACAAAAATTGCACGTTTGCGGTTTTCTTTTACATCAAGCAAGAGTAAGACTAAGTATGGATTAGAGGACTAATGTATAAATTCCCGAAACTGGGAATCTATGAAAACATGTCCACAATGGTGGAAAACTTCCTAGGAAACAGAACTATTGCCAAACGGGTTGGCAGTAGCTTGTCAGACCAGCTAGTTCTAGAGGACAGTCTCCAGCAAGCGTCCGCACTCAGCGGCACCCTGTTTCTAGCATACGTGTATGACCTGCAAGAGGAATTAGAATCCGAGAACGCGATGTTCGAAGATGATCTAGTTTCCTGCAGCTCAGGAAAGGATGTCAAAACATTGCAGATCCGGCTAAAAAACGACCTAAACAGAATAGAAGCCATCGCAAGGAGTTGGAAAATCGTCGTCAACAAGGACAAGACAGTTTACTTTAAGTTCACAAATGGGAGGAATGCACTTAAAAACGAAACGGAACTAACCATCAACGGTGGAGTATAAAAATGGGATTGGACAAAAGTTTATCTGGGCGTGAAATTTGACCAGAAACTCCAGCTCCATGACCACATACGCGAACCATGCACGAAGACTTCTAAAAAATTAGGCCTGGTGAAAAAGCATGTTGGATATGATTGGGGCGTTGACGCAAACTACTAAGGTCCCTTTACCTTAAAAGCGTGAGAGGGGCAATGGACTACAGCCTACCCGTCCAGACCTTTGTGAGTCACACGGCTTTAGAGGGCTTGGACGACATCTANTTTGGCAAACGTTGAACAATTCGGGGTAAGGGGGGGGGGGGAAAGGCAGTCCCAGCGACTGTTGAACGCCACCAACGTATGGACATGCAAGAATCCTGTTTCCAACTGCAGAACAAAAAAGTAAAAAAGCCCATGTTACTGAAACCTTCCTTCATGCGCAAGGTCCACAGTCTTCAGGAAGACCTGGTTGACCCCGGAAAAAGAAAAAAAAAATAACGTGATCCCAGCGCGGGGCCCTCACGAGACCCTAACCCGACCAGAAATTCGTCTTGCCATGATGACCGCCAAAGCAAACAAGACCATCCCTCAACCAGAATAGACACAGGCAGCGCTACAAACGATTAACGCTTATCCCGGACAGCAAGGTCAAAGTCTTCACAGACGGCTGATGCTTAGCGGGGGAAAAGCGCAGTTAGCCACTGCGGTGCCCTTATCCAGTATCCCGCAAAGATAGCCCCACCCGAAGATCTATCTGGCCTAAGCGGGGGAAACAGAACGATTCTCGTTGCGGAGATCAAGGCCATACTGGTAGAACTGAAGATGGTCCAACAAAACCTAACAAAAAGGAACATCTTCCCAAAAGTAGTGGTCTTCGCCGACATACGCTCTGCTCTCGAGCATGTGGGGAGGGCTTGACGGAGACAACGATGGTAAATGCCATTCTCGAGAAAACAGGCAGCATCCATGCAAAAGGCGGCAAAATAGTTCTGCAGTTTATCGCTTCGCAAGTTTAGGTGACGCCACATGGCAGGGCAGAATTTCTAGCCAAAGAAGGAGATGCCCAGCTGCACTACGACAAAACCATGACTCAGCTGGGAGTCACAGCATTGTAAAAGACGACTTTAGGAACATGTGGCTTGACAGTAGGGCTTCAGAAGATACTGGATGACAGCTACACCAAAGAATGCCGTGACCGAATAAGGGCGACCACTTGTGTGAACTATAAAGAGGAGAGCAGAGCCTCATCACCAAGATGAGAACAGGACTCTGCGTGGCACGCCGTTACCTACATAGACTGGACGACAGAAGGGAACCAAGCTGCAGAGTCCTCGGCCAAGCAGGCGAGACAGTGGCTCACTTGGTTATCACGTGTCCTGGTGGGGGACGGTGGCGGGCGGGAGAGATCCGGAAGCCTGCCTTGAAGAATTGATTTACCGGTGATGCCCAGCAGATGAGGCTAGCCACCGAAACCATAACCAGGGTCATAAGAGATTAAGTCTCGACCCAAAAGAGAATTGACATTTATTTATAAGTATAGATTCAGAAAACTTTGCGGGCTTTTACATAAAACCTCTCCAAAATTTGTTCGCAATCGGAGAAATGATATAGTAGCGCATACGGAAATTATCTTTTATAAAGCTCACAAAGAGAACAAAATTACTTTAAGGCCAGCGCCCCAAAACGAAATATTGTAAAATATATGTAATAACTCAGAAAAATGCGAATATTTGTGGACAAAAACTCTCTAAAGTTGTATTCTAATCACTTGAATGGTTTAAGAGCGTATACGGATTAAAATTATATTTATAAAGCTTATGTAAAGAAAAACGAGCATAGAGCCATGGCTTAAAAAAGAATATTCTAAAACGGTTGTAATAATTCATCAACCTTTGCGGGCTTGCGCACAACATGTCACTAAAGTTGTAACGTAGTTTGAAAAATGGTGTAGGAGCTCATACGGAAATTATTTTTTTACAAAGCTCATATCATTTTTAAAAAAAAACAATTTGGGGCCTACTGCCCAAAACGGAATATTTTAAAAGTGTTATAAGGACCCAGTTAAATTCCCAGGTATGTGGACAACAACTAACCAAAGTTTTATCGCAATCGCATTAATGGTGTAGGAGCGCATACGAGACATACATAGATACATACATACATATTTATTGATATATATATTCAATAATTTACTAACATATTTTACAAAAAAACTCTAATTAACATAAAAATTAGATAAACTTTAAATAAAAATATCTTAAAAATTGACAATTTCCACTGACCATACAAACGTATTTTCTCTGTTGCATCGATGCAAATATGATCGTACGCAGGTCTGTCTTGACAAATATAGCACAATGATGACGTCAAATGCTCCACACCCACGTGACATTGAATACAAATCCCGGCCAACCAATAGAACAGACGCACGTCGAAGCCACGTCGAGAGCGAGAAAAGAACTGCGGAATTTGCCAACGGCTGCTCCTCGCACGCAAAACAATGAGAAGAACTGCAAACCTGGTAAGATGGCCGTCTCAAATCAATAAAGCGATAATCTTTGCTTGCAGGTTAGGGGAACCGAAATTCCGAGGACCCCCCCCCCCTCACTATTTTGCTTACCTCATTGCAATCTTTCCCCTTGTTACCATCGCAGTGTATAGTGGGACGGACTTGCGGGAATTCATTTCCAGTGCAGCAGGTAGCGATGTCCAAATAATTAAAGTTCACCGTGTTTTAATCTCCTAAAAAGTGTCACTTGTTGCTGTCTGAGATCACAGTGCTCGAGGATTGGTGCAGTTCCACCTATCACTTCTGTAAGAAACACTGGTGTTGCTGCACATACATAGCCCCATTGGTCAGGTGCCCAACCTGTTGAGATTCACAATCCTTGTTTCTGTATATAAGCAAAGTCAATTTATATGTTTCTTTATATAAACACATCGACAATAGATAAGGTGTTATTATAATATTATTAAGACAACGATGAACAAAAAAATGATGTTTTATTAGTGGACTGTTTTAGTCGTTTTTTCAAACCGAACATAATCAAGGATCATTTAGGCCAGAGGCATAGTAAAAGAGGTTCAGTGTAGGAAGGAGTTTGTGCACTTTATACCGAGGGATGGCATTTTATGCAAAATGCAGATTATTTTTCTTGGAATAGGCTGTTTGACATTTGAACAACCCTGGGTGACGCTAAGCCTAGCTACGTCACGGCCGATGACCAAATGTGGGGTCATTGTAACGCGCTAAGAACAGCGTTTCTTTTAAAGAATTTGTAGTGTAGTGACCAGTGCCATGGGCAAACGAAATTTTGTTTAAACATTTGTTTTAGTTTTATTGTTGTATAGTTACATACAAACCGATGTTTTAAGTCAGAAAACACGTACATTTACAATAAGGTTGATTAAGAAAGTTAGAACACACGTACATTTACATAAAGGGTAATTATTAAGTCAGAACACACGTACATTTATATAAAGTATGATTATTAAGTCAGAACAAACGTGCAGTTACATACAGTGCGATGCTTTAAGTCAGGACACACTAACAGTTACATATAATGCATTGTTTAAGTCAAGACGCATAAACATTTACAAACAGGGCGATGTATTAGGTCAGAACTACCTTACAGTTGCATATAGTGTTATTTTATTAGTCTTGACAAATATGCATTTACCTACAGGTGATATGTTAAGCTAGATCAATTTAACAGGGCACACAGTCAGCCGCAGTACAAGGTGACATTTCTAGTCAAGTTAATTAACAAAGATAACACGCGCCCATAAGTGATTATTTTTAATGTTCAAATCTTTTCAAACAAAAACCAAAGCAGTTATTTCCTTGCTTTGGTACGTTTAATTTTGTCTTCGTGTTCCATTAACATAAATGTATGGGTGTTAATGTCTTCTTTTGATTGCTATGTTTTAAAGATTTAACTTGTTGTTGTTTGTCCGTCGAAATCATCTAGGACCATCGGGTCATCCTAAGGTTAAGGGGAGGTTGGGTTACGGTAAGCTAACCCTAACCTAACCCTAACCTAACCCTAACCTAACTTAACCCTAACTTAAACCTAACCTAATCCTAACCTAACCCTAACCTAACCCTAACCTAACCCTAACCTAACCCTAACCTAACCCTAACCCAACCCTAACCTAACCCTAACCTAACCCTAACCTAACCCTAACCTAACCCTAACCTAACCCTAACCTAACCCTAACCTAACCCTAACCTAACCCTAACCTAACCCTAACCTAACCCTAACCTAACCCTAACCTTACCCTAACCTAACCCTAACCTAACCCTAACCTAACCCTAACCTAACCCTAACCTAACCCTAACCTAACCCTAACCTAACCCTAACCTAACCCTAACCTAACCCTAACCTAACCCTAACCTAACCCTAACCTAACCCTAACCTAACCCTAACCTAACCCTAACCTAACCCTAACCTAACCCTAACCTAACCCTAACCTAACCCTAACCTAACCCTAACCTAACCCTAACCTAACCCTAACCTAACCCTAACCTAACCCTAACCTAACCCTAACCTAACCCTAACCTAACCCTAACCTAACCCTAACCTAACCCTAACCTAACCCTAACCTAACCCTAACCTAACCCTAACCTAACCCTAACCTAACCCTAACCTAACCCTAACCTAACCCTAACCTAACCCTAACCTAACCCTAACCTAACCCTAACCTAACCCTAACCTAACCCTAACCTAACCCTAACCTAACCCTAACCTAACCCTAACCTAACCCTAACCTAACCCTAACCTAACCCTAACCTAACCCTAACCTAACCCTAACCTAACCCTAACCTAACCCTAACCTAACCCTAACCTAACCCTAACCTAACCCTAACCTAACCCTAACCTAACCCTAACCTAACCCTAACCTAACCCTAACCTAACCCTAACCTAACCCTAACCTAACCCTAACCTAACCCTAACCTAACCCTAACCTAACCCTAACCTAACCCTAACCTAACCCTAACCTAACCCTAACCTAACCCTAACCTAACCCTAACCTAACCCTAACCTAACCGTAACCTAACCCTAACCTAACCCTGGCCTAACTTTAACCTAACCCTAACCTAACCCTAACCTAACCCTAACCTAACCCTAACCCTAACCCTCACCCTAACCCTAACCTAAACCTAACCTAAACCTAACCTAACCCTAACCTAACCCTAACCTAACCCTAACTCTAAACCTAACCCTAACCTAACCCTAATACTCGGAAGGTTTTCTGGAAATAATTTCGTTTACACAGATTTTAATGTAGGAAATGACGGTGTTGAATATCTTGTCAATGTCTGGGAAAGTGTTAAGAAACGTATCCCATTCTGTACATTCCAAGCAGGCTTGAAGTTTTTCTGTCGCATCATCTGACCAAAAATCAATAGTTTTTTATTGAATTTTTGTTGTTTTAAGACTGTCTTATAGCATGGCGTCAGTTGGACCATTATGTGGTCGGATTTGTGTAGGCCTTAAATAACGGATGAAAAGGCTTTTAAACTAGTTTCTAAAAAGTTTGTTTCAAAATATGTGTTTAATATCCGACAAGTCAGACGAAAAGAGTGCTGGAAAGCTAAATTTCTCCTAGGCTAAAATAACTTTTAAACAGCTATTTTATTCTAATATGTTAGTTGTTTTTTTTAAATACACAAATTATTCACGTGTAAGGGATTGCGAGAGTAAAAGAAGTAGTTAAAGAAACACAGCTTTTTTTGTTTATAAAATGATACGACATTTGTTCACCCCCCTAAACATCTTGAGGGTCCCTTCGTCTAGACGCTTGACAAAACGCTCACTGAACACTGACTTTACCACTGACAACCCCATAAACAGTTACACCCGAAACAACAGCAAATGCTTCATTGTGTCTCGTTGCAACACAGTGCAGTATCAACAATCTTTGTTACCAGGCACAATAATAGCTGGGAACCACCTGGACAATGCCGCTGTGAAGTCGACATCGGTCGAAAACTTCAAGTCTGCCCTGGCGTTTGCTAGGAGCTGTTAGACCAGCAACACCATTCCCCGACCTGTTGCACAAATGCCAGTATATGGATGCAGCAACGAACACTACCTGAACCAGAGATAACTTTTTAAACAGAACGCAAAATCAAACATGTACGCGTTATTTTATTCAAATCTGCTTATCATGCATTAATCATTTCAAGATCAACGTGATGATATCGGTGTGGTCGCACGGGAGCGGGGTAGTCAGGTCAAAACAAGTTGTTCTGTTTCAGAAGCTAAGAATTGGACTTAATTGGTATAATGTCAGGGGGAGATGACATTTTTAAAATAAATTGAGAAGTTTACCTTTTTTTCAAATGTCATTTAGCTTGGTAAAAAATTGTGGCTTTAAAATCGTGTTGCATATTGAAAGTTTATAAACAATGATATATTTACTATTATTAATAACTTCTATTTTTAAGACAACCTGAATCCAATATCTGCTTTTTCCCATGTGCTTAAATGTATACACATGTCCCTTGTATGTATATTTCGATGTGTAAATCTGAGCGAGTATCTCAGTTTGACATTTTTATAGATTTGTTAAATGTCACCATGTTATATTGACAATGAGGGCAACGACCATGTTGGATTCAATACATAGACTATTAAATGCATGCTGAGCTTGGAAGAAAGAAATCATGAAAATAATCTGATCCCAAAATATATTTTTTAAAATCAATAATTTGTGTTATAGTAATTGACCCTTCGTAGGTCATATCTAGCTAGGATTCATTCGTTTTAATGTATTTTAACAGAATGAGATCGATTTTTTTGTTCTGAAATGGTTAATCTGTTTTATATTCTAAACGATACCATTAGCTGACATCTGCATGCTGTTTTTTTTTTTTTTAAATTTAAATGAAAGAAAACACTCTTTGACAAATTTTAATTAAACTATTCTGTCGTGTATGCAAAATATAATTGAAATACATTTGACCGGTCCAAACTCAGGGAGCTAGCCCTTTATTAGATTTCGACATTGCAAATGCTGGTGCAACATACCTCAAAACCTCAGTTTCCATCTTGAATCTTATTTTTATAGAGCAGGAGTCCTGAAACTACGACTCCCAGTGGTCCTTCAGTAATTCTTTGCAGTGTACATACAATTAAGACATGTGCAATGTTCATATATTTGAGATAAGAGCATTGTGCATGGAATCGATGAGATAAGTTTAGATTAAATATAAATTATATATTTTCAATGAAAATAGAATTTTGATATGTCTTGTGAGCATGAATTGATATACATGCAGAGTGCATAGAGATGAGATGAGGGCAGTGCTCTTATAATTGAGATATATGCAGTGAACATAGAATAATATATGTTCAGTGGCCATAGAATAAGATACGTGCAGTAAACATGTAATAATATATGTATATTGGGCATAGAATTGAGATACGTTAATTGGGCATAGGATTGAGATTTGTGCATTTTGCATAATAGATATTAAGGTGCCGCAGGCATACAATTGAGATATATGCATTGTCAATAGCATTGAGATATGTGCCGTGTATATAGAACTTAGGTATTTTCAGTGAGCACACAAATGATATATTAGCAGTTTCCTTATAATGGAGGTATGTAAAACTTACATAGAACTGATAAATTTCCAATGAGCATAAATTGAGACATAAATATTTGGTATTGAATTACGTTATGAGCAGTATAAATAGATTTAGGACATTTCCAGTGTTCAATGAATTTGAATTGGTCCAATGTGCCTAGAGTTGAGATATGAGAATTGTGATTTTAATTAAGGTGCAAGCAGATTGCATAAAATTGAGATATGTGCATTGTGCTTACAATTTAGTTTTGTGCAGTGCGAATAGACTAGAGAAGTTTATATAAATCAATCATAATCTTTTCTTAACAATAAACCGGCCCCAACCCCCTACACTGTCAAATGGCTCTTATTCAGCCCCTTGTTTATAGAGTTTTCGGACTGCTTTTATAAAAATCCAATGTCCGGTGTGGATGTGGCTATTTTCTTTTAATTGTTGAATGACTATTCTTTAAATTTTGTTTGCCTGTTTTTTGCTTGAACATATTTTTCGCCATTTAGCCTGTGAAAAAAGTAGATTTTATATCTAAATTTGCTTTGAGTACGATCTATTCGTTTGAAAATTACAGTGTGTTTCTCTAGAGGGCTAGTTGCTATACATATATATATATATATATATATATATATATATATATATATATATATATATATATATATATATATATATATACATATATATATATATATATTTTTTTATATTTATATATATATATATATATATATATATATATATATATACATCTATACACATATATATATATATATTGTTTTAAATGTGACTGTCTTTAGCACCCGCCCCCTCAGAATGTAAGATTTTAAAATATTCTATTATTATCACACGAAAACGAACCCATCTGTTTAGATTGATGTCTAGAGTTTCAATGACTACCTACAGGTAAAACAACATTATGTCTTCTCACATCCCAAATCAACTATCTTTGGCCTCAGCGCTGACAACAAAGGGATGCAACTGTGTCAATAAAACAAGACCTCATAGCGTCTCCCTTTGTCGTGAAAGAGGCGGCACATTACAACGATTACAACAATACATATAAAAAATAACCATAACTTAATTAATACACTATCATCCACTAATTATAAATGACGTCTTTCTGTTTTGTAGTCTTAATTTCTCGCCATGATGGGGTTCTGCATACGTTATGGTATGGATGCTGATGGGACTCAGGTTCTTGTTTATCTGTTACTTGTATGTTGTGGTATGTTTGCTCATTTTACCCAGGTTCCGGTTGATCTATTACTTCTATGTTGATGTATGGTTGCTGATGTGACTCAGGTTCGGGTTTTTTGTTACATGTATGTTGTTGTATGGTTGCTGATGTGACTCTCGTTTGGGTTTATTTGTTACTTTTATGTTATGGTACGGTTGCTGATGTGACTTAGGTTCTTGTTTATTTGTAACATGTTAAGGTTTCTGATGTGACCCCGGTCCGGGTTTATCTGTTACTTGTATGCGGTTGTATGGTTTCTTGTGTGACACCGATTCTGGTTTAACTGTTACTTATATGTCATGTAAGGTTTCTGATGTGACACCGGTTCGGGTTTATCTGTTACTTGTATGCGGTTGTATGGTTTCTTGTGTGACACCGATTCTGGTTTAACTGTTACTTTTATGTCATGTAAGGTTTCTGATGTGACACAGGTTCGGGTTTATCTGTTACTTGTATGTTGTTGTATGGTTTCTGATGTGACACCGGTTCTGGTTTAACTGTTACTTGTATGTTATAGTAAGGTTTCTGATGTGACACTGGTTCGGATTTATTTGTTAAATGTATGTTGTGATATGCTTGCTGATGTGACTCATGTTCTGGTTTTTCTGTTACTATTGGTTTGAAAAGTTCAATTCCTAACACCATTTCTTACATTTTAAAAAGTGTACTCCAGGAACTCTAGCATAGTACAATTTCTATTTGTCATAGTCTCAGTTTGCTGCCACCATGTTATGTTTAGTAATATTATGTCTAACAAAAGGAAAAATAAAATCACTGTTTAGCTTGATGTCTAAATCTTTAACTACTAACAATTAAAACAATATATTAATTCAAGGGTCAAAACCTTCACATATTGACAAAGAAGACACCCTTAAGTAGACGACATGTTTACGTCATATTTCATCGTGCTGTGAACTCTAGCATACAACAAACAAGCTCAAAACTGCATTTTAGGTGTCGCTAGCTAAAAATAATCTAAATAAATGTAAAAGTCTGTTCTAATTGAATTTTGTCGAAAAATCAGGAGAAAACTGGAAATGAAAACAGGTTTTACAATTTCATTTTGGCTCAAGTTGGTATCTTTATCGCGTATTTTGCAAATACAATTGGGTTAACTTTTTTTTTATAATCCTAGACTTTGTCTTCCGAGGAGATAAATAACAATCTATTCCCATGTGGAAATCCACATATTCTTTTGCACTCGATTGCGTGGGACATGACTTCTAAAACGTGTTGTTATCTATGGGTTTTGTTTAAGTCTGTATCTAGACTTCATACCATCTTATTTTTGGTGATGTAACCACTTGATAGTTGTGATCCATTATGTTATCCATTATATATATTGAATCTTGTATATTACATTCATTTTTCACAATTTTTGGAATAATTATGTTTGAAAAAACGTCTCTGCCATGATATGGTGGAGACTAATAAGTAGATCCACTATGTAAAGTTTCTTTTATCATTCGATACCTCGATCTGAATTCGGTTTTTTTAGAAAGTGATCTGTTATCTTCTTCTTCTTCAAAATCTTAAGGGCACACGATCAATTTATTGATCATTTTGGCTCCTATGCATGTAGATGGGATTTGCAATGTTCCTGTTCCTGGTGTTCCGCGCAAATATTAGAAAATTTGCTCCCTTCTTTTCTTTTTTCATCATTCACATATAACCTAATTAATTGATCCCCGTATTGCCGCAGTACAATCACCGCACCTTAGCAGCTAAATTGAGGATCAGTTCCCTGAGGTCGGATTCCAAGAGCTCCACCCAATACTCCTGGGGAAGACTAAGCCATAGCCTGTGACGATAGGACAGCATGTTGATAGGAATCTACTCCAACGTCAGACGCATCGCTGGAAAGTCCTCACACACATCACAAAGTACTAGGGAATAGCTATTCCACTATGTACTGCTGTGACTTTTTCATTCACATATAGTGAAAGCCCTAAGAAGCGCTGAGTCCTGAAAAGCCCTTAAGTAAATGATTGTAGAAACCAGTTCCACCATTGAATTTATCTCATTATATCGCTTTGCCGTTTTGTCCACTGAAGAATGCTGAGTCCTGAAAAGCCTTGAAGTAAAGAATTGGAGAATCCACTTCTACCATTGAATTTATCTCATTGTATCGTATTGCCGTTTCGTCACCTTTTTAAACGCCTTGAGAAGCGCTTAGACATTAAAAGACACGAAGGAAAGTACCGAGAATCACTTCCACATTGAGGAGCTCTTATTTCAAGCCAGATCCTCAGAACAATTATTTGTAAGTTAATTCTGAAAGGTCTGATTACATACAATTTTAATACAAAGCAAAGTGACTATTATGATGAGTGTTAGACTCTTCGAGAGGCATCACATAATGAAGTAGAACACATATTACATTATATGAACTTATGATTTTCATATCGTTTGTGTCATATAGTACATTGGAAGACTTGTAAATAAATACATTGATTTCATATACTGAATTGTGTTATGTAGTATTTTATAATAAGGTATGAATGATTAAGGTAAATTTGTCCGTAAATGCATGAATTAAAAAATATAACATAATACTCCAGAACATGAGCAGGTGTGACACGTATACGCGAGTGGTTCCTACAACCCTATAATCAAAGTCATTTCGCAACTCTCAACCATACTGTAAGCAATTGTTACACTAAGCATCAGTGTCGCTATCAGCATGTGCTTCATCAAAGTGTTTTCACATTTGCTCAGGCATTTTCCAGAATAATGTTTGCATTTTACTTCTAACCAACCAATTTTTTATTTTTAAGTTCATATTTTGATTATCCAAAATCTTCTCAGATTTTAGAATTTCAAACGCCATTTTTAAAGGAAATTAATTTTACATGAATGTAATAGAAACGAACAATGTATTTTAGGATTTAAAAAGTCAGAACACTCAAAAGGAACTTTCCGACAAGTGACTTTTTAAATAAAAGACAATAACCTAACAAAAGAACAATTAGTTGATTTATAAAAAAAACATTTCTATTTCAGGTACAAACCACAATGTTATGTGTGTTTTTTGTTGTTTTTTTGTTCGGGGGTTGGGTTGGGGCGAGTGAATTCGTAATTCACTATTTGATTTTTTTCTTTTTAGTTATGTCCTTGTTACATCTTTGTTATTTCTTGTATGGCTTTATGTAATATTACGTTGAAAGGGCAGAATATGGTGGTTTTTAAATATTTCGCATTATAGTTTATGTTTGTCCTTTAATTCGATTGTCTCCTGCAATTTCCATCTCATCTCACCTTTTCGTTATACATAGCCCATTGTGCAAGAAAGAATTCTCCATCAATCTTTTTTTAAATAAAATAAGCGTTATTCCAGTTACAGCCTTACTTGCTGCTTCCAAACAGGAACTGCAAGTCAAAATTAGCATTATGGTGTATGTCACTTAGAGACTAATTTCCTGTTTCCAAAAAAGTATGACAAGCCGAAAGTAGCATTTTAATGTTCGTCACGTAACATTACAACTATTTTATTCAACCCTTCTCTATTCATTCATCTCTATACATAGATGGGAAACAAAGGTTGATTTTGTGCCACATAATAATCCTATGAAAGATCCCTGATTTTTTACTTAGTTTTGTAATTTAGAGGTAGCATATTCTGTAAATGAACTTTGGCAAAGAAAGCCAAGATTTCAAAAATCCGTATGAGAGAATGAAAGATGTATAGATATAGAAAGAAATATATATATATACATCAATAAATATTTTTTTTTCTTGTCGTTGATGGCGTCATTTCGGCTGTTATCCTGCACATTTATTCAATGGTAAACTGGGATCCACAATGGTATCACACGTCTAGCGTATTATTTTCTAACCAGTGGTGTGGCCATCCATTGGAATCACTAGCTGAGTTAGAGACAAACTGGCTAGCTGTTTTAGTGACAAATTGGCTAGCTGAGTTGGAGACAAGCGAGTTAAATCATTAGCGTGTTTATTTAATTTTAGCTCTTCTCTGGCCAGTAGTCAATATTTATCTTTTGATACTTGGGAGGTCAATGGCTAGCAGACAACAAGTATCTCACGATACTTGGACGGTCAATGGCTAGCAGACAACAATTATCTCACCATACTTGTACTGTCAATGGCTAGCAGACAACAATTAGCTAACGATACTTGGACTTTCAATGGTTAGTAGAGAACAATTATCTCATAATACTTGGATGGTCAAAGGCTAGAAGACTACAATTAACTCACGATACTTGGACTGTCATTGGCTAGCAGACAACATTTATCTCACGATACTTTAAACTGTCAAAGGCTAGTTGACTACAATTATTTCACGATACTTGGACGGTTAAAGGCTAGAAGACAACAATTATCTAACGGTACTAGGACTTCCTAGAATATCTTCCTTTACTGTCGCTTAGCCTTCAATTGTCTCTTACGATCTGTGTGTCTGTGGCTTATTGTGCGCGGGGCTTTACAAAACTAAGGCTTGTCAAGAACTATTTACGATCCACCATGGGACGGTCAAGGCTTTCTGATCTGGCTCTACGATCAATTGAAAGTGATATGGTGAAGGATGTGGATTTTGATCAAGTGATTGGCAGGTTTGCAGCTTTGAAGACCGGGGAAAAAAAATTGTAATTTAAAACAATGTAGTTAAAAATAATTATAACTCAACGTTGTTACAGTTCTTAAATACATTTACCTCCTGATCTTTAATTAATTTATTTTTATTCTCGTTCTTGTCATTGTTATACGGTGGAAGTATTTTAACAAGAAGAAATCCATCGTGGGGCTAGGGGTGACACAATGAATTTACTGCACCGGGTGACACCAACCCTAGCAATGCAACTGCCAGAATATAACTTATAATACACTACGGTACCAGCATATAACTTATAATATATTACTGATACTTAATAGATAATACAGCACGGGTAAAGTATATAAATTCTAAAGTATAATTTAAAGGAGTGCAACCAGTCATTTCAAAATATATTATAAATTAATTATTAATAAATTATCACATATGACAGGGTGTTAAAATTGAATATTTAAACTGTAAAATTAAATGTTTGCTGAGATAGGGTTTGCTTAAAACGGGTAAGGCATACTAGAACTTAAAGGAATTTATTAACACTAGAAATAGTAAAAGATTGGGTGCTAGGTGACCGATTCATTTAAACTGAGTCAATCTCAAGTTTGTGGTCTGCAGCCAACCCAGTAAAGCAAAAAACCACCAATACCCCTGGTTGATGGGACTCATTAACCTTCGATGGCCACTTATCTAAGAAAAGGAAACTCTAAATTCAAACCCAGAGATGGAATCCCGTAGATGGATTACCTTTACACAATGAAAAAATCTGACAACTCCTGCGACCCTACTGCTGCCAAGCTGTATCAACATGTTGATCTCTTGGGTTATCCAGCGGCGCGGTGAGCGGTTATCTGCTGTGTAGGGAACCAGCTTATAATCCTAAAGAATGGATGGATGCTAACCAAAAAAGTAAGGTATATGAGAAGCTACAGGTATTTATTAACACTAGAAGGGCATAATATGATAACCTACGGGTATTTATTAACACTAAAAGGGCATACTATGAGAAGCTACGGGTATTTATTGACACTAGAAGGGCATAATATGAGAAGCTACGGGTATTTATTGACACTAAAAGGGCATAATATGAGAAGCTACCGGTATTTATTAACACTAGAAGGGTATAATATGAGAACCTACCGGTATTTATTAACACTAAAAGGGTATATGAGATCATACAGATATTCATTAACACTAGAAAGGTATATGAGATCATACAGGTATTCATTAACATTAGTAGGGTTTCTTTCAGGCGTCACTCAGGGGAGAGGGGGGGTTGACTGCCTCGGGAAAAGTCAAGTGCCCCCCCACCCCCGGAGCAAAAATGTGTACAGCATTTTAACATTTAGGTTTTTTTTTAAAATTAAAACTACTATTAAAGTTTAATACTCAAAAGGGTCGAGATTCAATCTCTTAGGACCCTGGACACGATTTCCACGGCGCGCCTCATCTGCTGGGCGCTACCGTAAATACTAAATTGTCAGTTTTAACAGTTTTAAAACAAAAAATAGTTTATGGTGCCCTTAACCGATTACAATTAGTGGAATCTATGAAATATCGCTACGTTCATTATATTTGGTGATACATACATTTAAGGATAATCTTGTTAAAGGCATACAATATTCGATTATAAATATCGCAATGGCCGCTAAATGTATATGCATGTCAAAGACTTACTGTTATTGCTCGCACATATCGTATATGTATTCATTTATTGACTGAAACTTCAAAAGTTTAAAGATTTTAACAACGCGGTATTGAAATAATTTTAAATCATGATCAAGGTCTACAATTTTAATAATAGCTCTTGCTAAGTATCAAACAAGCGCAATCTTTTTTTTTTTAAATTATATTTTATCCTAAAGTCTTTTAAAATAGGGATAGGCTAAATTATAAATTGTCTGATGGTACTGTTTTAAAAACTTTAGTTATTTGCATAATTTTAAATGTACACGATTCAATTATGTTGAGTTAGATCAAATGAATTCTTTTAGAAAAATGATATACATTTTTAAATTCAGAATTTAACGGGTGCATAAAAATAGCAAATATATATGTGTAGTGACAATGCAGGGGAAAATGACTCCAAAATAAAATTTGAGTTTCCCCAAGTTTTCTAAACTTTTTTTGTTTTCTTAATTTTTTAAAGGTTTCAGGTATATCTATTCCTTACAGATAGATTATCAAAAAATAGGCAAAGTATTAGCAACTTATTGTTGAAAAAACAGCATGAGCATTATCCACTCAAGCACTCGTGTTGTCCTAAAACTTGCACTTAAGGGAAAAACTGGCAACAGGAGGACTTATTCACAAGTTTCTCAACCAATATTTAGAGTGAAACAGGTTAGTAAAAAATTATCAAATGTATGACTTAAATACTGGAAGTTTAAGATGTAAAAGTTTAAAAACTTTTTGTAGACTTGTTTGAGTAAATTAATGGTTTCCTTTTCTTCAAAATTTTAAGATTACAAAAAATAGGAAAGATGTTCTAGACAGTAGTTTTAAGTGACATTTATAATAGAAAAAACTAAGTGGAGCTTTAGCAAAATTTGAAGTTAGCAAATTAAGCATGTTATTAAAAATAGCTGATTTCATCAACAAAACAGTTTTTTTTAAACAAGTGTGGTCTATTTATATTGGATTATTAATTCGAAAACGTCCAAAGCACACATCAATGTACAGTATTGAAATTCGGTGAAATCGATCAAGTACATTTGCAAATATATTAACAAAAGAAGCGATAAGGCAGTTTTTGGAGTGGAAAAAAGGGAAACCATCGAGGAATTGATTCATAAAGTTTTTACAAATATTGCCAAAAATTACAAAAATCATCAATGGCTTTGTACAATTGCTATATTAGCAGCCAAAAAAAAAGATGTCAATGTCATCAACTTAAACATTCATAATAAAATGATAGGCGAAACGACAACGTATAAGTCCATCGATGCGGTTTTGAATAAAGAATAAGTTGTCAATTATCCAACATAATTCTTGAATATACTTGACTTGACAGGAATTCCTTCGCACGTTTTAACATGGAAAATTGGCGTTCCTTTCATACTTTTACGTAACATAAATCCACCACGTCCTTTCAGTGAAAACCATAATGAACAATATCATTGAAGCTGTAATTTTATATGGAAAATTTAAAGGAAAAGATGCACTGTTGCCACGCATCCCAATGATTCCAATAGATGTGCCATTTGATTTCAAACGAGTTACAAGTCTATGGACTAAATTTGGAAAACCCATGCTTCTCCCATGGACAGCTGTATGTGTCCTACTCTCGCGTCAGAAAACCGTATGATTTATACGTGTATGCACCAGACGCAAAAAGAAAAAAAACATTGTGTATTTAAAAGCTCTTCAAGAAACATAATTAAAAATGCAAACACTTTCTATCTTTGAGAGTAATTGCAACGCATGCCGGGTACTCACTAGTCTTATAAATAATTTTAGTTATAACTCTTAGCATGCACTCAGCACATCCCGCTTTTAAACAACTGTCATATCAACATTGAAATTTTTTTGGGAATTTATGAGAAACAGACAGAGAGTGACTGTATTAGTTGAAAAGCAGAGTTTAATCTATATTTCTGAAAGAAAGATAAGCTGGTGGATATTGCCTATAATTAATGGTGCGTGTACTTTTGTGTAATTATTCTATTTGTCTATTTCATTGTCTAAATGTTATTTTTCGAAATTTTCCTACAACTTTTTAAAAACCCAGCAAATTCCAGACCACAATTTCATAGCAATTTAAAGGTCGCAAAACGGAGGTTTTACTGTAAATGGAAAAAACGAAATGGGCCCCCAGGCCCAAATACGTCTCATTGGGAGAAGACGTCAGTGAGCAGTCGAGGCGAGCTCATTAAGACCCTCCCCCCCCCCCCCCCCGTGCCCCCCCGGGAACCCCCCCCNTTCTGGCCTTTGAGACGTCCGATCGACCGAAAACGCTGAGTTTAAAGCGATTGATGCCGACCCTCCCATGGTTAGGTGGGGGGGGGGGGTACTTCCACTCGGGGATAAAAGTGTTGCCATACCTCCCCCAACGCCCAGGCAGTCTTTCGGTGGGGACGGAAGGCTGGGACGGAATGGTTGCCTAGAAGATTTCTGACGCCTGCCTAGC
The DNA here is from genome assembly GCA_964033795.1 of Lymnaea stagnalis. NCBI lineage: Eukaryota > Metazoa > Mollusca > Gastropoda > Lymnaeidae > Lymnaea > Lymnaea stagnalis. Next base: position 834,845 of record CAXITT010000097.1, on the reverse strand, counting down.
TAAAGTCATCGACATGCGTTGTAATGTCCACACCAGCCTCATATCCATCAACGGCAACATGTATTCATGTTTCGACATTACTACTACCGTTGAGTGGGAGCCATTTTGTCAGCCGGGGTTATCAGCTTCGGGAGAACAGTACCTCCCTACTAGTCCGCCATGCCACGAAGAGGAAAACCCCATGTGGACGCGCACAAGTCTCCTTTGAGACGCTCCTGCTTGAGCATTACGAGACCCCTGGACTAGAGGAATGGATATTATGAGTTCAGAACCTTTTGGTATTTGAATATGGATTTTAATGTACTTAGTCTAGTCAAAATCAAATTATTTATGAAGGTATGTGTTGCTATTTTTATAGCACCTATATGGGAAAAAAACGATTTTAGGGAATATTTGAAACAGTTCAGAACTCTGAAAGAGTTCCTTCCGGATAGAAATTGATATGTGTGTGCCATGTTTGGTCCAGATCCATTAATACATGTAAAAGTCTTTGTGGAAGAAAGCCACAAATAAAAACATTTTTGCGTTCGTATATATATATATATATATATATATATATATATATATATATATATATGATATTTATGTTCTGTTCCTGTGCATCATTCTATTATCAAGGCAGTAAAACTTAAGTGCCGCCTCCCAAAAGATATAAAAAAATATTTTTGCGTACGTATATATATATATATATATATATATATATATATATATATATATATGATATTTATGTTCTGTTCCTGTGCATCATTCTATTATCAAGGCAGTAAAACTTAAGTGCCGCCTCCCAAAAGAATCCTACAACGTCTGTCTAGACTACATGTAATACTCTATTAGGCTTTTAATACACATATGACATTAAATTTTACCATACCATCCTTAATTATCTTCTAAACAAGAACAAACAATATACTATTTGTGTCATGAATTATAACGTTTTGAAGTTTTTATAACAGATTATCTTCTACCACGTAATTATTTTTGTGAACTAGTTTTAACCCCCAAAAAATGAAATTTTTTATACTCGACGGACTGGGATCAAGCGATAATTCTATTTGATGGATACCCGAAGGACTGCTACCAAGAGATAATCCTATTTTTTTATACCAATTGGTCTAGCAGCAGGAAAAATCCTAATACTTGGATACCAGAGAGACTCGGTCTCAGGAACAGTCCTATTTGTTTTATACCCCACGAACTTTGACCCAAGAATAATCCTCTACTCGACAGAAGGAAACCAGGAAAAACCCTATTCGTGGACAACCCGACGGAAGCAGAAATATTTTTTTTTTGTTGGATAGATAACGGACAGGGGTCTCTGGAATAGTCATATAAGTAATAAACAAGCGGACTTTTACCTAAGAATATTTATATTTTTGGATACCGACCCAAATGGCCACGATATTAGCCTATTTAACTTATTTTTAAATGAAACTATGTATTTGATAAGTTTAAACATGAAGCATGATTGATGACAAACTCATAAAGGGATAGTTCGTCGGTCAAAATGTCTGGGCTCTCTTTTCTTGATATTCGAGTCAGGTGCAGCTTTTAACAGCCGAACAAGATCCGAGTATGTTGAAACTATAGAACAGATGCCACTATATTTATAGGAAGAAAGATGTACCCTCAAGAAATCATATGTCAGATGTCATTCGTTAGAACTAATAGAAGGTAAACAATATTTTCCCCATCAAGAAAGGGGTGGAGTTGAGCAAAAAGGATTGGTGCTGCACATTACTTCAGTGTCATCAATTTAAGAACAAAAGAGAGAGAGAGGCGGTTTGTTTGAATGAAACGGCTTAGTTGATTCGAAACAATGTCAACATACAGGGTACGGTATAATACTATTTTCCAACATATACTAATCTATGTTAAGAATGAAACTGATAAATAACGCTATAATCAATTTAACTTAGTAATCTTATGATGGGCTAAAGATCCGAAGTCCCCTTGTATTTGACTCAAACTTCTAGTTTATGGGTATGCATCATACGGATAGCTGGGTGAATCTGTATTTGACTTTATGTTCTCATTGAGGGAATAAAATAAGTCAGTGCTTTTCAATGATTAGGACAGAAACATTTACGTTAGTTTTGCTCAATCAAAATAATCCTGATTGTAAAGTAATCAAATATACATCAATTAAAACGTGTTATATTCAAATAAGAGCACTTACATTGTCATAATGTCAAGCTTATGATTTTTGTCCTTTTATTAAATTGATCAAATATGTTTGTTTTTTTATCAACTTAAAATGTAAAATACAAACAGTAACTGAAGATATTTTTTTTGTTTTGTTCCATAGTAGCGAGAACGCAAAATGTATAAACCAACTCTGACTATCACCGGAGGCATAACTACAGTCATCTATCTTTATATCTTCAGTTGTAGTACAGGTAAGATTATTATTTCATCTGATAACAAATCATTAAATCTAAGAAAACTTTTTGAAGGTAGAGAGTACTCGGAGGCTGTGTTTCTTCTGAAGACCAACATGATGAACAGAGCCTACCCTGTCATGGAAAATATCAAAATTTCAGGATGGCGTAGTAATTTGATCATAACGTTATAATAACTTGCAAATCACGAGAAAAAGAGGGAATTATTTTCTAGAGCGGAAGCTCAGTGGACGCTTAAGTAGAGCGAGGCAGAAAACTATTTTTATCTGACAGGGAGCAAGCATGTTTTATTTCTCTGGTATGGATTATTCAAGTATTGAAATATTGTCATTCAATTGTGATGTGGAATATTAAATGAGTATATTATTATTGCATCCTTAAATTTTTGCAGGTTATCCTCTTAACAAGACTTATTATTGATTTGTTAATATATATAATAAGTTATATAATTTCATTAGACGTTGACACTTCATTGTGTGAGAGGACAGCTGAATTTCTATGTTTGAGTTTGAGGCGTGAGAGAATTAATTATACGAATGATAGCGGCATCCACGACAGTGATCAAAGTATTAGCTAAACATGTTAAGGATTGCTACATCGGAAATATTACCACGTGTCACAGTGTGCTTGCCCTCCACAAAATAATCAACCCGTACAAAGCATGTGGTCCTGACAATATAAATGCACGAGTGCTCAAAGTAATTGGTTCTGCTCTGACAATTCTCTTCCAAGCGTCATTGTGCGCAGGCAATGTTACAGCAAACTGGAGAATAGAGCATGTCACTACAATCTGCAAGAAAGTGGAGCATTCCGACTCTGCCAACTATCGTCCGAGATCCATAACCAGGGTGGTTTGAAAACTGTCGCAGCACATACTCGTAAGTGAAGTCATGAAGCATCTTGAAAGGTAAACTCAGTGACTGTCAGCATTGCTTCTTATTTAATAAATCATCTAGAACCCAACTCCTTGAATTCTGAGCTTGATCAAGCAAGCAAACTGAAATGCTATGGGTGGATTTCTCAAAGTTATTGACAATCTGTTTTACACAAACTTCATGGAATTGGAATCCTTTTGGGTTTATTTTTTTTTGCTGCCATCTGTCCGTCACAAGGGGACGATGATGTGGGCTTCACAGGACGAAAGCCACAAGGGCTGAGATGATTCTTAAAGGATTATTAGCGGGTTCGAAACAGAAAATCTTCTATTTCCACGTTGCTGGATAACCCAAGGGAACATCATTTGGATGAGGGAGCTTTGCACAAGTGGCATCGCAGGAGTTGTCGATTGTTTCATTGTACCAATGTTTGCCGCCTTTCGGGACTCAATCTCAGGGTTTGATTTCAGAGTCGCCCCCTCTTAGATGAGTTGCCATCCAAGGTTTGTGAGTCCCATCTCCCTGAGGACCTGGTGATTACTTGGGCTTTGGTTGGAATTTAACTCCAGACCACCAACTTGAGATTTGCTCAGTTTAGACCACTCGGCCACACAGCACCCTATATAGATATATTGACTATGGAATCTAACTGTCTACTAAAAACTGGATCTCTAGCATCGTCAGCAACCGATACCAGACAGTAGGGGTGGACAGTACGAGCTCTTCCATTGTCGATGTTAAGTCAGAGGTCGCCAGGGCTCAGTGCAAGGCTCATGTTTTTCTTAGCATACATCTATGACCTACCAGAGAACTGACATCCCAAGCAAGCCTGTTTGCAGATGTTCTGCATATAACTTACATCTTGAAATACGAGCTTTGCAATTTAAGGATCAGGAGCCTAATATGAAAAGGTTTAATGCTCAAACTAAACATTAGAGGAACGTTTTCTTGCTTATCTCTTCACTGTTCATACTCTCTAATTGTGTTATTTTTACGTTGACAACAACGTTTTATCCGACTGTTTTGGAAAACCAACCATCAAAACAATGGAGATGAATTTACTATCTTCTGTATTTAATATGCTTAGATTATTATGTCCTCGTATTTTGGCGATGGAAATGGTAGGTACAATGCACACAGTATGTAAGCTTGTTTCTTCTTTGTGTGTGGCAATAGTCGCAAAATAATTGTAAAGTTCTCTTAAATGGGGTTTCAATAAAAGGGTTTTGTGAGAGGGATACTGGTGGTACATAATTCCTTGCGATATCTTCTAGCACTGCTGGCAGGACAAGAAATAACTCTATATCTAATAGATTATTCTGGGCCAAATTTTATTAGGTCTTGAAGAAAAGGTTTAGGGATAACTACCTTTCTTCGTTTAGTCTCTCCGCCTCTTGTTTGGCGATACAGTAATTCATAATTTAAGTAAAATAGACTTTCCATTTTTCAGTAGTCCTTTATCCACTAGCGCAAATATTCCTGAAAGTGACGAATTTCTTCACTGAACGTTTCTCATTTCCTTAAAGGGTTTAGAATTTCATCACAGGTTCCTATTGAAGTCATATGTCTTGTCGGAGCGGGTGCTACAATAAAACGGGTTTTTCGCGTGCCCAAAAAATACATTGCTGCAATTAAAAAAACGATCCTGGTTTGGGAGCCCATGACACACTTCTATTGCTGCCCACCATTGTCATATCAATTTTGTAAAGTTGGAGAGCCATAAGGCAATCTCTTTATAAAAATGATATAAGATTCGAATCTGGTCTATATTCTTAAACAAAAAAAAATTCAGTGTTTAGAATTCTTTCCGTCATTTCAATAAATTGAAACTGAAAGATATCATTCTTATTGTTATTGTTGCTAGTTAAATTAAAATTCTTTTGATGTCATCGACTGTTGACAATACAGTAGAATCCGGTTATGTCGATTGGCTCGAATTTTGCCAAAAAGCGTCGAGATACCCGATGCTCAATATAAACGAAAACCAATACGGTGGCAATATATTAAATTGTTCTTAAAATATTGTTGTGCACACAATGTGCGTTTATAAATGGGATGCACAAGCAAGAGGTTTTTTTTTTGTTGTTTTTTTTTTTTGGGGGGGGGGTTGGGGTAATTATTTTTATTTTACACAACAGTGGTACCGCGGTTTGTTTAATGAAGAGATCGGCATGCTGTGTACAAGCAAGAGGTTTTTTTTTTGTTGTTTTTTTTTTTTGGGGGGGGGGATGGGGTAATTATTTTTATTTTACACAACAGTGGTACCGCGATTTGTTTAATGAAGAGATCGGCATGCTGTGAAAACTTACCTACATGTTTGATAACAACACAAGGCTTGTGTGGGGTGCCACTTTTCCGGATTATCCCGGAAATTATGATTGGAAATGCCAAATATGTTCAGCTCCCGATTCGCGAGTTTGTATTTGCTCTCGCTGTGGATGCGCCAGTACAGTTCATTCAATTAAAGATTCTGCGTATAAAAAATATAAAAAAATCAACGTGTGATAAAGTGTGAAATCCTATTAAGTATTAAATGAAAAGCGGGTTCGCTATAAAAAGAACAGGTACTAGGAACCTCTCTCTTTTGTTTTCAAGCATCTCACTCTTCGCTTCTTGCTGTGTCAAGTGAATTCCACGGACAACCTGTATGTCATTTCATTTCAATTACTACTGTTTTGTTGTTTTATAATTTTGAAAAGACTGCATTTGGTCATGGGGATCGAGATAACCGAGGTTAAGTTGCAAATTTGGCTCCTTTTGTGCTCGAGATATCAGGGTTCAGCAATATAAATGATTCGACATAACCGATAAGAAAATGCAAAGACAAAGAGAGACTTTGGCGAATTTACTTCAAAAACGTCGATATAACAGTGTTTGTGAGATGACCAAGGTCGAGATAAGCAGGTTCGATTGTACATTTTTTTTGTAATGGCATATAGTTGTGTAGTTTAGGGAATACAGTGGTGCAGACCATACCTGGTAATGCCATCTTGTGGGGCTGATACCTAATTGAAAAATTGCATATCTATTGAGCACACACTGCTCGGTCAAACCCAAAGACATAAAAGGATAACCAATCACAATTGAATGTGTTTAGGCCCTTCTCATGTTCTAAAAAACTTTGTCTGTGTACTCTCGTTGTTATTATTATGACCTGACACATCTGCAATCCCTCACAATCACAATCTAGTTATGATCTAAAACAGAGGCGTTATTGATGAAGAGAACAGTGACTATACTTTATTATATCCTAAAACACACGATCACAACAATGATATAATAGTTAATACTTGAACTGATCCCAAAACAAATAGAATATAGGTTTTCAATAACTGCTCACTTTTCTACTTGATAAAGATATCACTATGTTAAAACCGAATCTCACAACATAATACGGATTTAATAACCGACATCATTTCGTATCCCTCTTTGTTCTTATCTCGTTTGTTCGTCTTTTACAAGTGCTCATACTCTATATATTACACGTGATAATATTAACATTACTTAACTCCCTTGTAAATCATTATCTCGTATCTGTGACACGGCCAAACCTTGAATAAAGAAACATAATGTTCGGAGACATTTGAATAGACACTTTAGAAAATAAAATATCGAGCAATGCCAACACGAATAAGTCTTTTGGGAGATAAAACTGGTGCATTTCATTTTTTCAAAAGAAACCCTCAAAATTGTAGTCACGAAACACGATTACCTGTAGATGTTGTCCATTTGCCTTCAGGGACTGTGAAGATAGAGTGTACGTCAATACCAGATCTGATGGTTGGCTGCTCAATATCGCCCAACGTTGTGCAAAAACCAAATTAAAAATTGTGCTGATTCGTAAACTTATATTTGCTTACGATGCGCCTTAACATCTCTTACAAAAGAAGGTCTTCAAGGGCTAGTTAATCGTCTATCACATGATTGTAAAGAATCTGGTCTTTCGATTAATCTATAGAAAACAAATGTAATGATGCAAGAAGCACCGTCCCTTCCAATCATATCTATTTAGGGATATAATCTTTTGGTTGTTGATCATTTCACATACCTTGGATCCAATATTTCTAGTTCTCTCTCCGTTGAAGAGATAAATAATAGGATCGGAAAATCAGCAGCAACTATGGCTAAACTGAATAAGCGGCTGTGGAATAATCTCAATCTCACAGATAAAACAAAAATAAGTGCATATCAGGTATCTGTGCTTAGTACGCTCCTATATGGTATGGAAGTGTGGACCACATGTACCAGTCAGGAGCGGAAACTCAACAGCTTCCATCAAAGTTGTCTGCGTCGCATTTTGCGCATTCGTTGGCAGGACAAGTTGCCTAACACGGAGGTATTGGAAACTACAAACATGTTTAGCATATCCTTTTTTTTTGTAAGAGGCGCCTTTGCTGGTTAGGCCATGTAAGGAGAATGGATGAAGGCCGTATTGCAAAAATATGATGCTGTATGGAGATTTTGCAGAAGGAACAACACTTATTGCACGGCCACGCCTGAGATTTAAGGACGTTTGCAAAAGGAGCATGAGGAAAGCCAATATTGAAATCATCGAATGGGAGCTCATTGCCGAACAACGTTCCAGCTGGCAAACAGCAGTGTATAAGGATTAAAAATGACTGAAGATACGCGAAACGAGGCATTTGCAACAAAAAGAACAATACGGAAGTCAAGATCTTACCAGGAATCAGTTTTCTCCTGCGAGAAATGCAGTCGAGTTTGTCAGTCTAATAACGGCCTAGTGAGCCTCTCGTCAAAGTGTAGGACTACATGGTTACTCCATCGTCTAGTGAAGACGGAAGAATGCCATATATACCCATTAAATGCTCATGTGATAGCCAATGCGGTAAATATATGGTGTCACCAATTGAGGTCAATCTATGGTGGTATCACCCAGTGAGATAAACATGGTATTAATCAGTGAGTTAAACTAATGTTTTTACATATTGCAGTAATCCTGTTCAATCACCCAAAACGATACTAAGCTTTAACAAAATGAGCCTATCAAAAATGTTGTTTTTTTACTTAATCAATCACCCTTTAGAAAACAACGTACAGTGGATTACAAAAATCAAACAATATAAATTGTGTCCTCTATAAATGTCTAACAGAGCGATATTTGAATTATCCTCTTTCAAAATTTAATTTCAATGGCATTTTTGTAAAGCACGTTCCACTGTAGACGGCTTGGATTACACACATTGAAAGGAAATTAAATGCTTTCAAATTATTTAAATATCTGCTTTTAATCAAAATGTAATGCAGTTCTTGTTCCTATATGACTTCAAATATTCATGGAATGTTCATAAAAATCTACATTATTGGGCATGTTAAATGTCTTTAGGAATTTTATTGATATGTAATCAGTGAGGTAGCTGAATAATATTAGACTGAGTTCAACTGGTTATTAATGCAAGGAGAAGACTTTTACTGGAATTTCAAAAAGTAAATTTGTGCATGGGCCACATTATAAATCAGTTGCATTGTAAAATTAAAGAAGCACAGTTTAAATAATTCACATTTCGAACTTAATGAAACTTTTATTAAATGTAACATTTTGAATAAAATCGATTGTCACAACTTTTAGTTTAATATACATTTTTAAAATTGTGAATTCTATCATCTTGATAACATATATCATGGGGAAATAACAAATGTTTATAAGTTCTGTGGATTTTATATATTCAATTCTTCCCCTTAAATAAATAGCATTGATGGTGTCTTCTTTATCATCGCCTACTCAAGATAATTTTAAGGGATCCGTCATATAGGCTTTTTAAAATGCCTGATGCAATGCCTTCCTTTTTTTCCACTATTTGTTCATCCATGTGTCACGTGCCCTCTACACGAAGGATTGATTGAACGTAAGAGGTCAGGATTGGTCTTTCAGAATGGAAGATTAATGTGTGAACAATAGTCAAGTTTAGAAAGATCAACTAGACTGTATTCAAGCACAACACAGGAAATGAGTTGTTTTGTCTGCAAAGCTGTCCTATTTCTGGAACCAGCAGAATTTTTTTGGAAAAACGGAACAAAATAATTATTTTTATTATATATTCCAAATACATAAAATAGAAATGAAAATTTAAAAAGATATTTATTACACATATTTTTGTATTTAAATATATGTCTACAAAAGTTTTTGCTATAATTATTACAGTAACTAAAAAAGATTTACCTCGGTCACGTTACTCAATATCTCTTTGTCAGATTTTTTCTTTTTCATCTCGTTATTTTCCCAATGTCTGAATCACATACTTTTAAACTTTTGAATACATCAATATCAAAAATCACTTTTAACATCAGGGACCATCCCAGTGGCCTTGAACTATAAACACATGTGACAACTTTGGGGTTGACAACGGAAGTTCCTAATTGACCGGAAAAGAGGGGGGTATAGATGGGTTAATTGCCAGCATTCCTGGACCATATAGGGAGGTAGAGAATGGTATATAACATAGAACGCTTCGTGGCATAAGGGGAGGGAGAGATTCGTAGACGGTCGTTATGACAGACGAAGTGGTACTAGCTGTAGTCAGAGATAGCATTGGGGATAGACGGATAAGTGTTAAAAGAGACATTACAATCTTATTATAGTGATCAATACATCTTTTACTTATAACTGTTAATGAGGAGATGTTTAGTTATTAATTCGTGTTCTGTGTTCTCTTCGTTGTACTTCTCAACGTCTGGACTAGTGAACCATCACAGAGAGGAACGGCTCCGTACTATCCACAATACCACCAACGCCACGCGGTATATGACCATAGTTACGGGCCACACCTCATAAAACCATCTCATCTGTGACACCTCGTTTCAGCACAAGGACCAGACTATTCAGCATAGTGACAAGGCAAAATGCGAAATCTAAAGTAGGCGTTCGCCAACTAACAAAACTATGGTTCTACGGGATGAAGCAAAATGGCAAGAAAATGCTGCGCTCGAGTATGGCTTATTCCCTTGTCAGTCAGAAATTGTATTGTTTTTGCTGCAGATTTTTTGCTGTTAATGTTACAGAAACACCATACAAATTTATTACTGCCTTTGATAAGTGGTGGAAACTGAGCCCAAAATTACAAAACCATGAGGCATCGGAAGAGCCTCTATGTTGCCTTGAAAAGTGGAAAGCATTGGCAGCAGGACTTAGGATACCGGTACACAAAACAATTGATGCCGAACTTATTGATGTGATGAACAGGGAGAAGAAAAAGTTAAAGGGTGTCTTGCACAGGTTGCTGGATATCACATTGTTTCTTGCAAAGCATATCTGGCAGTTTGTGGTCACAACAAAGATGAATCGTCACTGAAACTTTCTTGAAACGGTTGAGATGCTATCTAAATATGACCCAGTGCTTAAAGAGCATCAAATGTGACTAAAGAGGAGTACATCAACAGAAAAAAAAATCATCTGCATCTTACCTTTCACCAAAAACCAAAATGAATTTAAAAATTTCCTTGCGATTTTTGTGAAGGAGATTCTCATCATGGATATAAAGAATGCGAGGATTTTTTTTTGTTTTTGAAGTATGTTCAAAAGTAAACCTTCTGGGATGATTGTCTACCTTATTTTACAGTTAATGCATATTGGCTGTGTTGCTTAGGGTTGAAATGGCTAGAAAGACTTTGACATAGTATACGTGTAATTAGTTTTTGTAGTGTTACGTCATAATAAGCCTAAATATACACTACAAAGCCATCGCTTGAAGAGCGTTCACTAACCAATCAATTTCTCAAAAAAACATACTGCCGATCATAAATCATAAAATCCAGTCACAACAATTATTAATGAACTACCTTACTCAACCTCCCCCCCCTTCTTTTTAAGATTTAACTCAAGTTTTTAAATCCAATTTAAAAAAAATATCACATAATCATCATGAATTAGAAACCTGTATACTTTATATAAAATAAAATGGTCTGCACGAACATTATTTTTTATCAGTCTCCCTAGATGTCTAAAAATAATGATGCACCACGGTCAATAAAGCCAGTCTTAAATAATGTCTTAAATTTTTAGACTTAAACATTCATTTACGACATTATATAAAAAAACAGAGCATTGAATTTCAACACTAGAATTTTTTTTAGAGCATTGATATTAAGCCTATAAAAAAATAAGTCCATTCATCTCACATATCAGGACATTTTCATCAATTTCATGAATGTTTTTTTATTATTAAAATCATTTACCATCACTAGAAAAATAAATTGCCTAACATAAAAAGTGAGAGGAGCCTCACCACAATAAGAAGACTGTATTTGTTCTTTTATAAAATATGTACAAATGGATGGACATTTTTATATCATCAGATTTAATATTTCTAGACTTCAACATATAAATTTACATGTGACATCATTGTTGCTGGTATTTTAAGCCATAATAATATCTCATTTTGAACTTAAGTTTTACAATTCAAAATTTTTAAAAAATGAGTCTCCTCAAAAAGATAATACAAATCATAAACTTCAGCTAATTTTAACAGATTCCGTTTTAGCAATGAAAACCAATATCTCAACCCAAAACTTATGGATTTGAAACCTCTCCTCCACAACATCATGAACCTGTTCATCTTTAGAGCTGGAAGTGGTCTCTTTACTTAATACAAGATTTTACCATTTTTATCTCGGGGCACTCCTGGCTCTCTTTACTCAATACAACATTCGTTACCAGCTTAATTTCAGTGCACTCCTGGCTCTCAATGCCTTGGCTCCCATGGCTCAAATTTCATAGTAATTTATCTTCATTACAGCTCTATGTAACAAAAAGAAAACAGGAGCCTTCTTCTCTCATATTGACTAGTGATTCATTATCAATAAAACCCACTGTAACAATATTAAATTTTGTTCAGACTTTGCTATCATTTGTAGTAAATTATCGTCATTACAGTTCCGAGAAACCATATACAATTTTATAAAACCTTGCTCACATTACCTAGTGATTTATTTTCACTAAAGCTCTCTGTAACAAAAGGTAAACTTAAGCAACATCTGCACACAATATTATTTTTCAGCGACTCATCTTTATCACAAAATATATTAAAATCAATGTTCTCCCCTTCCCCCCATCTCAGTGAGTACACTCACCTCCTCAAAATAAAAAAAAATCAGAAATTTGGCTCCATGACTTACATTTAATGATAGCTTACCTTGAGATACACCAAAAAATCATGTCTTCAGACATTACACCAGAGTTGTCTTTGCTTTTAAAACAACCCGTTTTCGTAACTAACAATTCATTACAAAGTGTGGCACTCGGGCGCTCTCCTTCATGCGTCCATCTATGGTCATTCCCGATGACTTCTACCTTAATAAATATTCGTTTGTTTGTTTTCTTTCGACGGGACTCTTTAGGAGTAGCAAACAACTTCGTTATCTTTGCTATCCATTGTGATGTCCACTGACGGACCAATTAACAATTCAGTTTCACATTCATTTAAATATTTTGAGGAGACTGTCTCGTAAGCATAGGAAATAATGTCATTTTCTTATTTAGCATAATTAACCATAAAATGAAGTTGCAAAGGCAAATCAGGCTCAGGGTCAGAGTTATGAGTTGGTTCACTGTTACGCTCAGTATCACCGTTTACCCATTAACTAATTTATTTTTAGTTAGATTAGCTATCAGTCAAATCATGAAATTGAACACAAGGGTTCTCAAAGTAAATACGTTAAATGTAATCTATTTCTTCATATGACTCTCATTATAGTCACTGTCGTTACATTAATATGCATTTTTCTCTCTATCAATTTACCGTCTTTCTGTTGCCTTCTCTCTTTGTCTATTTATAGATTTGTACTCTCTCTGTTTAGCCATACTTTTCTTCTCTCTGTTCATGTTTAAGTTTGTGTTCCTACTGGCTATACGTTGTTTCTCTCTCTGTTTAGCTCTATATCTTCTTCTTCTTTTTATGTTTCAGGGCCCACGATCATTATTGATCATTCTTGATCTTAAATTGAATTCAGAATTTATCTTTTCTTAGTTCAGTTTCTGTCCAGGGCTCTCGCATCCCATTCAACCAGGGAGCTTGGGATGTTGACTTTGGTGGGTATTGAAATACAGGCCACCAGCTTTTTGGTTTGAGTCCAGGCCACCCAGCACCTTTTCTTTCCGTTTTACCTTCCATACTTGTTTTTTTTAACTTTACTCTTATAAATTCCCTTTTTTCTCTGCCGTATAACAAAGAAATATACCTACGTGCCTAATTTCTTCTTAACTCCATTTTCCACTGACATATCTAGACATAATAATACAAATTAGGGGAGAGAATTTAGTGAATAATAAATACCTAAAGTTTAAGTGCCAAACATTGCCTTTATAAAAAAATTGTTGCAAAAAGGTAATTCTACACATGTAAACAATTTAACTCTACATACTATTTAAACACAAAGGTAAAAAACAAATGAAAACTTGAAACTTTCCTTGGTTGTGGAATCGTTGTTTTTTTAAAAATATAAATCACACAGAATACATTAGGGTCCTGGTATATGTGACTTGACAGGTATCGGAATGGGGACAGCTCATCGGACACTGGGCAGGATGTAAGCATCTCGCCGACACTGCACAGTTTGTGGCTGACTCGACAATGCAGACAACTTTCAATGACACTTGACAGTTCATATGCAGCTTAATACTGAACATTTAGTGGGTGGGCTCGTTTACGCAGCGCAGGATCTTGGCAACATGCTACAGGGCACGACTTATGTACCTCCTTACAACTAGACAGGACATTGACAACTTGATACAGAGCAGGAAGTAGATAAACTGATAAAGGAAAGGACATAAGGGATTCACCTGAAATTAGACACGACATTGGCAGCTTAATACTTGACAGGGGGTAGATAATCTTATACAGGACAAGGCGTAGGTAACCTGATTAGAGAACAAACAAAAGTTGTTGTTTTTTTTTATTTCGTCCGAAACAGAAACTAACCCGACATTTAAAAAATTACTTTAAGCCGAAACCAAGCCCAAAATAAAAGCTTCATGAGACTTTCAGCCAAAACTAAAGCTGAAATCAAAAGCTTAATGAGATCACAAAAAGATAAATAAATACAAATAATCTACATAATACTTTGATTTTGAACATTTTAATTTAGAAATAATTCAAATTTCTTAAAAATGTATTTTAAAATATTGTGGTAATAGACTAGTGACCGGGGGGGGGGGAGAGAATTCATTCCAAAAAATGCCGTTGAGTGTCCTTTTTTTATATAATATAATTACAACGTTACATAGACATCAATCTAACACAATTTGTGGGACTCTAATAGAGATAAATGTCACCATAATATCAGTTATAAAGGTTATAAAAATATCACAAAATAATTTTTGGGTAATTGTCATACAATTTCTTTTGGTTTTTTTCATAAACAGCTGGCAAGCCATCGCTGTAGTCAGATTTAGCCAAGTACCAACACATTAGTATTTCAGTGCCAGTGACGCAATTATTTCGCTCGGCTATCAATCTCCCTCAAACCCATAATTGGAGCAAAATATTTTTTTTAACCTGGTCATTTAAAATTCTTGTTTTGGCGATTCTTGGGAGAATCGCAAAAGAAATCTAAATTGGTTGCCAAAATCAGCAAACTAAACAGGTCTTTAGTTTGCCTACTATATAATTACTATACGAACGCATGTTATTTCTTCAATAAAAAATTATATGAGCATGATATTGATTAATTTTAAGAGATAAGTTAATTGAAAAAGCCAATGTTTCTCTAATATTAAATTGTAAAATGAAATGAAAATAATAATTAAAATATTACTAATCCCTTTGTTTATTCAATATCATTCAACTTCGTCTGTGACAACATGAGCATGATAATGATAAATCAAATTGAATGAATTGAATGTAGTTAGGGTTCGAAATTTTATTTTTGAAAAAAATTTAAGCAAACATAATTATATGAACATTACCATTCCATAATTTTGTCTTTCATAAAATTATTTTCACTTGACTAGGCTTAAATGAAATTAATTTTTTGAAAATAAACGACAAGTAGGCCATAATGCAGATGTGAGCAGTTTTCGTAAAGTATTAGTCTTATAACATACGAAGACAGTGAGACGTCGAGTCAAAATCAATATCAGTTTGTCAGCCTAGAGACAGACAGTCTGACTTCTGGTGGATGACCGAGAATCTCAATCGCTTACGATCATTGCCAAAAGTTTAAATTAGAGCTGACACCGAAGTCGAAGCCGAAATTCGGTTGTACACTAAACCTAATACAGGGCAGATAGGTTAATAACCTCATGCTTGACGTAGGTAGCGTATGACGTCACAAGCTTTTGTAACTCATCTAAACGATAGACGGTGGCAGCGGGACTCCGTCCATGAAACGTAGGAACAGAGGACGATAATTGTTAAGTCACCAAGTTGAAATATTTAAAAAGTTCGTGTACTTTACCTCAAAATAAGAAAAAGACTATCTTTTTGACAATCAGGAAATAAAAACTCCCATATTAAACATGTTAAATGAAAATTTGTGCAACCTTTGCTCACATTACGTAGTGATTTATTTTCATTAAAGCTCCACGGACCAATATTGAGAGCTGTTCAGTTTCAGTAACGTCTGTGCTTTCAATCAAGAGTTACTGAGTATGAATGGAAATATTTACATCTCGTACACAGTTGATCATAAATGTTATCCGACAGCTCAGAAAAGTGCTCAAACACTGTGTGAGATGAAAGGCTGATGTAGTTAAACCGAACCTTATTTTCCGGACAGAATATACGTGTAGTTTGTAACATGCAAATTTTGAAAAATGAACGTTAAAACCTCTACAAACATAATCATATCATAATGAGATCATTCGGTGAAATTAGACTGAAACCATCGCGGAGGATCAGGATATCGATGTCAGAGAAGGGAAAACGCGCGGGCTGAATTAAAATAAAACGTTGCTGTGTTTTGCAGAGAGCTTGCCTAGCTATTTTTGTGTAGAGAGCCTGGATAGATTTGTTTCTGTAAAGAGCCTGGCTAGCTATTTTTGTGTAGAGAGCCTGGATAGATTTGTGTCTGTAAAGAGCCTGGTTAGCTATGTTTGTGTAAAAAGCCTGGCTAGCTATGTTTGTACAAAGATTCTGGCTAGTTAGTTTGTGTCGATAGTATGGTTTATATTTTTGTGCAGAGAGCCTAGCGAGATATGTTTGTACAGAGGGCCTTGCTAGCTATGTTTTTATAGAGATCCTAAATGGCTATGTGTTCGTGCAGAGCGCATTGCGAGCTATATTTTGTGTCGAAACATATTCGTTTTTATTTAATAGGTTTCTTATACTGTCATTCTTGTGTGTTAATTGTGTTTACTAGAAAAGTGTATAAAATTTACAGCTTATGAAAGAAGATTTAATTAGCTCTTTAATAAGTGATAAGTTAGTAATGTGTTTCTCCTTTTTTATTAACTGTTTACATTTCTTATTTCTAGCTACCGTATTTTAATGTAGTCCAGTTTAATTCAATGCTTAAAATTTAGTTCAGTCAGTGTTAATAATACCTTTGATATTAAAAGAAAGCATTGTAAACTTGTAGATCGATATAAACGGAGAGAGATAGAACGCCTTGTAACAATATAAAAAAATACGTTATGAGTACTGTACGTATCAGAGCAAACATGATTGAGATTGACATATTAACTACTGAAATGACATAGTTGCAACATTAATTTATTGAAATAACAACTCTCTCTCTCTCTCTCTCTCTCTCTCTCTCTCTCCCTCATCACATGATTTTCGACATTTGTGAGAAAGGAAAGCTTGAAGCGGACCCTAGTTGCTGACTAGACTTTGACCTTGAGAATTCAGTTTGGTGATGACATCAAGGCCATAAGGCTCGCAAATTTCATTCTGGTTATAACTGGAACACACAAAAAAATACGTTAAAAGAGGGATCTAAAAGAAGATTTATTTTTCCTTAAGCTTTGTGCATTTCTCAAATCGATCTACGAAATGTATCATGCGTTTATTTAATTAGAAGTTGTGTGTTTTCGTTGTTTTTTTTGGGGGGGGCGGGAGCAATACACATTTTAGTCAAAGTAAATACGAGACATCAGTGGTTGAGGTAACACGACTATGTTTATTGTTGCTATTAAGCGTTAACGTAAATCCAAATCCATGATACCTGGTGTAATATTTAGTTATGACTACACCATCTAGAAGATGGTAAGTGGAACTTACTGGGTAAAAGAACATCCACTGAGAGTCGCTGCCTGCTCTATTAACTGCTCTACAAGTATACGCCCCAAAGTTGTACGAGGTGGGATTCCTGATAAAAAGGTCACCGACAGATGTAATCTGAAGGAAAAAAAAAAAGCAAAATACATTTAAAAAACGTTGAATTTTAATATTTTAAGGCACTCTCAGTGTTGTTACTTCTAATGTTTTAAAGCACTTGGTCTGGGCACTCGTATTGTTGTTACTTCTAATATTCTAAAGCATTTTATCTGTGCGCACTGAGTCTTATTACTTCTAAGATTTTAAAGCACTTGGTCTGTGCCCACTTACTGTTGTTACTTCTAAGATTTTAAAGCACTTGGTCCGTGTACTCTAAGTGTTGTTACTTCTACTGTTTTAAAGCACTTGGTCTGTGCTCTTTGAATGTTGTTACTTCTAATGTTTTAAAGCACTTGTTCTGTGCACTCTCAGTGTTGTTACTTCTAATGTTTTAAATCACTTCTTATGTATCATCTCGGTGTTATTACGGTCAATCAATAAATATGTTTAAGAATTGAACTCTTACAATGCTTATGTCCGTCTCCATATTTATGATTTCTAATCATATATTTTGTTTAAAAGATTTTAAATCTATAAATAAGATTGTTTACCGTGTAATTTTGTCCACTGACTATGGGCCTGCCATAACGATCTAACCATGAAATGGTTGGAGTAGGTGTGCCATCAGCACGGCAGTACAACTGGGTAACCACGTGTTGGAATTCCAATCGTTGTGTGGTCCACATGTAAATTCTGGCTGGCCGATCTGACCAAATGAAGGCAAACACGTTTATGAATTCGTTCACAACAAAATGAAACAAAGAATAATCTCAAAACCTTCTACCCAATGATCAGCTGAATTCAATCAAGAAAATTAATGTATGCAAAAGAAATCTGTGAGTTGCGAAGGCTTACCTCCAAGGTTGTCCTTACGACATATTGGACATACCACTGGATGTTGACCTAGGGAAGAATTAGGAATACTAAATAATGTTGATTCTATATTTAAGAATGAACTAGGCTGACGATAAAACCAGGAAAAAGAAGAGAATCGATTGAAAAACGTTTTGATTTTTTATAACAATTAGAGCGATTTCCAATATTTTTTCGGAAATCGAATAATTTTTCATTGCGCAAAAAAATAAATAATTCCTCATCGGTTAAAGCATTATTATTATAAATTATACATACATTAAATATAACAATATAGAAACAATTTTTAGCATTTTATCACCGTTTAAAAGTTATTTTAAAAAACAAAAAACTATTTAATATAAAAAAAAATTATAATCTAACATGTACATTGTAATTATATTTATCAGGAAAACCCAATCATCTGTTATTTGTGATTTTTCAGTGCGTTGTAAATATTGCTAAATAAAATTAAAAATTCTTAGTTCTAGATAAACACGCAAATGACGTCATAGTGCGAATTTCCTATTTTGGCCATTGCTAAAAGTCCTTTGATTTAATAAAAACAAAACGTATGCTTCATTTTCCTTTTCTTACAAGTAAAGTTAACAATTATAACTGATTGCTTTTAAACTTGTTATTTAAACAAAATCGAAAATTAGCTTTGTATTTATATTATTTAATACAATTTTTTTCATTCAAAAAATCCATTTCATTAAATTTATAAAGTAATTAGAAACATAAATATACTTTTAATAAGAAAATGCCATTAATTAAATCTGTGCAGCGAAACTCCATAGCCCCATAGCATTAACTAATACAATTATCACTCATCCAAATAACAACAAATAATGTGAAGTGCAAAACATATGTGGTTGCGTACGTAGGGGGCTACAATTCCCTGAATTAATTTAATAATTTTTATTGAAATCTATTTAGGGTTGTTACAAGGTAACTCACCCAATAAACGAAGGAATTTGATGAATTATTAACACTCTTATTTACATATATATTAAATTGAGGAAATTATACGTGTAAATTTTTATGTGGATGATAATATCTTTAAATCCAATGATAATATACTTTTTAAAAAAAATATATGCTTACTTCTCTTTTTACAAATAAACGTATGATTACCAATTATGAAGATCAATGTCGTTAAGAAATCCTGGGTACCTTTACAAAAATCTTACAACAATATAATCTTATAACAATCCATTTATGAAGGGAACATTTAATTTTTTTTTTTAAATAGCAATGGGCTGAGATTTTCTTTTCAAAATTGAACTCTAATTTTGTTTTTGCTTTGCAAAAAGTAAAGTGGGTGTTTAATGTTATAAAATGTAAAACATCTCTCTAAAAAATATTTGAAGGCAGTTACAGAAATCAATGGAGAAAGCTGGTATCAAGGAAACAAGAGCTTGCCAAAGAAATATTGCCGGCACCACAAGAAGAGGGAGAAGAAGAAGATAACAAAGAAAAAGATGGGAGGATAACGAGTGGACAGGACTAACACTGGGCGATGCGTTGTGTAGTACTGTAGACAGAGACGAATGGAGGAGGTTGTTTCACATGTCATCTGTGGCGCCCCAACTTTCCAAGGACTAAGGGACATGCGGATGAGGGTCAGTTTTCAATTTCCGTTAATATAAAATATATTTAATATGATATAGAGCGATTTTGTTCTAAATTTAATATGAAATTTTCAAAATTTTTAGAGAAACATTTTTTTTTAAGTTAAAGGTCAAGCAAAGTGTTAGTGTAAGCCCAACAATTAACAGTTCAAAAACACTAGACATCTAAAGTATGACTCCAGCGTAGAAATCAGCCGTAAATGAACAACTTTAATTTAAAAAATGATTCAAATAGTGATCATTTAGATGTGGTAATTTAAAAGGTTAGGTTTGGTGTATAATATTTAGCTGAAAAGTATTTCTTAAAACTTAAAATGATGTTAGAAACCTAAATATTATTACAAAAAAATACTTCTTTTTATAACTTTGAATTGTTATAAGTTTGCGCAATAGCAGGTACAAATTATCGCAAAATTCATATCAATCTTATTTCGATTACATTGAATGCTATTATCTATGTTTTTCAGAATATGTTAGAATCCATGATGCTCTATCTTTGACATGGACCTAAAATATATAAGAACACACGGTAACAATAATATCAATCAGGGCATGTTTTAATTTTAGCTTTTGAGAATTTCTGATCTTGACAATAATACATTGATTGGCAATCATTTCTTTTTAAATTATATAGAAATGTTGTAAATGTGTAGAGTTAAATACCTTGCCTAGTTTTAATATGTTGCATATGGGTAAAGTTGAATACCTTGTCTAGTTTTGAAATGTGTGTATGGGTAGGGTTGAATACATTGTCTTGTTTTCAAATGTGTGTATGGGTAGAATTGAAAACCTTTCTTAGCTTTGTAGTGTGGAAGCGTTAAATAATAAATGAAACTCAAACTCACCAACGGTGACATTGTGCACTTGTGTTGCTATCAAATTTCGTGTCACGGCGACACACGTGTAAATCCCCGCGTCTGACACGTTGACACAGTCCAGGTACAGAAGAGAAAAAGTGTCGCCACCCTCGAGCTTTGACGATTCATCATTCTGCACGTACACTGGAAATTCATCATCGTGTGGGTTGCTGTTCTGGAAGAGATCACAAGTCTTGTTACAAAGAACACTCACAAATAATAACAATAAATTCTTGATACATGACCGATACATTGGACTTTGTTACGTAAAATGAAATATATCTTACACTAGAGTTTACAACATTAAAACAAAAATTCTTTCAAGAAACTCATTTTACAATCAAAAAATTTGAACTCCCAAAAATTCTTAACGATTGTCTATAGATGATAAAAATCGTAACTTCATATATGAATTTTTTAAATGCAGTTTATTGCACATACAATGCGCTATTCTGGACAAAGTAAAGGTTATTGCTTTTTAATTACAATAGAAAATAACTTCGAACATTTCGATTAGTGAGTGATCAACAAGGTTCTTACCTGAGATATAATTGCATCGTCTTTCATCCAGTGAATTTTTGGGATAGGGTGACCAAAAACTTTACATGACAACACGCCATCTTCATATATTTGAAAACTATGGCTGGTGGGGAAATCTGTAAAGCTCAAATGAGGCCCTGAGTACAGAAATGTAAAATACAGTTATAAATAAAATATTTGCTAAATCGTCTATTGATGTCAAGTACTATAAAGCCTGCATTCGTTAGAGGTTTTATAATCTTTCAGTTTTTGATTTTTGTTTTTTAAATCCATAGTTACAATGATTTGTTTCGTATATCACAAGTTATATAGTACAAACAATACTTACAGTAAAGAGGATTCTCTCTGGTGAGTTGATTGATTCTGCAATATCCCTGAGAAATAATTTTAAAAAACAAAACATCGAATATGAAAATTTTAATGGTATTGCCTCGAGGAAAAGTATTGTAAAGAAAAAATATGCGTATTAATTGCTAAAAAAAATATATCATCAAAGACAATGTAGACAAACTATCCTTAGATGTTTGGAAGATAACTATAACAACAAAAATAATAACCTGAAAAAATGCATTGTCTCCTAGATTTGTTATGTTAAAATATTATTTTTTCTTTAAAAAAACAACAATTATCGTCTTTAAGAATAAAGAGACTCTAGCGTGCCTGTGATGGTGTTGTTCTTGTACAAGTAAACCTAACTTAGATTTCACTAGATTTATCTAGCAATTTGGATGGACCCAGAGACATTGTCGGTCTTTGTCTCCGTCCGCCCTTTTTCAAATTAAGGTGTATTTGTTGCCGGATTAAATCGATGCACATTGGGGGGGGGGGGGGTTCTGCATCACCTCTTTGAGCCCATGAGATACACGAGAGCTTCGCGAAGCCTCTCATTGTACTAGCAATCTTACGATTAAGTCAGTGTGATAGTTTCAGATGTTTAAAAACATTCCTGACGCCACAATCATTTTTTTTTTCCATTAAATATTTAAAAATAACTTCCATGAACAGTTTCTATTTTATTCCACAGTTTCCAAAAACCTCTTCGACAGCAAAAGGATATGCGACCTCGATATAATATTTAAATAAATGTACATGTAGGCACAAAAAATGGGATAGCATCGTTTCGTTGTCAGAAGCTTACGAAAAGTCGTCGAGAAACAGGGTGTGTGTGGTTGGTGGGGGGAGGGAGACAGATTAAACAGCTTTTCTGATTAGCCTGATAATATGCATGCAACTATTACTGACAAAAGATTACATTAATTCAATTATATAGCCCAAGCTACGGAGATTTTATCATTTTTCCTAGGCCGCCATGTATATATCTATTTAAAAAAAAAAAACCCATCAAAAACAGATGTTTCAAATGGGAATATTCTGGAATTTTTGAACCTATCTAAAATAACTGCTTAAAAATTTCTTTACAATCAAATTGTTATTTTAGAGATTAAGTAACTGATTTTGCTTAACTTTATAAAATGGCTTGAAAACCTCCTTTGTTTCCTAGCTACGCACAGAAAGTTGCATGAATAGAGAAACGTTGAACAAAATTGATGTGATTTTCACGTAAAAAATATTACAGTGCTACTTTGAATAGAAATTCTTGTTTGGAAGCAGAAAGTGATTTTTTAAAGAAGTGTATTTATTTGTTTTAAGAAAGAAAGAATACACATCGTCATTTGCCTAAAAGGCTATGCATGATAAGAAAAATCAAAGATGGAAACACGTGGTGACTATGGAAACAATGTGCAAAACTAAATAAGTTATATATGTTTACTATGCATCGCAAGTCGGTGTAGTAGTTTACTGCCACGATATCCTGTCCAAATTAATGTACTATTACTTGAGACAATACAAGAAATAATAGGTAAAAAACTAGGATAGACAACAAATGGAAAAGGTAAAAATTAAATATTAAAATTTGAGCACCCCCAAATAGCCTTATGTAAAGTTTGTTCCTTTTAATAGATACTTGTTTTCTAAATGTCAAATAACGTTTTCTTGTTTTGTATTTTCTGCTCTAGAGAGCATTGAGCCAAATCATCATTTTAAGCGCTCTGTCTTTTTTCCAAGCCTAAATTACATTGTTCCATTATTTTATATTCATAAAAATATTGTTCCCCACAGTAAGGCGTTTATTTATTTCAAAATTTTAGAAACTTTGGGATATTGAAAAATAAGACTTAAAAACGTTGATGAGGTTAAAAGAAAAAGCCAACAGTATTCTGTATTATACCTGGGCAAATATCAAGTCAGTTGTGACGGTGAGACATAGGGCAAGTACTACACAGTGGCAAAGTGTCGACATTGCGTACTTTATGGCTGTGTTGTACTAGAGATACACACAGTATAAACAGGTAACGAAGGATTCTCTGGATACTTCAAACAGTGGATAGTGTTTACTCTTTGTACAAATCCCTTTTTCTACTGGTGGTTGATAAATTCTTCCTCCTTGTGATCTGAGAAGAAATCAAACAAACTCAGAACATGACATTAATTTGTTTAAATTAAAAAGAAAAAATATTGGACTAAAACTTTTTAAAAGTGTACACTAAAATGGGAAAATTTTAGACCAAAACAGAAAATTTTGAAAACCAAAATGGTGTAATAAAGCTGGAAATTCAATTCTTTATTTGTTTAGGAAAAATAAAAGATTATAATATTTTTTTAAAGATTTGAAAACAAATAGATTTTTTTATTTTTTTTTTAAAATGATCAGTATTTAAATATTGATCAAAGTTTGTTTGATATGCTATGACTGACAGATATCCACCTTGAAATTACAATGTTATTATATTAATTTTGCATGAAAAAAGTTCATATAAAATCATATATCAGATATATTTAATAGAAGTAAAAATAAACTTTATTTGAAAATCACCCCTAATCCCCAAAGGCTCATATATTTATGTGAAAGCAAAAATGTGGATTTGTTCCACAAAGACTTTGTCATGGATTGATGGATCTGTACAAACTTGGCACACATTTAGCAATAAATATTCGGAAGGAACTCTCTTAGAGTTTTGAATTTTTTTTTAAAATATTCAGTTTTATGCCAAAGGCTCCAAAACCGTTTTTTCCTTCAATTGTGCTATACGAAATAGCAACAAATACCCATAAAAGTAGTTGGATCGTGACATAACAGAACACACAAAGGTTAATATTCATATTCAAATACCAAAGGGTACTGAACTCATAATGTCCATTACTCTAGTGCTTGGGCCTAGTCCTGCGCAAGCTGGAGTGTCTCCTAGAAGACTTGGTGGTGTTCACGTGTGGTTTGCCTCTTCGTGGCGAGGCGGACTAGTAGGGAGATATTGTTCTTTTGAAGCCGAAACCACCGGCCGACCAATGGACTCCCAACACAACTGGAGGGTAATGTCGTAACATGATTACATGTTGCCGTTGATGGATATGAGGCTTGTGTGGAAATTATAAGGCATGCCGATGATTTTAGCTACGCGGAAATCAGAAAGCTGCCTCTGGGCAAACGTTCGGTCCCAGCCCTCCATCCTGAACGAAAATCTCCCTGGCTTCTGTGAGGGGGGGGGGGAGGGCGGAGTGGGATGTAAGGCAACACATTTTCTCCAAAGTGGAAATAAACACCCCCCTGCACAAAAAAACAACAACAAAAAAACAACACGTTAGTGTCGGTTGCGAACGGTTTAAACGCAGCGTTTCCGGTCGACCCGACGTCAACCAGACCATAATGGAAGGGGACATACATGGCAGGTCACCGCGAGGTCGTGGGGGTTTGTACGGGGGTGTTATGAGCACGCGCTCGATGTCCAACAGAAGCAATGTCCCTATGAGACCTATTAGGTCCTAGGGCCCCATTTCTATTTTCCATATACTGTAAAATCTCCGTTTTACGACCTTTAAATTTCTATGAAAACGAGGTCTGAAATTGGTGATGTCTTAAAAAAGACTTAGGAAATGGTCGAAAAACGGCATTTAAACAATGCAGTAAACAAGTAAAATAAATACCAAAAAAATGTACATGCAACATTAATTATAGGCAATATCATTCAGCTTATCTTTCTTTGAGAAATATAGATTAAACTCTGACTCCCCACCAATACATTCACTATCTTTCTGTTTCTCATTAATTCCTAACAAAATATCAATGCTGGTATGGTAGTTGTTTAAAAACTTTTTAAGCGCTGGGTGCATGCTTTGAGTTAT
This sequence comes from Lymnaea stagnalis, assembly GCA_964033795.1. Classification (NCBI taxonomy): domain Eukaryota; kingdom Metazoa; phylum Mollusca; class Gastropoda; family Lymnaeidae; genus Lymnaea; species Lymnaea stagnalis. The sequence goes on along the minus strand of CAXITT010000097.1, from coordinate 809,239 downwards.
AACTATATTGCATTTTAAAAATATGCGTCACTATTTTAATTCATTTAATGAATTTTTTTTTTTCATATAAAGCTGATACTTCTGTTAATTTGCATGATACCCAATCCGTGCATGTACTTCTTAGTACGACACAGAAGACTGTGGAGTCAGTTAAGCACTGGATAACCATAAACAAGCTCAAATTGAATGATAAAAAGACTGCAATTGCCACTGCTTAGAAACGAAATCTGTGAAAAACACAACATTACTTACTCTCTCACGTATGCAGATTGAGTTTACTCATACAGTGCGAGACCTGGGTGTCTATTTAGACAGAACATATACTTTAGAAAATCATATTAACATGCTTTGCAATGTGATTTTTCAAGAGCTGCGCAGGATTAGTAATATCAGACCGTTCTTAACGTTAAATGCATCAAAGAGGCTGATGTCTATATTTGTGTTATCACGCATGGACTACTGCAATGCTCTTATGGTGGGTTTCCCAGCTACGCTCAGGGATAAAATTCTAAGAGCACAGAATAATGGAGCTCGCAATGTTCTTCTAAAACGAATTTTCGTCCATGTTAAAACACTTGAGAGCTGCACTGGCTGCTTGTTAGCGCTTGCATAGAGTAAAAACTTTCATCTGTGTGCTACCGCCGCTTACATGACCTGGTGCCATCTTATATAAAGGACTCATGACGTCCTAGAGAAAGCTCCGCTCATCCTATAGTGGCAAAATATCGATACCATTTGTTTGCCTTGAGACTTACGGAAAGCGCACTTTTGCATTTTCCGGCCAAACAATTTGAAAGGCTCTTCCAGTCGCTCTCAGAAACAGCCAGACACTGGAGTCCTTTAAAACCGATTTAAAAACACATCTATTTCGCAAACACCTTCTGGGATGATGCTATCTACCATCTTTTTCACTTAATGTATATTGTTCTGTGTTGCTTATAGTTGAAACGAGATGAAAGACTTTGTCTGGGTATGCTCGTATGTAGTTTTATAGTGTTGCGTCTTTTTTTTTAAATGGGGAAATTTTTAGATTGATTTAAGTTCATTTTTTACTATGGTTGCCTTTGTACCGCGCTTCGAGCTTTTCGGGATAAAGCTTTTTTTTTCAAATAAACTATATTATTATTATTATTTTGTTCTTTAAATGTGTCACTTAAAACACCAGACATGGTGTAGGCAACGTCTGAAAAGCCCCAGCTCAGGTCATTTCTGTTCTGCCCCTTGGAGTTATTTCTCCTTAATTACTTCCTAGCTGCTTTAGTGCATCGTCAATGGTTAAAAGTTGTAAATGAAGGTGTTTTCTTCAAGCGCACGAATATAGCTTTTCTTGGAAATCTGACTTTTTCAGGTGCTAGGTCGTAAAATTGAAATATTTGAAGACTGCAAGTCGCGTTTTAGATGGAGTCGTTTAAGACCTATCATTTATATAGCATAAAGCATTCGTAATTTTTTTTCCGGGCATTTGCTGTAGGAATTCGTTTAAGAGATGAACCGGGATTTGGATCCAACCAGGATTGACATCGAATCACAATCAGAATCCCACTGTCAGATCTACTTTGAACCGGGATTGGGATCCAACCAGGATTGACATCGAATCACAATCAGAATCCAACTGCCAGATCTACTTTGAACCGGGATTTGGATCCAACCAGGATTGGCATCGAACCACAATCGAAACGGGATGCATCGAGGACCAGATCTGATGGGGGTCCATTGGGATCCCCTCGGTGTGCGATTTTTTAAAGTAACTTTATAAATATGTAGTAATAAAAATTAAAATAATTATTTCGTCTAATATGTCTGGAGGTAGTGGCTATGTCAATTAATTCTTTAAAGCGGGTCAGGGTGACCTTAATAAACCCTTGGCTTCCAAAGCTGGGAGGCAGGGTGGGCCCGAGTAGGACTTCTGTTGAGATGTTTGTTCGGCATCCCCTCTCCGCAGAAAACCTCAAGGGGAAGAGTACCCCTCACGGGCATAACGCGCGACAGTCGCGCGCGAGTCCACCAAGTCAATGTCGCCAACGAACAAGTGCAATGGGTCATCCTGAACAAACCCTAGTTATTTTACAGTTGAATGTGTGTGGAATAAGATAGAAGTTGCAAGAAGCAAACCAAACTCCTCCACGACCATAAAGTGGATGTAGCGCTATTCCAAGAAACGTTGTTCCATGGCAAGCCGTTTCCTATTACAGGTTACTCGCTTTAACACTGCAAGTGCGTCAGATGTCGAGGTATTACCACATCGGTTAGAATTTACCTCACAGTGGAGGTCCTAGTGCGTAAAAGCTACTTAAACACTGAGACCTTAACGATGAAAGTAACAAAGCTGGGCTAAACGTTCACCGTGACAAACGTTTACAACACTCCTCGCAAAACGATCATAATCACCACCCGAGTGGATACAGTCTTTTGAAGGACGATTATTACAGGAGATTTTAATGACCAGTCATCCATGCGGCGCTACCCAGTACGGAATGCGTCAGGAAAGAGCGTTGAAGACGTCTGCCACGAGACAAATCTCATAAGGTTTCAGCAAGAAGAGTGTGCTCCCAATCTGTCTTATACCGGGCACAGCGCGCAATCCCGACCAGAACTGACCCTCATATAAGCGGACCTTGCGTTCAGTCAGCGTATCGAAATCCTGGCAGAATTTGGGAGTGACCATCTTCCCATATTACTTGAGATTGCTCTTGGCACGACTAAGGCCCGGTGCGAAAGACGACAGTAGCTCTTCCTGAAAGCCAAGTGGGGGGAGTACGAGAAGCAAACCGAGACCAAGCTTGCTATGCTAGACTTCTAGTGTCGATATAGATGCCGCCTTTGAGAAGTTTAATGGCACCATCCTGGAGGTCGCTGGAATGACGATCCCTAAACGAATGAGGGAAAAAATGCAGACCCTACTGGAACAGGGAACTGAAAGATCTCGTAAAGCGAAAAGCGAAAACCCGAAAATAGGCCGGGAGAAAGAAGACACCAGCTGCTCGTGCAGGATTCAACTGACTTACGGCTAAAGTTCGGGCCCCTGTCCAAAAAGCGAAAAAATCAAAATGGGCTGTGCATGTGAAAAGCTAGACCTCCAAGACGTCAGGAAAGTGTGGACCCTGCTTGGAAATCTTTCTCGCAAGGGAAAGGCGAAAAACCCATGACCTATTCAGATCAATGAAGGCGTCGAGGCGAGAGTTGCAAAAAGAGCGCAAACGCTCAACGTTCAATTCGTTGAAGTTAATCAAGAAAGCTAGAGAGAAGAAAGAACACCGCAACATCAACCATCTCATGAAAAGGGGAGCTCGTACCCAACGTATTCGACACCACCCGATCTTTTCACGATTCCTCTCACAATAGAAGAATTTGGCTAGTGCATTAGGCAAGAGCAGTAATGCAAAAGCACCAGGTCCTGATAAGGTTCACACAAGATATTACTCCATCTAGGTAAAGAAGGGAGAGAGATTTCGCTGGCTCTCATAAACCGAACCTAGACTACAGGAACTCTGCAAAAAAAAGTGGAAGAGAGCCAGGGTTATCCCAATATGAAAGGATGGCAAACCAGGCCATTGACCAAACATCTATCCGCCAAAATCGCTAACATCTAGTGTGTGAAAAGTAGATGAACGTATGGTAAATGGACGACTCTACTAGTTTCTGGAGAAGAAAAAGTGCCTACCATCGACGCAAGGTGGGTTCCGAAAGGCCGCAAACTCATGGACCAGGTGATTTGTCTTGTCTAATCGAAGACAAATGAGCTCCAGAAGAAAAATCGCATGTTTGCAGTTTTCTTTGACCTCAAGCACGCGTAAGACTACGTATGGCGTACAGGACTCATGTATTAATTTCAGAAACTGGGAATCTACGAAAACATGTCCAAATGGGTGGAAAACTTCCTAGGAAACAAACAGAACTTTTGCCACACGGGTTGGCAGTAGCTTGTCAGACCAGCTAATCCTAGAGGACGGTCTCCCGCAGGGGTCCTCACTCAGCTGCACCCTTTTTCTAGCATACATGTACGACCTGCAAGAGGAATTAGAATCCGAGAACGCGATGTTCGCATATGATTTAGTTTCCTGCATTTCGGGAAAGGATGTCAAAACATTGCAGATCCGGCTACAACATGACAGAAACAGAATAGAAGCCATCGCGAGGAGGTGGAAAATGGTCGTCAACACGGACAAGACAGTTTACTTTAAGGTCACAAATGGGAGGAATGCACTTAAAAACGAAACGGAACTAACCATCAACGGAGGAAGGTTGCAATGGGATCTAACGCAAGTGTATCTGGGCGTGAATATGGACCAGAATCTCCAACTCCAATACCACATACTCGAACCATGCACGAAGACATCTAAAAATTTAGGCCTGATGAAAAAGCTTGTTGGAAATGATTGGGGCGCTGACGCAAACTACTAAGTTCCCTTTACCTTAGAAGCGTGGTAGGGGCAATGGACTACAACCTATCCGTCCAGACCTTTGTGAGTCATACGGCTCTAGAGGGTTTAAACCGCAACTAAAACCTAGCTCTTAGGTATTTTCGGGACGATACTCACGACACCCACAGCAGCAGTGGAAGTCTTGGCAAACGTTTGACCATTCGAGATCAGGCGAAAAAAGACAGTCCTAGTGACTGTTGAACGCCACCGACGTATGGACATGCAAGAAACCTGTTTCTAACTGCAAAACACAAAAGTAAAAAATACCATATTACTAAACCGTCCTTCATGAGCAAGGGCCACAGTCTTCAGGAAGACCTGGTTGACCCCAGAAAAAGAAAAAAAAACTAGGGTTATCCAAGCGCGGGCCCTCACGAGAGCTTAACCCGACCAGAAATTCGTCTTGCCATGATGACCGCCAAAGCGAACCAAGCCAGCCCTCAACCAGAACCGACACAGGCAGCGCTACAAACAATTAACGCTTACCCGGACAGCAAGGTCAAAGTCTTCACAGACGGCTGATGCTTTCCCGGGGAAAAGCGCAGTTAACCACTGCGGTGCCCTTATCCAGTATCCCGCAGAGATAGCCCCACCCAAAGAGTTATTTGGCCCAAGCGGGGGAAACAGATTCATTCTCGAGGCGGAGATCAAGGCCATACTGGTAGAACTGAAGAGGGTCCAACAAAAGCTAACAAAAAGGAAAATCTTCCCAAAAGTAGAGGTCTTCGCCGACATACGCTCTGCTCTCGAGCATGTGGGGAGGGCTTGACGGAAACAACGATGGTAAATGCCATTCTCGAGACAATAGGCAGCATCCATGCAAACGGTGGCAAAATAGTTCTACAGTTTATCGCTTAGCACGTTGAGGTGATGCCACATGGCCAGGCATAATTTCTAGCCAAAGAAGGAGCGGCCCAGCTGCACCACGACAAAACAATGACTCAGCTTGGAGTCACTGCATGGTTTAAAGACCACTTTAGGAACAAGTAGCTTGACAGTTGGGCTTCAGAAGATACTGGAGGACAGCTACACCGGAGAATGCCACGACCGAGTAAGAGCGACCCCTGGTAGGAACTGAAAAGAGGAGAGAAGAGCCTCATCACCAAGTTGATAACGGGACTCTGCGCAACATGCATTTACCTACATAGACTGGACGGCAGAAGGGAACCAAACTGCCGAGTCTACGGCCAAGAAGGCGAGACAGTGGTTCACTTATCACGTGTCCTGGTTGGGGGACGATGGCGGACGTGAGAGATCCGGAAGCCTGCCTTGAAGAATTGATTTACGGTGATGCCCAGCAGATGAGGCTAGCCACCAAAACCATAACCAGGAACATAAGAGATTAAGTCTCGACCCAAAAGAGAATTGACATTTATTTATAAGTATAGATTCAGAAAACTTTGCAGGCTTTTACATAAACTTTCCCCAAAGTTTTATCGCTTTCGGAAAAATGATATAGTAGCGCATACGGAAATTATATTTTACAAAGCTCACAAAGAGAAAAAAATTACTTTGAGGCCAACGCCCCAAAACGAAATATTGTAAAATATATGTAATGACTCAGAAAAATGCGAATATTTGTGGACAAAACTCTCTAAAGTTGTATTGTAATCACTTGAATGGTTTAAGGGCGTATACGGGTTAAAATGATATTTATATAGCTTATGTAAGAAAAAACGAGCACAGAGCCCATGGCTTAGAAACGGATATTCTAAAACGGTTGTAATAATGCATAAACTTTGCAGGCTTTCGCACAACTCTCCCTAAAGTTGCAACGTATTTTGAAAAATGGTTTAGGAGTTCATACGGAATTTATGTTTTACAAAGCTCATATAATTTAAAAAAAAACAACATTTGGGGCCTTCGCTCCAAAACGGAATATTTTAAAAGTGTTATAAGGAATCAGTTAAATGCCCAGGTATGTGGACAACAACTCACCAAAGTTTTATCGCAATCGCATTAATGGTGTAGGAGCGCATACGAGACATAAAAAAAAATACATACATACATACAGACATATTTATTTATATATATATTCAATATTTTAATTTTAAAATATTTTACACAAAAACTCTAATTAACATAAAAATGAGTTAATCTTTAAATAAAAATGTCTTAAAAATTGACAAGTTCCACTGATCATACAAACGTATTGTCACTGTTGCATCGATGCAAATATGATCGTACGCAGGTCTGTCTAGACAAATATAGCACAATGCCGACGTCAAATGCTCCACACCCACGTGAGATTGAAAACAAATCCCGGCCAGCCAATAGATCAGACGCACGTCGAAGCCACGTCGAGGGCGAGAAAAAACTGCGGAACTTGCAAACGGCTGCTCCTCGCACGCAACAATGAGAAGAACTGCAAACCTGGTAAGGTGGCCGTTTCAAATCAATAAAGCGATAATCTTTGCTTGCAGGTTAGGGGGAACCGAATCTGAAAGAAATTCTGAGGACCCCCCCCACCCCCCCCCCACTCTCAATATTTTGCTTACCTGATTGCTATCTTTCCCCCTTATTACCATCGCATTGTATAGTGGGACGGACTTGCGGGAATTCATTCCCAGTGCAGCAGGTAGCGTACAATGCGAAGAACTGCAAACCTGGTAAGGTGGCCGTTTCAAATCAATACAGCGATAATCTTTGCTTGCAGGTTAGGGGGAACCGAATCTGAAAGAAATTCTGAGGACCCCCCCCACCCCCCCCCACTCTCAATATTTTGCTTACCTGATTGCTATCTTTCCCCCTTATTACCATCGCATTGTATAGTGGGACGGACTTGCGGGAATTCATTCCCAGTGCAGCAGGTAGCGATGTCCAAATTATTAAAGTTCACCGTGTTTTAATCTCCTAAAACTCGTCACTTGTTGCTGTCTGAGATAACAGTGCTCGAGGATTGGTGCCGTTCCTCGAAAAACTTTTTTAAGAAACACTTGTGTTGCTGCACATGCATAACCCCATTGGTCAGGTGCCCAACCTGTTAAGATTCACAATCCTTGTTTCTATATACAAGCAAAGTCAATTTATATGTTTCTTCATATAAACACAGCGACAATAGATGATGTGTTATTATAATATTATTAAGACAACGATGAACAATAAAAATTATGTTTTATCAGTGGACTTTTAGTCGTTTTTTTCAAACTGAAAATAATCAAGGATTATTTAGGCCAGAGGCATAGTAAAAGAGGTGCAGTGTAGAAAGGAGTTTTTTTTTACTTTATACCGATGGATGGCATTTTATGCAAAATGCAGATTATTTTTCTTGGAATGGGATGTTTGAATTTTGAACAACCCTGGGTGACGCTAAGCCTAGCTACGTCACTGCCGATGACCATATGTGGGGTCATTGTAACGCGCTAAGAACAGCGTTTCTTTTAGAGAAGTTGCAGTGTAGTGACCAGTGCCATGGGCAAACGAAATTTTGTTTAAACAAGTGTTTTAGTTTTAGTGTTGTATAGTTACATACAAACCGATGTTTTAAGTCAGAAAACACGTACATTTACATAAAGGTTGATTATAAAGTTAGAACACACGTACAGTTACATAATTGGTGATTATTAAGTCAGAACATACGTACAGTTACATAATTAATGATTATTAAGTCAGAAAACAAGTAAATTTACATAAAGGTTGATTATACAGTTAGAACGCAGGTACAGTTACATAAAATGTATTATTTAGTCCGAACACACGTACATTTACATAAAGGGTAATTATTAAGTCAGAACACACGTACAGTTACATAAAGGGTAATTATTAAGTCAGAACACACGTACAGTTACATAAAGGGTAATTATTAAGTCAGAACACACGTACATTTACATAAAGGGTAATTATTAAGTCAGAACACACGTACAGTTACATAAAGGAGGATTATTAAGCCAGAACAAACTTGCAGTTACATACAGTGCGATGCTTTAAGTCAGGACAAACTTACAGTTACATATAATGCATGGTTTTAAGTCAAGACGAATAAACATTTACAAACAGGGCGATGTATTAGGTCAGAACTACCTTACGGTTGCATACAAGGTTATTTTCTTAGTCTGGACACATATACATTTACCTACAGGTGATATGTTAAGCTAGATCGATTTAACAGGGCACACAGTCAGCCGCAGTACAAGGTGACATTTCTAGTCAAGTTAATTAACAGAGATAACACACGCCCATAAGCGATTAGTTTTAATGTTCAAATCTTTTCAAACAAAAACCAAAGTAGTTATTTCCTTGCTTTGGTGTACATTAAATTTTGTCTTTGTGTTCCATTAAAATAAATGTATGGTTTTTTTTATTGCTATGTTTGAAAGGTTTAACTTGTTGTTGTTGTTCGTCCATCGAAGTCGACTAGGACCATCGGGTCATCCAAAGGTTAGGGGGAGGTTGGGTTACGGTGAGCTCGTAGGTGGCTTGCTAGATCGATCGTGCTCGGAATAATCTTTGACACCGCGAAGAGAGGATAGTTGCTTCAGACGGTGACCTAATGTTGCTCTTTCGAACAAGCCTGCGTGTCTCAGCCGTGGGTATTCTATTAGCTTCATGGGATTTACCCCCCCTCTTGACAGAAGCTCTCCATCTGGCTCTGTCCCTGGCTTTCTGCACCCATAGAGTAGGGTTTATGCTGAAGGCCTTTGGTCCCACTTTCAGTGAGTCTTTGCAACGCTTTTTTTTACCTCCTTGTGAGCGTTTGCATATTGTGACTTCTCAGAAGAATATCTGTTTTGGGAGCCGGTGGTCTTCCATACGGCTACGTGTCCCATCCAACGGAGCTGAGACTGCATCAGAGAGGTGAAGATACTAGGTAGGTTCGCTCTAGCGAGGACCTCGGTGTTGGGGACTTTATCTTGCCACTTGATGCCGAGGAGTTTCCTGAAGCAGGTTGTGTGAAAATGATTCAGTTTAATAACGTGACGCTGGCAGACTGTCCACGTTTCACATCCGTAAAGCAGTGTCGGGAGGACTGCTGCGCTATAGACCTTGATACTCGTGTCTCGTCGTTCCCCTGTCCCAAACAGTGCTGCGGAGCCTGCCAAATATGGCACTAGCTTTTGCGAGTCTGCCATTCATTTCATCATCCATGACTACATATCTAGAGGAGGTGCTGCCCAAGTAAGTAAATTTATCCAACGGGTTGAGACGCTGTCCACTGATGATGATGTTAGGTTCAACGTAGGGCTTACTGGGAGCTGGCTAATGCATCGACTTGGTATTCTTTGTGTTGATTGTGAGGCCAAAGCTAAACCAGGCCTCAAAGACGATATCAAAGCTGTGTTGCATGACGAATTCTGGGAGAGCGTTGAGGGCACAATCGTCTGCAAACAGAAGTTCATTGATGGTATTATATTTGAGCTTGGTTGTAGCTTGAAGCCTCTTAAGGTTAAATACTGATCCATCAGTGCGAAACCAGATTGGCAAGCCAATGGTGGAGACCTTGAACGCATCAGTGAGCTTGCAGAATACATAATATTGAAGAGTTTTGGAGCAAGTACAACACCCTGCTTTTCACCGTTTGTGACGGGGAATGCTTGAGATGATTGACCGTTGTCCTTAGGCCATCATGCCATCATGCAGCTGACGGATGATGTTGCTAAACTGGTCTGGGCATCCATACTTCTTCATGATTTTCCACAGGCCACCCCTATTGACTCTGTCAAAGGCCTTATTCAAGTCAATAAATGTAGATTATAGTACTTTTGTTCCTGGCATTTATCTTGAAGCTGTCTAGCAGCAAACACCATATCGATGGTTCCGAGTTTTTTGTGACTTTTGGGTAGGAGACCTAGTTCCAGATGTGCATTCAGGCGGTTCAGAAGGGCTCGGGCATAGTTGGATGACTGATGACTTGCATGGGTGACTTTGTTTAAAGTGAGGAAGATTTGCGCGGTCTGAACCTCACTCTCTCGTCCGGACCCACCATGTCCAGTGGCAAGACAAAGTCAAGATGACCGGAAATGGGTAAGGATGCAGTAAATGACCAAGATTTTCTACGTGCCTCATCTTGCTCTAGGCACTCCACGGTACTTTGCTGTAATCGCCTTCACCTTCGTTGAACCTAAATGGTTTCGTCCTCAGGATCCGTCGACGTCCAGGATTTGCATGCAGTATGTACGCAGACCTAAATCACCGAATGCTTGATGCCCATCAGCTACCCACACCTGGTTTACACGGCTAGTGGCCGCTGTTGCATGCTAACAGCTGCGTGGATGAATAGGTGAAAAGATTTAACTAAAAATGTGTAGACTACCATAGAATCAATTTTTCAAACCATTTTTGGAGACAGGAATAATCCATTTTTTTGTATACGTGACGGACAGTTTACTTTTATGAACTTTTTGCAAAAAAAACAAAAAAAAAAACCAATAGATCTAGAACTAAGCGGCAGCATATTTATTTATTTATTTAGGCATTTTTTATATAGCGCATAACTTAAAGCTCTAAGGGCTTTAAAATTATTAAAAACATGTAAACTAGGTAAAATAAAAATGAGACACTAGGATAGTAACTACTATACTATAGAAACAAATAAAATGGCTATAAAACGAGGTCACTTTGGCACGTTTTAGCCTATAATACAGGATCAACCCGAGACAGAAAATTAGGCAGGGCAAGGAGGATGCATCACAGGTCATAGGCGGACCTAAACAGATGGGTTTTAATGGACTTTTTAAAAGTATACGCGGTTTCACAATGACGGATATGGAAGGGGAACTAGTATATCAAACCTCCCCCCCCCCCAGTAATTTCCCTAACGACAGTGTGAGCTTCAAAACCACTAATTTCTGTACTCGTTCGGTCCCTTTCCCCTGATATATCTACCAACCACCGTGAGGTTCCTACCCCCGTAAGTTCTCTAATGACAGTGGTCTCTAATTCTTTAATGAATCTACCCCCTCTTATCAGATACCTGCCTCAACGAAATACCTACCTCCCAGATTTGTCACTATAAATGTGTCCATAACGTAAAACAAATATCCAAAAGTTCACTCTCCCTGATATGCCAGGTACACCCCTTCTAACGACGACCATCTTCGTTATGACAGTTTCACCCCTGCTTAAGACGACCCTAATGGTTAGGCCTGGTACACCCCTGCTTAAGACGAGCCTATTGGTTAGGCCGGGTACACCCCTGCTTAAGACGACCCTATTGGCAGACGACCCTATTGGTTAGGCCGGGTACACTCCTGCTTAAGACTACCCTCTTCCTTATTGCAGGTTCACCCCTGCTTAGGATGACCTTATTGGATAGGCCGGGTACACTCCTGCTTAAGACTACCCTCTTCCTTATTGCAGGTTCACCCCTGCTTAAGACGACCCTATTGGTTAGGCCGGATACACTCCTGCTTAAGACTACCCTCTTCGTTATGGCAGGTTCACCCCTGCTTAAGACGACCCTATTGGTAAGGCCGGGTACACCCCTGCTTAAGACTGCCCTCTTCGTTTTGGCATGTTCACCCCTGCTAAAGGTGACCCAATTTATAATGCAAAAGGATGCTAATGCTAAAAAACTATCATACCTATATGCCACTGTTTAAGACTACCCTATTGTTGTACGAGATACACCACTGATAAAACTAGCCCATTGAAATGGTATACACATGATAGAGACCAGCGTTTCCAACATTTGTAAGTGATGTTGACCTGTGAACAAGTTTTAAAATAGGAATGGGTGCCATATTTATTGCTATATTTATTAAAATCTCCATTACATTTTCCTGTTGTGCGAAGCGTCAAAATCAGGCTCACGAAGCAGTTATATTTATAATTGAACTGTTTATATACCTTTTAAAATAAGTAAAACAGATTAGGTATAAACCTGAAAAAATAAACGCAACAAAACAGCGAACGTGTCGGCAGAAAGCCTTCGTCAGCGAACAAAACAACAGAAAAAACGGTATAAAAATAAGAAAAAGCACTTAGCTGGTAAGTAGTAACCTAACCCTAACCTAACCCTAACCTAACCCTAACCTAACCCTAACCAAACCCTAACCAAACCCTAACCTAACCCTAACCTAACCCTAACCTAACCCTAACCTAACCCTAACCTAACCCTAACCTAACCCTAACCTAACCCTAACCTAACCCTAACCTAACCCTAACCTAACCCTAACCTAACCCTAACCTAACCCTAACCTAACCCTAACCTAACCCTAACCTAACCCTAACCTAACCCTAACCTAACCCTAACCTAACCCTAACCTAACCCTAACCTAACCCTAACCTAACCCTAACCTAACCCTAACCTAACCCTAACCTAACCCTAACCTAACCCTAACCTAACCCTAACCTAACCCTAACCTAACCCTAACCTAACCCTAACCTAACCCTAACCTAACCCTAACCTAACCCTAACCTAACCCTAACCTAACCCTAACCTAACCCTAACCTAACCCTAACCTAACCCTAACCTAACCCTAACCTAACCCTAACCTAACCCTAACCTAACCCTAACCTAACCCTAACCTAACCCTAACCTAACCCTAACCTAACCCTAACCTAACCCTAACCTAACCCTAACCTAACCCTAACCTAACCCTAACCTAACCCTAACCTAACCCTAACCTAACCCTAACCTAACCCTAACCTAACCCTAACCTAACCCTAACCTAACCCTAACCTAACCCTAACCTAACCCTAACCTAACCCTAACCTAACCCTAACCTAACCCTAACCTAACCCTAACCTAACCCTAACCTAACCCTAACCTAACCCTAACCTAACCCTAACCTAACCCTAACCTAACCCTAACCTAACCCTAACCTAACCCTAACCTAACCCTAACCTAACCCTAACCTAACCCTAACCTAACCCTAACCTAACCCTAACCTAACCCTAACCTAACCCTAACCTAACCCTAACCTAACCCTAACCTAACCCTAACCTAACCCTAACCTAACCCTAACCTAACCCTAACCTAACCCTAACCTAACCCTAACCTAACCCTAACCTAACCCTAACCTAACCCTAACCTAACCCTAACCTAACCCTAACCTAACCCTAACCTAACCCTAACCTAACCCTAACCTAACCCTAACCTAACCCTAACCTAACCCTAACCTAACCCTAACCTAACCCTAACCTAACCCTAACCTAACCCTAACCTAACCCTAACCTAACCCTAACCTAACCCTAACCTAACCCTAACCTAACCCTAACCTAACCCTAACCTAACCCTAACCTAACCCTAACCTAACCCTAACCTAACCCTAACCTAACCCTAACCTAACCCTAACCTAACCCTAACCTAACCCTAACCTAACCCTAACCTAACCCTAACCTAACCCTAACCTAACCCTAACCTAACCCTAACCTAACCCTAACCTAACCCTAACCTAACCCTAACCTAACCCTAACCTAACCCTAACCTAACCCTAACCTAACCCTAACCTAACCCTAACCTAACCCTAACCTAACCCTAACCTAACCCTAACCTAACCCTAACCTAACCCTAACCTAACCCTAACCTAACCCTAACCTAACCCTAACCTAACCCTAACCTAACCCTAACCTAACCCTAACCTAACCCTAACCTAACCCTAACCTAACCCTAACCTAACCCTAACCTAACCCTAACCTAACCCTAACCTAACCCTAACCTAACCCTAACCTAACCCTAACCTAACCCTAACCTAACCCTAACCTAACCCTAACCTAACCCTAACCTAACCCTAACCTAACCCTAACCTAACCCTAACCTAACCCTAACCTAACCCTAACCTAACCCTAACCTAACCCTAACCTAACCCTAACCTAACCCTAACCTAACCCTAACCTAACCCTAACCTAACCCTAACCTAACCCTAACCTAACCCTAACCTAACCCTAACCTAACCCTAACCTAACCCTAACCTAACCCTAACCTAACCCTAACCTAACCCTAACCTAACCCTAACCTAACCCTAACCTAACCCTAACCTAACCCTAACCTAACCCTAACCTAACCCTAACCTAACCCTAACCTAACCCTAACCTAACCCTAACCTAACCCTAACCTAACCCTAACCTAACCCTAACCTAACCCTAACCTAACCCTAACCCAACCCTAACCTAACCCTAACCTAACCCTAACCTAACCCTAACCTAACCCTAACCTAACCCTAACCTAACCCTAACCTAACCCTAACCTAACCCTAACCTAACCCTAACCTAACCCTAACCTAACCCTAACCCAACCCTAACCTAACCCTAACCTAACCCTAACCTAACCCTAACCTAACCCTAACCTAACCCTAACCTAACCCTAACCTAACCCTAACCTAACCCTAACCTAACCCTAACCTAACCCTAACCTAACCCTAACTTAACCCTAATCTAACCCTAACCTAACCCTAACCTAAACCTTAACCTTACCTCACCCTTATCGAACAATTACCTAACACTAACGTAAACTAAACCTAACCATAACATAACCACAACCTAACCCTAACCTAACGCTTACTTAACCTACCCTAACCTAACCCTAACCTACACCTTACCCTAACCTAACCCTTAATCTAACGTTAACCCAAACCTAACCCTAATCCTAACCTTAACCCTTAAAATAAACCTAACCTTACCCGAAACCTAAGCCGTACCCTAATTTGAACCCTAACGCTAACCTAACCTAACCTTATCTAACTAAATCCCTAACCCTAATACTAACCTAAAATCTAACCCTAAAGCAACCTTAAAAAATACCCTTAGATCAAAAACTAACCCTGAACATGAAGCCTTCTCTAACCCTAATTTCTCAATCTAAACTTAAAACTAATATAACCTATCACTAAATTGGCCCGGTCTCTTAGCAAAACTCTAACACTGAACCTAATCCTAACCCTAGCGACGATCCTTAAATTTAACCCTAACCTTAACTCTATCCTTCGCCTAACACCTACTTTTAAACCTAACCTTTCACCCTTGTCACGGAACTAATATTTAGAAACAATTTTGTTTCGTAAAATAATGTTTTGTTTTGTTAAGCAGAAATCACAATAAGTTAAGGAATTGTGGGATAGAGGCTACCGGACAGTGATGTGTTTTGGAGAGAAGGTATTCAAAAGTGACTGTCGGAGATTTTTTAAGTTTAGTGCTCGCTATGATCATTTAATTATTAAAACAACATCGTAATGTTGATTTTGTGAAGTGGAAGAAGTTATAATTGTGACACTTATATGTACTCTAATCTACAGAGATTTTATTTCATGTAATGTGCTGTATTCAAGTAATAAATGTAAAAGAGTGATGCAAAAGTTATAAATCATGTTTTATTATTAGTTAATAATGGACGCCTGTGATTGCAGATAAGTAATACACATAAATTTTAGCAAGTAAAGTCATCATAATCCAACTATGTATAAATATATGGTTTGTTACGACCCTTAGCCTAAAACTAAACCTAAAACTAACACATAAAACTGAATCAAACACTAACATTAACCCTAACCCTGTCCTAACCCTTAATTAACCTAAAGTTTTTCTAACCTTAAACAAAACTCTTAAACCTAAACCGAAGCATAACGCTAACACCAAATACAACCCAAACCGTAACACTAACCATAAACTATAGTCCTAAATCTAATCTTAAAACTAAAATAACTTACCCTAAAACTAACCCTGACTCTAAGCTTAACCGTAACACTAAACTTGATTCTAACACTTACCCCAAACCATTATACGTAAAGCTAACACTAAAACTAAAACTAACCCTTACACTAACCCTAACCCTCACACCTAAACCTTAACATAATCCATTACCCAAAAGTTAACACTAACCTTCACCCCTAACCTTGAGCCTACAAGTAACTTTAACCTATCCCTGACGTAACCATTAACTAACCCCTTCCCTAATCCTAAAACTAGCCCTGACCCTAAGCTTAGCCCTAACACTAACAATAATACTAATCCTAACGACTAAACGTGGCATTAAACCTAAAATTAATCCTAATCCTAACACTATGTTTAAAACTTAAAACTAACCATAACCCTTTCCTAACGCTAAGCCTAATCCTAACCCTAACCTTACCCTAATCATAGACCTAAACCTAACATTAAACATCAACTAAACCACTACAGATCTAGTTCTAAGCGACAGAATATCCGTTCACCGTAATATCCCTACTGGAAGTGTGATTTACATTCATATGAGGTCACCAACCCCTTTAATTTTAACCTAAACCAAACGCTAAACCCAACCCTAACACTAAACCTAACCCTAACAAATAAACCTAGCCCTCACACATAAACCTAACCCTAACACATTAACCTACCCCTTACCACAGCCCTTTCCTAAAACCTTACAGTAACCCTAACTCTAACCTCCAACCCTAAACCTAACACTCATTTAACACTAGCCCTAAAACTTACCTAACATTTGCCTAACCCCATCCCCTAAAATTATCCTTAACATTAACCCTTCACTTAACATTAACCTATCTCTAAACTTAACATTCACCTAACCCTAACCTACCCCAAAACCTAACGCTAACCCTAATCCTAACTCCTAACCGTCACAGCAAAAGTAAGCAAAACCCATAACCCTAACACTAGCCTGACACAACCCTAATATAACCATAACCCTTACCATAACCCTACCACTAAAACTAACTTCCGTTGTTTGTTAGTATGTTAATCTGAATTTTAAATTAAGAAATGTGTGAAAATGAGTCGTCTTTTGATGTCATACTCATATATGAATATTATGTTAAAATAGTGAATAATATGTCAAAAGTTAATAGTGTGTCAAAAGTGAATATCATGTCTAATATGAGAAGTAGGACAAATAAGAATAGTATTTCAATTTGAATAAAAGGTTAAATATTAATAGTATGTCAAGTAATAATAGTATGTCAACAAATAATTGTTTGTCAAATATGATTAGTGTGACAAATAAGAGTTGGATTTTCAAATATGAACATTATGTCAAATCTGAAAAGCATGTCAAACAAGAATAGCATGTCAAATATGAGTAGCATGAAAAATATTTATAGTATAAAATATGAAAATTATGTTAAATTTGAAAAGTGGTTCACATATGAGTAGAATGAAAAATACAAAAAATACGTAAAATTGTAATATTATGTCAAATATGAAAGTTATGTCAAATACTAAAATAATTTCACATCAAAATAGTATTTACAATAACATCAGTATGTCAAATAAGACTAGTATTATGTGAAATATGAATACTATGTTATGAATATTATGTCAACTATAAAACGTATGTAAAAATGAAAAGTGTGTAAAAAATATAATAGTATGTAAAATATTAATATTTTTCAAAAATATTTAGTGCGTCACATGTAAATAATATCTTCAATATCAACATTAAGCCATGTATGAATGGTATACCAAATATGAGTAGTATGACAAATACGAAAAACGTGTCAGATATGAACTGTAGATCAAATAAAAATAGTATGTCAAATGTGAATATCAAGTCAAATATGATTATTAAGTCAAAAATAAGTGGTAAGAAAAATAAGAATAGTATGCCAAATATTCAGAAAAGATCACATAAGCATACCCTGAGCCATGTGCAGCATTTTACAACCGGCCCAAGGACATGTATTTTGAGAGAATACATGGAGTGTGTGAATCTAGGTACGAGTGAACCAGCTGAAATCAGGAAGAGAAACGTGCAAATGTAGAATAAGTTCCATCAGGAAGGGAAACATGAAATTTTAGAACCAAATGTCAACAAGAAGTGAAAAGGGCAAGTATAGAATCAGTTGCCACAAAAAGGCATTGATGTTAATGGATGAAAAGCTTACAAAAATAACACAAAGAAAAACATACTATATAATACGAACTGAACTCCTCTTCACTCTTTTAGTGCCACATTCAAATCTATAATATTTGCTAAGTTGTGGCGATAAAACCACAGCATTGTTTCTCGAAATTGAAAAAATATATTAGCATGGTGAAAGTTAGATCTTTTAAGCTTTCTGAGACAAATAGGTATTCGTCCTATAAATATGCTTGCAGAAAATAGGACTAAAAAGGTTAAGGGTTTTAAAGAGGGCCCCTGTAAGTCGGAAATTAACTCTCTTTTTTATCACCTTTGAAATGTTTCGTCTTTTTGCGGTTCTGCTTATGTTATGGAGTACAAAAGTGCTCGGACATTTTGTGTATCTTTCTCATCCTCATTTGATATTTTTGAGCTAGTCGTCTACCCATTATCCCTAATGGACCTAGTATTGTGTCGAAACACTTCGGTTATAAGTCGTCTTTTTATACCAATGGTTCTCAACCGATGTCAAATCTAAAATGCGTATATTTTTATCGATGTCAAAACAAACAAGCATAAGATCTTGCCGAATTATCGTTAAATGAAACATAATTTCAAAGAATTTAATCAAAGTGGTTCATTTCTTCATTAATATGTTTCATATTTATATATTATTTTTCTACTTTTAAGAAAAGATGATATAAGATTCTTTTATTGATCCAAATAAATGGAAATGTTTTTTGATTGCATTATACATTTTCATTAAAAAAATTAAACAATTTGAACACAAGACATTTATAAGACATTATTTCAAACAGCCATTCAGTGAGTTCTCTTATCAAAATTGGGGACTTATTAGTTCTCATTTCAATGTGTGACTTCAGAGGAAGCACGCAAAAAATTTCGTACCGATTGCGGAACAAAAGAATTTTTATATCTGTCAGTCCTCACACTGATGAAAAGAATTCGTCCCGAATGGCGCGATCCTATGTATCTGTAATGAAGAGGGTGGAATGTATCATCCAAAATGTTTTTAGTTCAACAAAAACCTCTTTCTTCAAATAGTTCTTCAAGTAAAGGATGGTTAGTTTGTATTATGCTCCTAGCTTTCTTGATTAGTCTGTTTATGCGTTGTTTAATATAAGACGTTGAATTTCCACACCTGCAGGTAAATTTGAAATTAAGCAGGTTTAAAATTGTTGCACTGTAGAATAAGTTAATGAGCTGCTTGTTTACGCCAAAATTGTAAAGTTTTTTGAGGTAGAACAGTCTTTGATTGAATTTCTTATGCAGCATTTGGCTGTGCTCATGCCATGTTAGCTTGTTAATAATGGTGAGACCTAAGTACTTGTATGCCTCCTCTTTCTCTACATTTTGATTTTTTATGTTGAGATTCTTAATCTGGTATATCCCCCTCCTGAAATCAGCAACCCTTTCCTTTGTTTTTGAGACATTCAACTGGAGAATTTTTTCATCGCACCAATTGATAAAGCTTGTAACTAAGTTGCTGTATAGGCCTTCTCCCTTGGATATTAAGCCAACAATGGTGGTATCATCATCAAATTTTGAGATTTTAAATGTGTCGCTTGAGCTTTGAATATCATTTGTATATATTGTACACAGTACTCGAGAGAGAACGGAGCCATTGTGGTGCAGGGTGCTTATTTCTCTGGCTAGAGATGATTGGTTATTCACTTTAACATGTTGTGGTCGATTAGTTAAAAATGTCAATATCCAAGCCTGAATATTTAAAGTGACACCTAGAGGAAAATCTCTTAATCATAAGGTGTATTTGGATAGTGCTAAATGCTGATAAGGAGTCTAAGAAAAGCACTCTGGCATATGTTTTTAAGGGCTGTCTAGGTGATGATAAGGTCTCTCCATCAATAGTACGATTTCATCCTCTGTGCTTCTGGCAGGTTTGTAAGCCAATTGGTTGGGGTCAAGCTTTTGCTGTACTTCATTCAAAATTTCTTTCAGAATTATTTTCTCAAAACATTTCATGACAACAGAGGTAAGTGCAACAGGTGATAAGTCGTTGTTGCACGTTACTGTCGAGTGTGAGCGTTCATTAGTAATTGTTGCGACTCAATATTATGTTGATTAGTTGTTGAAAGCGTTTCCCGCGCTTGACTATTATAGTTAGTGAACGCTCTTCCCGCCATTGTCTTTATGACGTATTTTTATGCTGAGTCGTGACGTATTGTCTATGCAGTGTTGTGACGTATGTTTTAGTCGTGCGGCAGTCTTGAGTGGAATCTTGGAGTGAAAGGATGTTTATTATATTTACTTAGATATTAAAGTTATAGTTATTATGAAAGGAGTTGAGTTTGTTAATTGATAGTGAGAATAGTACGACGCTTCAACGTATGAAAGAACTGACGAATGTATTCAATCCAAGAAGACGTATAGGAGTTTACACTCCCTTCTTTTCTTTTTTCATCATTCACATATAACCTAATTAATTGATCCCCGTATTCCCGCAGTACAATCACCGCACCTTAGCAGCTAAATTGAGGATCAGTTCCCTGAGGTCGGATTCCAAGAGATTCAGCTAATACTAATGGGGAAGACCAAGCCATAGCCTGCGACGATAGGACTGCATGCTGATAGGACTCTACTCCAACTTCAGACACATCGCTGGAAAGTCCTCACACACATCTCAACGTACTAGGGAAAAGCTATTCCACTATAAACTGATGTGACAGTTTCATTCACATATAGTGAAAGCCCTGAGAAGCGCTGACTCCTGAAAAGCGTCTAAGTAAAGAATTGGAGAATCCACTTCCACCATTGAATTTATCTCATTGTATCGCATTGCCGTTTTGTCCATTGAAGAGTGCTGAGTCATGAAAAGCCTCGAAGTAAAGAATTGGAGAATCCACTTCCACCATTGAATTTATCTCATTGTATCGCATTGCCGTTTCGTCACCTTACTTAAACGCTCTAAGAAGCGCTGATACCTGAAAAGACACAAATGAAAGGACAGGAGAATCACTTCCTCATTGAAGAGATATCACTTCTAGCCAGTTCATCAGAATAACTATTAAAGAGTGAAAACTGAAAGGTCTGATTACGTACCAATTTAATTCAAAGCAAAGCAGCCGTTATGTTGAGTGTTATGCTATTTGAGAGGCATCACATAATGAAGTAGAACATATATTAAATTATATGAAAGTTGATTTTCATATAGTTTGTGTCATATAGTACATTAGAACACTTATAAATAAATACATTGATTTCATATACTGAATTGTGTTATGTAGCATTTTATAATTAGTTATGACTGCTTAAGGTAAATATGTCCGTTACTGCGTGAATTCAAAATATAACATAATACTCAAGAACATGAGCAGGTGTGACATGCATACGCGAGTGGTTGCTACAACACTATATTCAAAGCCATTTCACAACTCTCCACCATACGGTAAGCAATTGTTACACTAAGCATCAGTGTCGCTATCAGCACGTGCTTCATCAAAGTGTTTTCACATTTGCTCAGGCTTTTTCCAGAATAATGTTTGCATTTTACTTCTAACAAACCAATTTTTTATTTTTAAGTTCATATTTTAATTATCCCAAAACTGATCAAATTTTAGAATTTTAAACGCCATTTTTAAGGGGACATTAATTTTGCATGAATGTAATAGAAACGAACAATGTATTTTAGGATTTTAAAAAGTCAGAAAACTCGAAAGGAATTCTCCGACAAGTGACTTCTTAAATAGGAGACAATACCTAACAAAAGAACAAGTAGTTGACTTATAAAAAAGATTTCTATTTCAGGTACAAACCACAATGCTGTGCGTTTTTTTTTTTGTTTTTTTTTGGGTGGGGGGATTTGGGGGGGGGGGCGGGTTCTTGGGGGGGGGGGTAGAATCGTAATTCACTAGGTAATGTTTTCTATTTATTTCTGTCCTTGTTAGATATTTGTTATTTCTTGTATGGCTTTTAGTAATATTATGTTGAAAGGGCAGAATATCGTGGTTCTCAAATACTACGCATACTATGTTTGTCCTTTAATTCAATTGTCTCCTGCAATTTCCATCTCATCTCACCTTTTCGTTATACATAGACCATTATGCAAGAAAGAATTCTCCATCAATCTTGTTTTAATAAAATAAACGTTTTTTCCAGTTACAGCCTTACTTGCTGCTTCCAAACAGGAACTGCAAGTCAAAATTAACATTATGGTGTATGTCACTTGGAGACTAATTTCCTTTTTCCAAACAAGTATGACAAGCCGAAAGTAGCATTTTAATGTTTGTCACGTAACAGGACAACTATTTTATTCAACCCCTCTCTATTCATTCATCTCTATAAATAGATGGGAAACAAAGGTGGATTTCATGCCACATAATAATCATAAGAAAGATCCCTGACTTTTTACTTAGTTTTGCAATATAAAGGTAGCATATTCTATAAATGAACTTTGCACAGAAAGCCAAGATTTCAAAAAATCCATGTGAGAGAATGATGGATGGATAGATATAGAAAGAAATATATATTTATATACATCAATAAATAAAGTTTTTCTTGTCGTTGATGGCGTCATTTCGGCTGTTATCCTGCAAATTTATTCAATGGTAAACTGGGTTCCATAATGGTATCACACGTCTAGCGTATTATTTTCTAACCAGTGGTGTGGCCATGCATTGGAATCACTTTCAGCGTATACTCCATCACTTCAAAAATATCATCAACACTGTAAAATGTATGTTTACACTACTTTGGTGCATTCATATTTGTTTTACACGTTTCAATACGTCTTACGATCACTGAAGCAACTCAATATATAATGTAAATTCAAAAAAACTATTACTTTCGTATACATATGTATTTCGCAGCACGCTATTGGATATAACTGAAACACAACTCTCTTCTTTAAAGTTCATTTCATTACTGCCCTAAGATTTAACACGTACATCACAAAACAGACTAGACAATACGTCATAATAAACCTAAATATACCCCACAAAGTGAAGCGCTTGAAGAGCGTTCACTAACCAATCAATTTCTTAAAAACAGCCCTTAATAAAACATGAAATCCAGTCACAACAATTATTAATGAACTACTTTACTCAAAATATCCAGCTTCTTTTTAAGATTGAAATCAAAGTGTTAAATCCACTTTACAAAAATATCACATAATCATCATGAATTAGAAACATTTAGACTTCGAATAAAAAAAATATCGTTTGCACGAACATTATTTTTTTTATCAGTATCCCTGGATATCTAACAATAATGATGCACCACGATCAATAAAGCCGGTCTTAAATAATGTCTTTATAAATTTTTTAACTTAAAAGTTCATTTACGACAATATATAACAAAACAGAGCATTGAATTTTAACACAAGAATTTTTTTTTAGTGCATTGATATTAAGCCTATAAAAAAATAAGTCCATTCATCTCACATATCAGAACATTTCCATCAATTTCATGAATGTTTATTTTATTATTAAAATCAATTACCATCACTAGAAAAATAAATTGCCTAACATTATTAAAAGTGAGAGGAGCCTCACCACAATAAGAAGACTGTATTTGTTCTTTTATAAAATATGTACAAATGGATGGACATTTTTATATACTCAGATTTAATATTTCTAGACTTCAACATATAAATTTACAAGTGAAATCCTTGTTGTTGGTATTTTAGGCCATAATAATATCTCATTTGGAACTATAGTTTTACAATACAATTTTTTTTAAAAAAATGAGTCTCCTCAAAAAGTTAATATAAATCAAACAGTTCAGCTAATTTTAACAGATACCGTTTTAGCAATCAAAACCAATATCTCAACCCCCAACTCATGGATTTGAAAACTCTCCTCCACAGCATCATGAACCAGTTCATCTTTAGAGCTGGAAGTGTTCTCTTTAATTAATACAACATTTTTTACCATCTTAATCTCTGGGCACTCCTGGCTCTCTTTACTTAATAAAACATTCGTTATCAGCTTAATTTCAAGGCACTCCTGGCTCTCAATGTCTTGGCTCCCATGGCTCACATTTCATAGTAATTTATCTTCATTACATCTCTCTGTAACAAAACGAAAACAGGAGCATTTACCTCTCATATTTACTAGTGATTCATTATCAATAAAACCCTCTGTAACAATATTAAATTTTGTTCAGACCTGGCTCTCATTTGTATTAAATTATCGTCATTACAGTTCCCAGAAACGATATACAATTTGATAAAACCTTGCTCACATTACCTAGTGATTTATTTTCACTAAAGCTCTCTGTAACAAAAGGTAAACTTCAGCAACATCTGCACACAATATTATTTTTCAGCGACTCATCTTTATCACAAAATATATTAAAATCAATGTTCTCCCCTTTCCACATCTCAGTGATTACACTCACCTCGTCAGCATAAAAAAAAAAATCAGAAAATTTGGCACCATGAATTACATTTAATGATAGCTTACCTTGAGATACACCAAAAATCATTTCTTCAGACATTGCACCAGAGTTGTCTTTGCTTTCAAAACAACCCGTTGCCATAACTACCAATTCATTACGAAGTGTGGCACTCGGGCGCTCTCCTTCATGCATTCATCTATGGTCATTCCCGATGACTTCTACCTTAATGAATATTCGTTTCCTTTTTTTCTTTCGACGGGACTCCCTAGGAGTAGCAAACAACTTCGTTATCTTTGCTATTCATTGCGATGTCCACTGACGGGCCAATTAACAATTCAGTTTCACATTCATTTAAAAAAATTGAGGAATCTACATCGTCAGCACAGGAAATAATGTCATTTTCATCTATAGCATAATTAGACATGAAATGAAGTTGCAAAGGCAAATCAGGTTCAGGGTCAGAGTCATGAGTTTTTTCACTGTTACGCTCAGTATCACCATGCCCATTAATTAATTTATTTTTAGTTACATAAGCTATCAGTCAAACCATGAAATTGAACATGAGGATTCTCAAAGTAAATACTTGAAATGTAACCTATTTCATCCTATGACTCTCATTATTGTCACAGTCGTTACATTAATATGCATTTTTCTCTCTATTAATGTCCCGTCGTTCTGCCTCCTTCTCTCTTTGTCTATCTATAAGTTTGTACTGTCTCTGTTTAGCGATACTTTTCTTCTTTCTGTTCATCTTTAAGTTTGTGTTTCTACTGGCTAGCTATAGCTATACGATGTTTCTCTCTCTGTTTAGCTCTATATCTTCTTCTTCTTTTTATGAATAGGGCCCACGATCATTATTGATCATTCTGGCTCTTGGTTTAGATTCAGAATTGATCTTTTCTTAGTTTAGTTTCCGTCCAGGGCTCTCGCGTCCCATTCAACCAGGGAACTTGGGGATGTTGACTTATGTGGGTATTGAAATACAGGCCACCAGCTATTCGGTTTGAGTCCATGCCACCCAGCACCTTTTCTTTGCGTTTTACCTTCCATACTGGTTTTTAAAACTTTACTCTTATAAATTCCCTTTTTTTTCTCTGTCGTATAACAAAGAAATATACCTACGTGCCTAATTTGTACTTAACTCCATTTTCCACTGACATATCTAGACCTAATAATACAAATTAGGGGTGAGGATTTAGTGAAAAATAATTACCTAAAGTTTAAGTGCCAAATTTGATCTTTATAAAAACAAAGTTGCAAAAAGTTAAATTCTACAAATGTAAACATGTAACCTCTGCATAACATTTACACACAAAAGTCTTATATAAATGAAAACTTGAAACTTTCCTTCGTTGTGGAAGTGTACTACATCAAGTTTTTTTTTGTTTTTTTAAATATAAATCCCACAGAATACATTTGGGCCCTGGTATAAGTGACTGGACAGGTATCGGAATGGGGACATCCCATCGGACACTGGGCATGAAGTAGGCATCTCGCCGACACTGGTCAGTTTGTGGCTGACTCGACAATACCGGCAGCTCGCAAGGACACTTGATAGTTCATATTTATTTATTTATTTATTTATTTAGGCATTTTTATATAGCGCTTACCATAAAGCTCTAAGCGCTTTACAATTATTAAAACATGTAAACTAAGTAAATAAAAATGAGACACTAAGATAGTAACTACTATACTATAGAAACAATGAAAATGGCTATAAAACGAGGACACTTTGACACTTCAGGATCAACCCGAAACAGAAAATGAGGTAGGGCAAGGAGGGTGCATCAGAGGTCATAGGCGGACCTAAACAGATGCGTTTTAAGGGACTTTTTTAAAGTGGACGAGGTTTCACAATGACGGATATGGAAGGGGAGCTAGTTAATACTGAACATTTAGTGGGTGGGCTCGTTTACGCAGCGCAGGATCTTGGCAACTTGCTACAGGGCACGACTTATGTACCTCCCTACAAGTAGACAGGACATTGATAACTTGATACAGAGCGGGAAGTAATTAAACTGATACATGGAAGGAAATAGGGGATTCATCAGAAATTAGACACGCCATTAGCAGCTTAATATTTGGCAGGGCGTAGATAACCTTATACAGGACAAGTCGTAGGTAACCTGATTAGAGACCAAAGGAAAGTTGTTTTTTTTCTGATTTCGTCCGAAACAGAAACTAGCCCGAAATTTTAAAAATAAGTTTCGGCCGAAACTAAAGCTGAAACGAGAAGCTTAATGAGCTTAACGATACTTTCGGCCTAAGAAGCTAGTACCAACACATTAGTCTTTCAGTGCCGTCGACGCAATTATTTCGATTGGCTATCAATCTCCCTCAATCCCATAATTGGAGCAAAATATTTTTTTTTAACCTTGTCAATTAAAATTCTTGCTTTGGCGATTCTTGGGACAATCGCAAAGAAATCTAAATTGGTTGCCATAATCAGCAAACTAAACAGGTCTGTAGTTTGCGTAATTTAACATTATTATACCAACGCAGGTTATTTCTTCAATAAAAGATTATATGAGCATGATAATGATGAATTTAAAAAAAATAAGCTAATTGAAAAAGCCTACGTTTCTCTAATATTTAATTGTTAAAAAAAAAAACGAAAATAATAATTAAAATATTACTAATCCTTTTGATTATTCAATATTATTTAACTTTGCCCGTGACAACATGAGCAGGATTATAATAAATCAAATTGAATGAATTGAACGGAGCTAGGTTTCGAATTATTATTTTTGAACAAAATATAAATAAAAGTAATGATATGAACATTACCATTCCATAATTTTGTCTTTCATAAGATTATTTTCATTTGAACAGGCTTAAATGAAATTAATTTTTTGAAAATAAACGAACAGTAGGCCATCATGCAGATGTGAGAAGTTTTCGCAAAGTATTAGTCTGATAACATACGAAGACAGTGAGACATTGAGTAAAAATAAATATCAGTTTGTCAGCCTAGAGACAGACAGTCTGACTTCTGGTGGATGACCGAGAATCTCAATCACTTACGATCGTTGCCAAAAGTCTAAATTAGAGCTGACACCGAAGCCGAAATTCGGTTGTACACTAAACCTAATACAGGGCAGATAGGTTAATAACCTCATGCTTGACGTAGGTAGCGTATGACGTCACAAGATTTTGTATCATCCAAACGATAGAATATGGCGGGAAGGGGGGGGGGGCTCCGTCCATGAAACGTAGGAAGAGAGGACGATAACTTTTAAGTCACCAAGTTGAAATATTTTAAAAGTTCGTGTACTTTACCTCAAAGTAAGAAAAAGACTAGCTTTTTGACAATCAGGAAAGAAAAGCTCCAATATTAAACATGTTAAATGAAAATTTGTGCAACCTTTGCTCACATTCCCTAGTCATTTATTTTCATTAAAACTCCACGGACCTATATTGAGAGCTGATCAGTTTCAGTAATGTCTGTGCTTTCAATCAAGAGTTGCTGAGTATGAATGGAAATATTTACATCTCGAACACAGTTAATCATAAAATTTATCCGACAGCTCAGAAAAGTGCTCAAACACTGTGGGATGAAAGGGTTATGTAGTTAAACTGAACTTTATTTTCCGGACAGAATATACGTGTAGTTTGTAACATGCAAATTTTGAAAAATAAACGTTAAAACCTCTACAAACATATTCATATCATAATGAGATCCTTCGGTGAAATTCGACTGAAACAATCGCGGAGGGTCACGATATCGATGTGAGAGATGGTAAAACGCGAGGACTAAATTGAAATGAAACCTGCCTAGCTTTTTTTGTGTAGAGGGCCTGGATAGATTTGTTTTGTAAAGAGCCTGGCTAGCTATTTTTGTGTAGAGAGCCTGGATAGATTTGTTTTGTAAAGAGCCTGCCTAGCTATTTTTGTGTAGAGGGCCTGGATAGATTTGTTTCTGTAAAGAGCCTGCCTAGCTATTTTTGTGTAGAGAGCCTGGATAGATTTTATTTTGTAAAGAGCCTGGCTAGCTATTTTTGTGTAGAGGGCCTGGATAGATTTGTTTCTGTAAAGAGCCTGCCTAGCTATTTTTGTGTAGAGAGCCTGGATAGATTTGTTTTGTAAAGAGCCTGGCTAGCTATTTTTGTGTTGAGAGCCTGGATAGATTTGTTTTGTAAAGAGCCTGCCTAGCTTTTGTTACCCTGCTGGCCGCCCTACCCTGCTGTTGCCAACCCTGCTGGTTGCCAACCCTGCTGGTTTCCAACTCTGCTGGTTGCCGTACCCCGTGTTGCCGTATCCTGTGTGGTTGCCGTATCCTGTGTGGTTGCCGTATCCTGTGGTTGCCGTATCCTGTGGTTGCCGTATCCTGTGTTTGCCGTATCCTGTGGTGTTGCCGTATCCTGTGGCGTTGCCGTATCATGTGGCTTGCCGTATCCTGTGGCGTTGCCGTATCCTGTGTGGCTGCCGTATCCTGTGGCTTGCCGTATCCTGTGGCGTTGCCGTATCCTGTGGCGTTGCCGTATCCTGTGGCTGCCGTCTCCAGTGTGGTTGCCTTATCCTGCTGGCTTCCATACCCTGTTGGTCGCCTTTCCCTCCTTGTTTACGATACTGCTGTTTGGTTGCCGTGTCCTGTGTTTGCCGTATCCTGTGGTGTTGCCGTATCCTGTGGCGTTGCCGTATCCTGTGGCTTGCCGTATCCTGTGGCGTTGCCGTATCCTGTGTGGCTGCCGTATCCTGTGGCTTGCCGTATCCTGTGGCGTTGCCGTATCCTGTGGCGTTGCCGTATCCTGTGGCTGCCGTATCCAGTGTGGTTGCCTTATCCTGCTGGCTACCATACCCTGTTGGTCGCCTTACCCTGCTTGTTGACGACACTGCTGTAACACTGTGACACTAGTGCTGTACCCGTGTGAATGTACCCTACTGCGGTTGTACGCCTACGCAAGTCATCTACATTTGGGACCCAAGATCAAGGACAAGACCGGGTGATTAGTTTAATTTAGATTTGTTGTTGCATAGGGTTGATGTATTTTTTTTAATATTGTTACTGCTATAGGGTACTTAATGATTATCTGACATGGATTTAGTTGAGCTAATATTAGAATTTAGGGAGGAGGTGGAGATAATAGGTTATAAAGGGGAAGCCATTACTCGGTGGATAGAACAAAGGATAAGCAAAGAAAAGGAACAACGGAAACTCCAGTTAGAGAGGGAAGAACGGGAACGCGAATGGGAAAGAGAGATGGAAGAACGGGATAGACAGCGAGCCGAAGAACTAGCACAGCTAGAAGAGAAAATAGCACGGGAAAATCGAGAGTGGAAAAGGAACCTAATAAAGAAGCAAGAGGCTGGTGTTGAGGCATGGAGGAGAGAGGAAGAAAGGGCTGGGAGACCTGTGGCTAGGATAGTTAGAAATAACGCTAAGGAAAATGGGGAGTCTTTAATAGAAGTTAAGGACCGTAAAGTTATTTTGTTAGGCAAGGAAAAGGAAATAAAACCGATTAGTACTGACTTTGTTGAAGAGAATAGATTAGACGGGGTAGTTAGTATAAATTGTTTAAATTCGTACGATAGAAAGGACTGGTCAGAAGGGGAAAGAGACGATAGGGTTTACATGATAGAAGGGGAAAATAACAGGGATTATTTGAGGTGGAATTATAAGAAGAATAGTTGGGAAAAAATAGATGAGGTCAATAGTAGAGGGAATGAGCTGAGATGGTGCAGAGAGAGCAAGTCATGGATAGAGCTGGCAGATAATAAAGATAAAACTGAGAAGGGGGACAATAGGGGAAATGATGAATGGGAATTTTTTCAGTTAGGAATAGTTGAAGAGTATTTTGAAGACACAGGGGCAGATAAAACGGGGATTGTTCCGTTGGATAAATTAGAAACTTGGGAAAATGATAAGGAAGGTGTTATTTTGTTAGCAGAGGAAAAAGAGGTCACTGAGAAAATGTCAGATTTTCTGGAGAAGATCAACTATCCCGATGAAATGAGGGCAAGCATAACTGAGTGTAGGGGCGAGGATTTTTTTTTAGTTTCGAGGGAGGAGGTCAGCATAGTTGAAGCACACGATGTAGAGGTACAAGGCGAAATAGAGTTTTTTGGTACGGGTGTTCACAGGGATATAACTTCACGTGGTGATTTTGGTATGGAAGTTGAACGTGAGCCCAGTGTTGGTGATGTTCCACATTTTGGTGATGGTGGCTGTCTTGATGGACAGGATGATTTTGATACAGCCTTTGCTTGTGGTGGTGTACAAGAGTGGGTTGGTGTACAGCTGGGAAATTTGAATTTTTTACTGAGGATGGATGTTGATTGGATGAAAGAGGCAGTTGTTGGTTTTGTGAGTAACGAAAGTGTATGTTGTGATTTTAAATGTGTTAGAACCTGGACAAGCTACGGTGAGCACGACGTGGAGGTCGTGAACTTGTCAAGGGTAGTCCCGAGAGGGGGACATAAGGTGAACAAAGTTGAAGTCATTGGTAATGACCTCAGATGGAGCTACGAGGGTCGTAGTCCACACGCTGAAGTTAGGGGTGTCACTGGTTGCTCGAGGTGTGAGAGCCAGTATAGTAGTGGGTCTGGTTTAGACTCAGACAGTCTTGTTGTTGACCGTTGTCACTTTGAGTCCATGGAGGACGTGAGTTTTTGTCCTGATGTTGGACCATGGTGTAGAGATAATGTTTTTCATAATAAATTATGTCATGTGGGTTTAAGTGGGGGATGTTTTGATTTTGTTTTTGATGTGTATTATAAAATTGGTGTATTATGTGATGAGAGCCGGGAGCGCTTTGGATGTTTTGAGGGTTTTGATTTTGTTGAGAGGTGTTGCCATAAGTTGGGAGGTGAGGAATGTAAATTTTGTTTCACTGGGTTATGTAAACATTTGCTTTGGACAATGTAGATTGAATTTTTGTGTAACTATTTGCCTTGTAAAGTATTATTCAAATTGCTTGTAGGGGCTGACTTGTTAAGCAAGGGGAGAAAAGTAGTGTTTGTAGACAATGTTGTGAGCGGGGGGAGAAATTTGCACGCTTTTTGGAAAGCAACAGACAAGCGGGATATACCACCCTCTGAGTGGACCAACTGGCTGGACAATTAATGGCTGTCCATAAGATTACCGATGGTGACAATTTTTTTTCGTGAAAGTCAGTTTTTCATTTATCTTCGGTCAAAATTTTTGCTGTGTAATGTTTTATTTTTAGAACACATGGAATGGTTATTGTTTATTTTGATGGTGATGTAATTTTACTTTAGGATGTTTTGCTGAAGATGAAGTAATACTATAAATACCATTGTAATGTTGTGAGCGAGAGTTGTTGAATTTTGCTTATTATTAGAATTCTAGCGATAAGACTGTTCATTTTTTGTGATTACAATGTTGTGATGTCATTTTGGAGCGTGACATCACTACTATGAGTGATGCCAACGAAAGGGGGGGGGAGGAATGTTGTGAACTGGTTTGTTGTGAGTGTTGGGTAGGGGGAGTCGTTAATCGTGGGAGTGTTTTGTGCGTTGTTGGTGGAGAGGTCAGAGCGTGAAGTTAGTCCGTGGTTTGGAACTTTTGCGTAGGCTGAGTTGTTGGGTGGTTTTATAAAAGGGGATGTGTGTTAGCTAGGAGTCAGTCCGAGTCAGTGAGAGTGTCACAGAACAGTTGTTACGGAGGAGGGCTCCGGTCCTGACTTAACACAAACTATGTTGACTCAGTAGTGGTCAGTACAGGACCGCTCCTCTCTGTGATTTATATTGTGGGTGTCTAGGCGTTGAGACAGACAAAAGCACAACGTAGACTTGGACGAAATGCAACAACTCAAACTCCAGGTGTCCAACGATAATGAAAGTATGTTTATTTCTAAGATATAAGTTTCTTCTATCATCTGTCGTCTTCTGGTCTCTAGCAAGTATTCCCTTACAACTGCTCAGTTCTATCGTAGCTCTTTTCTCTCTCTTTCCTCAACTGATCCGTAGTTCTTCTTTATCTTCCTCAACTAACTACTGTCGCTCCTTTCCCTCTTCCTCAACTCCGTCGTACCTCTGTTCACTCTCCCTCAACTCCTTAACTCAGTGAAAGCTCCCTCTTATATGTGACTCTCTACCCCATAGGTGGTCCAGGAATGCTATCTATAAACACACCCATGCCCCCTAATTTCCGGTCAATTAGAACTTCCCATTGTTAACCCAAAAACTATCACGCGAAGTCTGGAAAACCCGAGACATAATGCTTTGGAAAGAAACATCCCCCTATCTCCAAGATGCAAGAGTCTATTAACCTTAACTTCACCTACTACTCTAACAATGCCTTCCCTAAACTAACAGCAGTTTCCGTCCATCCTATAAGTTACCTTAACCACAATGGAGCTCTGTCCTATATCCCGCCCCAGTAATTTGTGGCATATGGCCCCCCCCCTTTTTCAAGAAATTTTTCAAAATATTGACAAATTTCAAAAACTCCACAAATGACCAACCTACAACTCTACACATCACACCATCCCATGCGCCAAGCCCTTACTCTGTGCGTCGTTGAGTCTATTGTTATCTATGCTCATCTTCAGTTTTTATTACAAAAATTAAAAATAGCAATACAAAACGTCATGCATATGTCAATAACAAATAATGAAATTAATAATTGACCATAACAACATGATTATTGTAAAGACTAAACACAAACTTATTCAAACATTTTGATCTCTCATTAAACTAAATCAATCTCAGAACAAAGTGTGTCTAACACGATAACTTATGCTACTATCATACTAGCAATTAGACTTATACCTTAAGTCTTAATCTCCTTCTCTGATCCCACGACCCACTGATCGGGTTGAATGATACCCACTTCTAACTCACATAAATAGTGCAAACCATAGCCGCCCTACCCATGCTACCCCACACATTACCCAGTGTGGGAAATAGCTGATCCAACCGTGCTACCCAACACATTACCCAGTGTGGGAAATAGCTGACCTAACCATGCTGCCCGGCGCATTACCCAGTGTAGGCTACAGCTGACCATCTCAAGCTACTCTACACATTACCCAGTGCAGGTTATAGCTTCCATCCCACGTTATTCTACGCATTATGTAGTGAAGGCCTACCATTCACCTAATGTTATCCAAAACCTAACTCTTCATCTAGTGCTATCTCACACTTCCCTTAGGGTAGACCGCTAACTATCTAATGCTGTCTCACCATCACTAAGTGTAGACCAGCCATACAACTATTACTATCAAATTATGAACCCAACAACACTAATAACACATTATCTTTGACACCCTACACATCGTCTACACCGCAAACCATCATGTGCCCTGCACGGTCTGTTATAGACGAGTACCGGTAATGTCCATAGAAACATCTCTGCCATTATGACACCACTAACCAACACAACTAAACTCTTATCCACAAACACTGCCTTTTTTAAGGCCCAGTGTGCCCTGTCCTTATGACATGACCTCCAACTGCCCACCTGGCTTCTTAACAATAGCCCAGGGGCAGCTACTCGCTCATATTATTCATCAAACATTAATGTTTAACCCAACCACAACAGTTAAAACACATGATTACACTCATCACTAGCATTACTTTAACTAAACAAGGTTTTTTTTTTAAATGCACGTGTGAAACTCAACTAAAGATAACACTGCTAAATTAACTAAATTTACTAGTGTCTTAAAAACAAGTCTAACGTCTCTTTGAGAAAGCCTCCTTGATGACGCTATGGAGATTATCCTCACACTGAACTAAACACTTTTTAACTGTTTACCTGTGCCACCTTCAGATATGCACCGCTCACATCCTAACAGTATGAGTGCTACAGAACTTTCCCCACTATTACATCATAGACTATGTTGGGAATGCACACTACTTAAATATTCCCTGAAATGTATGGGGTACTGATCGTGACTATTGCCTTCTCTCCTTTTAGCCTTGCACCATTCAATAGAACAACCGTACATCTCTCTCCTGTCAACTTACTGTCATCAACTAAGTCTCTCCTAACCACTATATCATTAAACAGATAATGCCTAAACACTCTAACCTTTTGGTCTTCAACTAACCCATATACACTTTCCTTCACTCCGACACCAATAGAAATTCCTCCTATTAGAATTTCATCTTCACTATCATTTCCTTTTTCTTCTTCGTACTTAATTTTACGTGTGCCATTGTTATCCTTCTTTACTAAAGACTTCTCTCTCTTCTCTATACACTTCTTTTCCTGTCCTAATCTGAAACACGTGGATACCGTTTTCACAATTTCTCTGCAATTTGAATTTGTATCTTCCTCCGTGTCACTGACGGCTGGGCAATTTCTCACGACATGCCCCTTTTGTTGACACTTGTAGCAATGCCCCTGAAATTGACACCTCACGGTGGTGTGGCCTGGTCGTAAACAGCTGAAACAGACCCGTGGCCGTTCGCAGTCTCTGGCTAGGTGTCCACTTCAATAACAACGAAAACACCGGCGCTCTTTGTAGCAATCTCGAGCCAGATGACCAGTTGAGTAGCATCTGTAACACCGCCGTGCGTTAGTGCAGTACCTAGCAATGTGACCTGCACGATAGCACCTGTAGCAAAGTGGTGCTTCCACCAGCTTCACTTGGTGGTACACTGCTGGTCTCCAGAAATCCGACTGTCTTCACAACACTGACGTCATGTTTCCCTTAACACCTGTTGAATCCTAGGGACGTCTGTTCTCTACCTTTATTACGTAAGCTTTGTCTATCTCCTGTTGCCTAGACCCCGGAACAAGCCCCCAGATGTCACAGAACAGTAGTTACGGAGGAGGGCTCTGGTCCTGACTTAACACAATCTATGTTGACTCAGTAGTAGTCAGTACAGGAACGCTCCTCTCTGTGATTTATATTGTGGGTGTCTAGGCGTTGAGACAGACAAAAGCACAACGTAGACTTGGACGAAATGCAACAACTCAAACTCCAGGTGTCCAACGATAATGAAAGTATATTTATTTCAGAGATATAAGTTTCTTCTATCATCTGTTGTCTTCTGGTCTCTAGCATGTATTCCCTTACAACTGCTCAGTTGTATCGTAGCTCTTTTCTCTCTCTTTCCTCAACTAATCCGTAGTTCTTCTCTATCTTCCTCAACTAACTACTGTCGCTCCTTTCCCTCTTCCTCAACTCCGTCGTACCTCTGTTCACTCTCCCTCAACTCCTTAACTCAGTGAAAGCTCCCTCTTATATGTGACTCTCTACCCCCATAGGTGGTCCAGGAATGCTATATATAAACACACCCATGCCCCCTAATTTCCGGTCAATTAGAACTTCCCATTGTTAACCCAAAACTATCACGCGAAGTCTGGAAAACCCGAGACATAATGCTTTGGAAAGAAACATCCCCCTATCTCCAAGATGCGAGAGTCTATTAACCTTAACTTCACCTCCTACTCTAACAATGCCTTCCCTAAACTAACAGCAGTTTCCGTCCATCCTATAAGTTACCTTAACCACAATTGAGCTCTGTCCTATATCCCGCCCCAGTCATTTGTGACAGAGAGACAGGGAGAGTCAGTGTTAGACAGTCAGAGTTAGTGAGAGACAGTCAGAGTTAGTGAAGAGTTAGTTGGTTGTTAGAAGTGATAGGAGAGAGTGGTAGTTAGACTGACGAATGTTCCAAGCTCGATATATATTGTCATTAAATAGCAGTATCCTGTTTTATGAAGTATCGAATAAAATATTATATATTGTTACAATGGAGCTTTTGCGTTCTATGTGAGAGGAAGTATGAAACGAACGTCGTAGCATTTCAAATACTACAAGGCTGTAACATTTCAAGTACTACAAGGCTGTAACATTTCAAGTACTACAAGGCTGTAACATTTCAAGTACTACAAGGCTGTAACATTTCAAGTACTACAAGGCTGTAACATTTCAAGTACTACAAGGCTGTAACATTTCAAGTTACGACAAAGATCGTAACATAGCTATTTTTGTGTAGAGGGCCTGGATAGATTTGTTTTGTAAAGAGCCTGGCTAGCTATTTTTGTGTAGAGGGCCTGGATAGATTTGTTTCTGTCAAGAGCCTGCCTAGCTATTTTTGTGTAAAGGGCCTGGATAGATTTGTTTTGTAAAGAGCCTGGCTAGCTATTTTTGTGTAGAGGGCCTGGATAGATTTGTTTCTGTCAAGAGCCTGCCTAGCTATTTTTGTGTAGAGGGCCTGGATAGATTTGTTTTGTAAAGAGCCTGGCTAGCTATTTTTGTGTAGAGGGCCTGGATAGATTTGTTTCTGTCAAGAGCCTGCCTAGCTATTTTTGTGTAGAGGGCCTGGATTAATTTTTGTCTGTAAAGAGCCTGGCTAGCTATTTTTGTGTAGAAAGCCTGGATAGATTTGTTTCTGTAAAGAGCCTGGCTAGTTATTTTTTGTGTAAAAAGCCTGGATAGATTTGATTCTGTAAAGAGCCTGGCAAGCTATATTTGTGTAAAGAGCCTGGCTAACTATGTTTCTACAAAGAGACTGGCTAGCTTGTTTCTGTCGATGGTATGACTTTATATTTTTGTGTAGAGATCCTGGCTAGATATGTTTGTACAGGGGCCTTGCTAGCTAAGCTTTTGTAGAGAGCCAAGATGGCTATGTGTTTGTGTAGAGTGTATTGCGAGCTATATTTTGTGTCGAAATATATTCGTTTTTATTTAATATGTTTCTTATACTGTCATCCCCATGTGTTAATTGTGTTTACTAAAAAAATGTATACAAATACAGTCATTGAAAGAAGATTTAATTAGCTTTTTACTAAGTGATGTGTTAGTAATGTTTTTATCCTTTTTTTATTATCGGATTATTTTTTTCTTATTTCTAGCTACTGTATTTTGGTGTAGTCCAGTTTAATTTAATGCTTATAATTTAGTTCAGTCTGTGTTAGATGATAATCCCTTTCATATTAAAAGAAAGCATAGTAAACTTGTAGATCAATATAAACGGAGAGAGATAGAACTCCTTGTAGCAATGTAAAAAAAAAACTTTATGATTACTGTATGTATCAGAGGAAACATAATTGAGATTGATATATTAACTACTGAAATGTCATAGTTGCAACATTAATTTATTGAAATAACAAATCTTTCTCTCTCTCTCTCTCTCTCTCTCTCTCTCTCCCTCATCTCATGATTTTCGACATTTGTGAGAAAGGAATGCTGGAAGCAGACCCTAGTCGCTGACTTTACTTTGACCTTGGTAATTCAACTGGGCAATGACATCAAGGCCATAGAGCTCGCAAATTTCAATTTGGTAATGTCTAGAAAAAAAAAAAAAAGAACAAAAAATTTACGATAAAATAGGGATCTAAAAGAATATTTATTCTTTCTTAAGCTTTGATCTTTTCTCAAAGCGATCTACGAAATGTATCATGCGTTTATTTAATAAGTAGTTTTTTTTTTTTTGTCGTTTTTGTTTTGTTTTTCTTTTTGGGGAAGCAATACACATTTTAGTCAAAGTTAATACGAGACATCAGTAAAGCCAAACCCCTGATACCTGGTGCAATATTTAGTTATGTTTACATCATCTAGAAGATGGTAAGTCACACTTACTGGGTAAAAGAACATCAACCGAGAGTCTTTGCCTGCTCTATTATCTGCTTTACAAGTATAACCCCCCATGTTGAGCCAGGAGGGGTTCCTGATAACGAGGTCACCGGCAGTTGTAATCTGAAGGGGCAAAAAACACAAATTACATTTCAAATACGTTGATTGCTTACTCTCATTGTTAATACTTCTAATGTTTTAAGCACTTGGTCTGTTTACTCTCTGTGTTGTTATTTCTGATATTTTAAAGCACTTGGTCTGTGCACTCTCAGTTTTTTTTTTTACTTCTAAGGTTTTAAAGCAATTGGCCTGTGCACTCTCAGTGTTATCACTTCAAATGTTTAAAAAAACTTGATTTGTGCACTTCAATGTCGTTACTCGTAATGTTTCAAATCACTTGGTCTGTGCACTCTAAGTTTTGTTACATCTAATACTTTAAAGCACTTTTTCTGCGCACATTTAGTGTTGTTACTTCTAATGTTTTAAAGCACTTTCTCAGTGCACTATCATTGTTGTTACCTCTTAGGTCTTAAAGCACTTGGTCTGTGGATTCTTAATGTTGTTACTTCTATTTTTTTTTAAATCACTTGGTCCCTGAACTCTTAGTGTGGTTACTTTTAATGTTTTAAAGGACTTAGCCTATGCACGCTCAGTAATGTTACTTCTAATATTTCAAGCACTTGGTCTGTGCACTTTCACTGTTGTTCGTTCTAATGTTTCAAATCGCTTATACTCTACATTCTTACTTTAGTTTGTTCTCATGTTTTAAAGCACTTGGTCTGTGCACTCTCAGTGTTGTTGCTCCTAATCTTTTAAAGCACTTGGTATGTGCACCATTAGAGTTGTTACTTCTAATGTTTTGAAGCACTTGTTCTGTTCATTTTCAGTGTTGTTATTTCTAATGTTTAAAGCACTTAGTCTGTGCACTCTCAGTTTTGTAACTTCTGATATTTTAAAGCACTTCGTCTTTGCACTCTCAGTGTTGGTTCATCTAAGGTTTAAAAGCACTTTGTCTATACACTATTAGTTTTGTTACTTCTAATAATTTAAAGCACTTGGTCTGTGCACTTTCAGTGTTGTTTCTTCTAATGTTTTAAAGTACTTGGTATGTGCACCCTCAGCGTTGTTACATCTAATATTTTAAAGCACTTGATCTGTGCAATCTAAGTGTTGTTACTTCTAATGTTTTAAAGCACTTGGTCTGATCATTCTTACTCATGTTACTTCTAACGTTTCAAAGCACTTTGTTCATGCAATCTCAATTTTGTTAATTCTAATATTCTAAAGCCCTTGGTCTGTGAACTCTCAATGTTGTTACTTTAAATTTTTTAAGGCACTTGGTCTGTGCACTCTCAGTTTTGTTACTTCAAATATTTTAAAGCCCTTTGTCTGTGCACTCTCAGTGTTGTTACTCCTACTGTTTTAATCCACTTGGTCTGTGCACTCTCATAGTTGTTACATTTAATCTTTAAAAGCACTTGGTCTGTGCATTTTCAGTGTTGTTATTTCTAATTTTTCAAAGCACTGCACTCTCAGTGTTGTTTCTTCTAATGTTTTAAAGCACTTGGTATGTGCCCTCTTAATGTTATTATTTATAGCATTTTAAAGCACTTGGTCTGTGTATACTCATTGTAGGTTGTTCTAAGTTTAAAAGCACTTGGTCTGTACACTCTCAGTGTTGTTACTTTTAATATTTTAATGCACTTGGTCTGTGCACTATGAGTGTTGTTACTTCCAAGGTTTTAAATAACTTTGTTCACTCTCAGTATTGTTACTTCTAATACTTTAAGACATTTGTTCAGTGCTCTCTTAGTGTTGTTACTTCTAATGTTTTAAAGGTTTTGGTCTTTACAGTCCTAGTTTTGTTACTTATAATGTTTTCAAGTACTTGGTCAGTGCACTCTTAATGTTGTTACTACTAGCATTTTAAAGCACTTGGTCTGTGCACTCTAAGTTTTCTTACTTCTAATGTTTTAAAGCCCTTTGTCTGTGCACTCTCAGTGTTGTTACTTCTAAGTTTTAAAAAACACTTGGTCTGTGCACTCTCAGTATTCTTACTTTTAATGTTTTAAAGCACTTGGTTTGTGCACTATGAGTTTAGTTACTTCTAAAGTTTTAAAGCACTTTGTCTATGCACTCTCAGTGTTGTTACCTCTAAAATTTTAAAACACTTGATCTGTGCAATCTCACTTTTGATTCTTCTAATATTTTAAAGAACTTGGTCTGTGCACTTTCAGTGCTTTTGCTTCTAATCTTTTAAAGCACTTGTTCTGTTCATTTTCAGTGTTGTTACTTCTAATGTTTTGAAGCACTTGTTCTGTTCATTTTCAGTGTTGTTATTTCTAGTGTTTAAAACACTTGGTCTGTGCCCTCTCAGCGTTGTTACTTTAATGTTTTAAAGCATTTGGTTTGTGTACTCTACTTGTTGTTACTTCTAATGTTTTAAAGCACTTGGTCTGTGCCCTCTTAATGTTTTTATTTATAGCATTTTAAAGCACTTGATCTGTGTACACTGATTTTAGGTTGTTCTAAGATTAAAAGCACATGGTTGTGCACTCTGAGTGTTGTTACTTTAAAGGTTTTAAAGCACTTTGTTCACTCTCAGTGTTGTTACTTCTAAA
The DNA here is from genome assembly GCA_964033795.1 of Lymnaea stagnalis. NCBI lineage: Eukaryota > Metazoa > Mollusca > Gastropoda > Lymnaeidae > Lymnaea > Lymnaea stagnalis. The sequence continues at coordinate 768,615 of CAXITT010000097.1, read as the reverse complement.
ACTTTAAGACATTTGTTCAGTACTTTCTTAGTGTTGTTACTTCTAATGTTTTAAAGGTTTTGGTCTTTACACTCCCAGTGTTGTTACTTCTAATGTTTTAAAGTACTTGGTCTGTGCACTCTTAATGTTGTTACTACTAGCATTTTAAAGCACTTGGTCTGTGCACTCTCAGTGTTGTTACTTTTAAGTTTTAAAACACTTTGTCTGAACACTCTCAGTGTTCTTACTTTTAATGTTTTAAAGCACTTGGTCTGTGCACTATAAGTGTTGTTACTTCTAATGTTTTAAAGCACTTTGTCTAAGCTTTTTCAGTATTGTTACCTCTAATGTTTTAAAACACTTGATCTGTGCAATCTCACATTTGATTCTTCTAATATTTTAAAGAACTTGGTCTGTGCACTCTCAGTGTTGTTGCTCTTAATGTTTTAAAGCACTTGGTATGTGCACCCTTAGAGTTGTTACTTCTAATGTTTTGAAGCACTTGTTCTGTTCATTTTCAGTGTTGTTATTTCTAATGTTTAAAGCACTTGGTGTGTTCGCTCTCAGTGTTTTTACTTCTAATTATTTATAGCACTTGTTCTGTGCACTTTCAGTGTTGTTACTTCTAATGTTTTAAAACACTTGGTCTGTGTACTCTTGGTGTAGTTACTTCTAATGTTTTAAAGCACATAGTCTGTTTACTCTAACTGTTGATACTTCTAACGTTTTTAAGCATTTCGTCTGTGCAATCTCAGCGTTGTTAATGCTAATATTCTAATGCACTTGTCTATGCACTTTTAGTGTTGTTACTTCTAGTGTTTAAATCACTTGGTCTGTGCACTTTTAGTGTTGTTACTTCTAATGTGTTAAGGCACTTTGTCAGTGCATTCTCAGTGTTGTTACTTCTAATGTTTTAAAGCACTTGATGTATGCATTCTCAGTGTTTTTACTTCTAATGTTTTAAAGCACTTGGTCTGTGCACTTTCAGTGTTGTTCTAATGTTTTAAAGCACTTTGTTTGTTAACTCTCAGTGTTTCTACAAATGTTTTAAAGCACTTGGTCTTTGCACTCTCAGTGTTGGTACTTCTAATGTTTTAAAGAACTTGTTATGTGCTCTCTGAGTGTGTTTACTTGTAATGTTTTAAAGCTCTTAGTCTGTGCACTCCTAGAGTTGTTACTTCTAATGTTTTAAAGCACTACTTATGTATCTTGTCGATGTTATTACGGTCAATCTATAAAAGATGTTTAAGCATTCAACACTTACAATGCTTATGTCCGTATCCATATTTATGAATATTGTTTGTTTTTTTCTAATCATATATTTTGTTTAAAGGATATGTTAGCCATAAATAAGATTGTTTACCGTGTAATTTTCTCCACTGACTATCGGCCTTTTATAAACATCTAACCATGAAATGGTTGGAGTGGGTGTGCCCTGAGCACGGCAGTACAACTGGGTAACGACGTTGTTGTATTCCATGCGGCTCTCGGTCCACATGTAAATTCTGGCTGGCCGATCTGACCAAATGAAAGCAAACACGTTTATGAATTCGTTCACAACAAAATGGAACAAGTAATAATCGCTAAACCTTCTATCCAATGTTTAGCTGAATTCAATCAAGAAAATTAATGTATGAAAAAGAAAGTCTATGAGCTACGAAGGCTTACCTCCACTTTTGTCCTGACGACATATTGGACCTTCGACTGGAGGGTTATCTAGGAAAGAATTAGCATTAATAAATAATGTTGATTATATATTTAAGAATGAGCTAGGCTGACGATAACGGAAAAAGAAGAGAATCGATTGAAATACGTTTAGATTCTTTATAACAATTATAGCGATTTCCAATATTTTTGCTGAAATCGAATAATTTTTCATTGCGCACAAAATAAATAATTCCTCATTGGTTAAGTAACTTTTAAATCATAATTATTATAAATTACGCATTCATTAAACATAACAATAAAGAAACAATTTTTAGCATTTTATCACGGTTTGAAAGTTATTTTTAAAAGAAACTATTTAATATAAAAAGTATAATCTAAGATTTACTTTGTAATCATATTTATCAGGAAAACCCAATCATCTGTTCTTTGTGATTTTTCAGTGCGTTGTAAATATTGCTAAATAAAATTAAAATGTATTAGTTCTAGATAAACACGCAAATGACGTCATAGTGCGAATTTCCTATTTTGGCGATTGCTATAAGTTCTTTCATTTCATAAAAACAAAACGTATGCTGCATTTTCCCTTTCTTACAAGTAAAGTTAACAATTATAACTGATTGATTTTTAATGTGTTATTTAAACAAATCAAAAATTAGCTTTGTATTTATATTATTTATTACATTTTATTTCTTTTTTCATTCCAAAAATCCATTTCATTAAATTTATAAAGTAATTAGGAACATAACCTTAACATATATTTCTAATAAGAAAATGCCATTAATTAAATATGTGCAGCGAAACTCCATAGCCCAATAGCATTAACTAATACAATTATCACTCATCCAAATAACAGCAAATAATGTGAAATGCAAAACATATGTGGTTGCGTACGTAGGGGGTTACAATTCCCTAAATTAATTTAATAATTTTTATTGAAATCTATTTGGGGTTGTTACAAGGTACCTCACCGAATAAACGAATGAATTTGATAAAGTATTAACACTCTTATTTAACTATATATTAAATTTAGGAAATTATATGTGTAAATTTTTATGTGGATGGTAATAACTTTAAATCCAATGATAATATACTTTTTTTAAAAATATGTGCATACTTTTATTTTTACAAATAAACGTATGATTACTAATTATGAAGATCAATGTCGTTAAGAAAACCTGGGTACCTTTACAAAAAGCTTACCCATGAATATCATAGCAATCCATTTAAGGAAGTGAAAATTTATATATTTTTTTTTAAATAGCAATGGCCTGAGATTTTCTTTTAAAAATTAAACTCTAATTTTGTTTTTACTTTGCGAAAAGTAAAATGTGTGTATGGGTTGAACTGAAACCTTTCTTTGTTTTGTAGTGTGGAAGCGTTAAATAGTAAATGAAAGTCAGACTCACATACGGTGACATTATGCACTTGTGTTGCTGTCGAATTTCGTGTCTTGGCGACACACGTGTACGTCCCCGCATCTGACACGTTGACACAGTCCAGGTACAATCTAGATCTAGTTTCGCCCATCTCGAACATTGACAATTCATCATTCTGCTCGTACTGTGGAAAATCATCACCCAACTGAGTGTTGCTGCTCTGGAAGAGATCAAAAGTCTTGTTACAAAGAACACTCACAAATCATTCCAACAACAATAAATTCTTGAAACATGACCGATACATTGGGCTTTGTTACGTAAAATGAAATGTATCTTACACTAGAGTTTACAACATTAAAACAAAAATTCTTTCAAGAAACTCTTTTTACAAGAAAAATATTTGAACTCCCAAAACGATTGTCTATAGATGATAAAAATCGTAACTTCATATATGACTTTTTAAATTGTAACATGTCATTGCAATTTATTGCACATACAATGCGCTATTCTGGACAAAGTAAAGGTTATTGATTTTTAGATACAATAGAAAATACTTCGAACCTTTCGATTAGTGAGTGATCAACAAGGTTCTTACCTGAGGTATTCTTACACCGTTTTTCAACCAGTGAATTGTAGGGATAGGGTGACCAAAAACTTTACATGTCAACCATCTATTTTCATATATTTGAAAACTATGGCTGGTGGGGACAGCTGTAACTCTCAAACGAGGCCCTGAATACAGAAAAGTAAAATCCACTTATACATAAAATATTTGCTAAATCGACTATTGATGTCAAGTGCTACAAAGCCTGTATTCCTTAGAGGTTTTATTATCTTTAATTTTTTTTTTTTTTTTTCAAATCCATAGCTAAAATGATTTGTTTCGTATATTACAAGTTAAAAAAGCGCAAACGATACTTACAAAATAAAGGATCTGCTTTGGTGGATCCAGTGGTGCTGTTTAATGTCTGAGAAATAATTTTCAAAAAACTAATAATCAAATATGAAAATATACTGTTTTACCTGTAAACAAAATATTTAAAAATTAATTTAGAATATTTAAAATGTATTAACCAAATCCAGAAATAAGTTCTCAGGGAATTCCCCATCACGAAGGAAAATAGTTGTAATGTTATTAATACTTTACTTATACACTAACTTATTGTGGAATATATATCTGGTTGCAGAACTAACCAAGCTCGGTATTACATTATTACAGTCTATTTGCTCTAATGATGACTGAAAATAAACCATGATGCTAAGGATGTCCAGCATGTTTTTTTCCTGTAAGTTGCACTGTGCTCTTATGCGTTTGACGTCACAGGACTTGTCTTAAATTTCATTGTATCAATGACATAGCTCATATAAAACTCAATATCGACGTGTTGTTTTTTCTTTGTTGGTCAAGGTTGGCGATTAAACTCCAGTTAACAATTTAGTGATTGACTCACTTTAAGCAACTAGATCAGTGACGAAAGATCGCTGGATCAGTTGAGGATATTTCGGTTACCCACTAAAGTTGAAAGGTATGGCCTCGAGTAAGTGTATTGTAAACAAAAATGTATGTATTCATTGCAAGAAAAAATATATCATCAAAGACAATCTAGACAAACTATCCTTAGATGATTGGAAGATAACTATACCACAAAATAATAACCTGAAAAAAATGCATTGTCTCCTAGATTTGTTATGTTAAAATAGTATTTTTTCTTCAAAAAAAATTATAATTACGTCTTAAAGAATAAGGAGACTCTAGCGTGCCTGTGATGGTGTATTTATTGTACAAGTAAACCTAAATTAGATTTCACTAGATTTATCTGTCAAGTTGAATGTACCCAGAGACATTGTCGGTCTTTGTCCCCGTCCCCCCTTTTTCCAATTAAGTTGTATTTGTTGCCCGATTAAATCGATGCTTAATGGTGTTTTTTTTTCTGCATCACATCTTTGAGGCCATGAGATACACGAGAGCTTCGCGAAGCCTCTCATTGTACTAGCAATCTTACGAAACTGTCAGTGTGATAGTTTCAGATGTTTAAAAACATTTCTGACGCCACATCATTTTTTTATGTTCCTTAAATATTTAAAAATACTATCCATGAACAGTTTCTATTTTATTCCACAGTTTCCAAACACTTTCAACGGAACCAAAAGGATATGCGACCTAAATATAGCATTTAAATAAATGTACATGTTGGCACAAAAAATTGGATAACATCGCTTTGTTGTCAGAAGCTTACGAAAAGTCGTTGAGAAACAGTTTGAGTGTTGTTTGTGGGGGGGGGGGTAGACATATGAACAGATTTTCTGATTAGCTTTATAATATGCATGCAACTATTACTGACAAAAGATTACATTAATTAAAGTATATAGCCCAAGCTCCGGAGATTTTATATAAATGTACATGTTGGCACAGAAAATTGGATAACATCGCTTTGTTGTCAGAAGCTTACGAAAAGTCGTTGAGAAACAGTTTGAGTGTTGTTTGTGGGGGGGGGGGGTAGACATATGAACAGCTTTTCTGATTAGCTTTATAATATGCATGCAACTATTACTGACAAAAGATTACATTAATTAAAGTATATAGCCCAAGCTACGGAGATTTTATCATTTTTTCTTGGCCGCCATGTATATATCTATTTTTTTTTAAAAACACATCAAAAACAGATGTTTCAAATGGGAATATTCTGGAATTTTTGAACCTATCTAAAACAACTGCTTAAAAATTTCTTTAAAATTAAATTGTTATTTTAGAGATTAGGTAACTGATTTAGCTTAACTTTATAAAATGGCTTGAAAACCTCCTATGTTTTCTAGCTACGCACAGAAAGTTGCTTGAATAGAGAAGCGTTGAAAAAATTGATGTGATTTTTACGTAAAAAATATTACAGTGCTACTTTGAATAGAAATTCTTGTTTGGAAGCAGAAAGTGATTTTTTAAAGAAGTGTATTTATTTGTTTTAAGAAAGAAAGAATGTCATTTGCATAAAATGCTATGCATGATAAAAAAATCAAAGATGGAAACACATGGAGACTATGGAAACAATGTGCAAAACTAATTAAGTTAAATATGTTTACTATGCATATAAGTCGGTATAGTAATTTACTACCACGACATCCTGTCCAAATTAATGTACTATTACTTGAGACAATACAAGAAATAATAGGTAAATAACTAGGATAGACAACAAATGGAAAAAATAAAAATTAAAAATTACAATTTGGGCACCCCCAAATAGCCTTATGTAAAGTTTGTTCCTTTTAATAGATACTTGTTTTTTAAATGTCAAATAACGTTTTCTTGTTTTGTATTTTCTGCTCTTGCGGGCATTGAGCCGAATCATCATTTTAAGCGCTTTGTCTTTTTTCCAAGCCTGAATTACATTGATCTTAGTTTATATTCATAAAAATATTGTTCCCCACAGTAAGGCGTTTATTTATTTCAAAATTTTAGAAACTTTGGGATATTGAAAAATAAGACTTAAAAATTTTGATGAGGTTAAAAGAAAAAGCCAACAGTATTCTGAAATTATACCTGGGCAAATATCAAGTCAGTAGTGACGGTGAGACATAGGGCGAGTACTACACAGTGGCAAAGTGTAGACATTGCGTACTGTTTGGATGTGTTTACTAGAGATACACACAGTGTAAACAGGTAACGAAGGATTCTCTGGATACTTCAAACAGCGGATACTGTTTACTCTTTGCACAAATCTCTTTTTCTACTGGTGATTGATAAATTCTTCCTCCTTGTGATCTGTGAAGAAATCAAACAAACTCAGAACATGACATTAATTGGTTGAAATTAAAAAGAAAAAATATTGGACTAAAACTTTTAAAAATTGTATACTAACATGGGAAAATTTAAGACGAAAACAGAAAATTTTGAAAACCAAAGAGGTGTACTAAAGCTGGAAATTAAATTCTTTATTTATTTAGGAAAAATAAAAGATTATAATATTTTTTTTAAAGATTTGAAAACAAATAGATTTAAGTTTTAAAAAAGTGATCAGTAGTAAAATATTGATCAAAGTTTGTTTGATATGCTATGACTGACAGATATTTCCCTTAAAATTACAATGTTATTATATAATTTTTGCATGAAAAAATGTTCTTACAAAATCATATATCAGATGTATTTAACAAAAGTAAAAATAAACTTTACATGAAAATCACCCTTATTCCCAAAAGGCTCATATATATATGTGAAAGCAAAAATGTGGATTTGTTCCACAAAGACTTTGTCATGGATTGATGGATCTGGAACAAACTTGGCACGCATATAGCAATAAATATTCGGATGGAACTCTTTTAGAGTTCTGAATTTTTTAAATAAATATTTAGTTTTATGCCAAAGGCTCCAAAACCGTTTTTTCCCCCATATATTCTCTACGAAATAGCAACAAATACCTAGAAAAATATTTGGATCGTGACATAAAAGAACACACACATTTTAATATTCATATTCAAATACCAAAGGGTACTGAACTCATAATGTCCATTACTCTAGTACAGGGACCTCATACTGCGCAAGCTAGAGTGTCTCCTAGAAGACTTGGGGGTGTTAACGTGTGGTTTGCCTCTTCGTGGCGAGGTGGACTAGTAGGGAGATATTGTTCTTTTGAAGCAGAGACCCCCGGCCGACCAATTGACTCCCCACGCAACTGGAGGGTAATTTCGTAATATGATTACATGTTGCCGTTGATGGATATGAGGCTTGTATGGAAATTATAACGTATGCCCATGATTTTAGCTACGCGGACATAAGAAAGCTGCCTCTGGGCAACCATTCGGTCCCAGCCTTCCATCCTGAACGAAAATCTCCCTGGCTTCTGTGAGGGGGGGGGTGAGTGGGATCTAAGGCAACACATTTTCTCCAAAGTGGAAGTAAACACCCCCCTACAAAAAAACAAAAAACACGTGAGAGTCGGTTGTGAACGCTTTAAACGCAGCGTTTCCTGTCGACCCCACGTCACCCATGTCATAATGGGAGGGGAGATACACGGCAGATCACCGCGAGATCACGGGGGTGTGTCCGTTGGTGGGGGGGGGGCTTATGAGCACGCGCTCCATGGCCAACAGACGCCATGTCCCAATGAGACTTATTTGGTCCTGGGGCCCCATTTATTTTTTCCATATCCTGTAAAATCTCCGTTTTACGACATTTAAATTGTTATGAAAACGAGGTCTGAAATTGGTGATGTCTTAAAAAAGAAGTATGACATTTTCGAAAAACGGCATTTAAACATTGCAGTAAACAAGTAAAATAAATACCCCCAAAAAAGTACATGCAACATTAATTATAGGCAATATCCATCAGCTTATCTTTCTTTGATAAATATAGATTAAACTCTGACTCCCCACCAATACATTCACTATCTTTCTGTTTCTCATTAATTCCTAGCAAAATATCAATGCTGGTATGGTAATTGTTTAAAAAAATTTTAAGCGCAGATTGCATGCTTAGTGTTATAATCACATTGCATTTATAAAATATGCGTAAATATTTTTATTTATTAAATGAATATATATTTTTTTCATATGAAGCTGATATTTCTGTTAATTTGCATGATACCCAATCCGTGCATGTACTTCTTAGTACGATACAGAAGACAGTGGAGTCAGCTAAGCATTGGATGACCATAAACAAGCTCACATGGAATGATAAAAAGGCTGAGCTGATCCCCATTGCCACTGCTCAGAAACAAAAATATGTGAAAACACAACATTACTTACTCTCTCAGGTATGCAAATTGAGTAAACTCATACAGTGCGAGACCGGATGTCTATTTAGACAGAACATATACTTTAGAAAATCATATTAACATGCTTTGCAAGGTGATTTTTCAAGAGATGCGCAGAATTAGTAATATCAGACCTTTCTTAACGTTAAATGCATCAAAGAGGCTGATGTATATATTTGTGTTATCACGCATGGATTACTGCAATGCTCTCAAGATAGTTTCCCAGCTACGCTCAGGGATAAAATTCTAAGAGCACAGAATAATGCGGCTCACAATGTTCTTCGCAAACGGATTTTTGACCATGTTAAAACACTTATGAGAGAGCTGCACTGGCTGCTTGTCCGCGCTCGAATAGAGTACACACTTACAACTTTGTGCTACCGCCGCTTACATAACCTGGCGCCATCTTATATCTAAGCACTCATGAAGCCTTATGTACCTACTAGAGAGCTCTGCTCATCCGATAGTCGCAAAATATTGATACCATGTGTTCGCCTTGAGACTTACGGAAAGCGCACTTAAGCATTTTCCGGCCCAACAATTTGAAACGCACTTTCAATCGCTCTCGGAAACAGCCAGACACTGGAATCCTTTGAAACCGGGTTAAAAACACATCTATTTCGCAAACACCTTCTGGGATGATGCTATCTACCATCTTTTTCAGTTAATGTATATTGGCCTGCGTTGCTTATGGTTGAAAAGGGATGAAAAACTTTGACTTGGTTTGCTGGTATGTAGTTTTATTATGTTGCGTCTGTTTTTTAAATGGGGACATTTTTTGATTGTTTTTAGTTCTCTTTTTACTATGGTTGCCTTTGTACCGCGCTTCGAGCTTTTCGGGATGAAGTGTATTTTTCAAATAAACTTTATTATTATTATTATGTTCTTTAAATGTGTCACTTGAAACAGACATGGTGGAGGCAAGGTCTGAAAGCCCCAGCTCAGGGCATTTCTGTTCAGCCCCTTGGAGTTATTTCCCCTTAATTACTTCCTAGCTGCTTTAGTGCATCGTCAATGGTTAAAAGTTGTAAATGATGGTGCTTTCTTCAATCGCACGAATATAGCATTTCTTGGAAATCTGATTTTTTCAGATGCTAGGTCGTAAAATTGAAATATTTGAAGACTGTAAATGGCGTTTTTGATGGAGTCGTTTAAGACCGATCATTTATTTAGCATAAAGCATTCGTGAATTTTTTCCGGGCGTTTGCTGTAGGATTTCGTTTAAGAGATGGTCTGAAAACGGAGGTTTTCCCGTATAAAATATAAAAAATATCAATATGTTTTACAACGTTATAGGGTAAATGTGATTTAATGGATATATAGATAGGCCTAGCTTGGTAGCAATGCAATTCATAGTACATACTTAAATATCGGCTCATTTAAAACAAATAATATCCACTCCATCCAAGGCGGGTCAAAAATCTTCTAGTAAGTTCGATACCGTAGTTTAAAAAAAAAACACTATATCTTTCGCATTCTGAAATCGATTTTAAGGGACAAGTTTTAACTTTAACTTAATTATTTATTTGAATTATTTTTATAGGGCTCTCTGTGTCAGGCACATGTAAATGAATGCAATTATTTAAATGTTTCCCACTGAGGCCCATCATTTACTTTAAATGTTGCATACTTATAGTGGTGAATTGGGTAGGGTATTGTTTCGGGTTACGGGATCAAACCGAGATCGGAATCCTATCAAGAAACGTCATTCCAATGGAGAAGAGGATTCAAACGCGTAATAGAATCCAACAGTAAACGGGATCCTAACAAATCATGATGTCTTCTGACTACTGAATGCTACCGGGATTGAGACCAAACGTGGAAATAGGATTGAGGCCGGGAAAAAGCATCAGGGATCTAAACTCCGCAAAGAAATGGAATATTGCCGGCATTGGGATCCCGACGAGATCGGGACCAAACATGGATACGATACCTATAGGATCCCGATCCCACTGAAATCAAATCAGGATCGGGATAGTAACAGGATCGGGAACACACCGGGATCGCAATCCCCCTGGATCAGAATCCCACTGTCAGATCTACTTTGAACCGGGATTGGGATCCAAACAGGATTGACATCGAATCACAATCAGAATCCCACTGTCAGATCCAATTTGAACCGGGATTGGGATCAAACAAGGATTGACATCGAATCACAATCAGAATCCCACTGTCAGATCTACTTTGAACCGGGATTAGGATCCAACCAGGATTGACATCGAATCACAATCAGAATCCCACTGTCAGATCTACTTTGAACCGGGATTGGGATCCAAACAGCATTGACATTGAATCACAATCAGAATCCCACTGCCAGATCTACTTTGAACCGGGATTGGAATCCAACCAGGATTGACATCGAATCACAATCAGAATCCCTTGGGGAAACGGGATGCATCGAGGACCAGATCCGATGGAGGTCCATTGGGATCCCCTTGATGTGCGATTTGTTAAAGTTACTTTATAAATATGAAGTAGTAAAAATTAAAATAATTATTTCGTCTAATATGTCGGGAGGTAGTGGCTATGTCCCTAAATTCTTTAAAGTGGGTAAAGGTGACCTTCATAAACCCTTGGCTTCCAAAGATGGGAGGCAGGGTGGGCCCGAGTAGGACTTCTGTTGAGATGTTTGTTCGGCATCCCCTCTAGTTGGAAAACCTGAAGGGCAAGAGGACCCTTCGCGCGCGTGACGCGCGTCAGGCGCGCGAGTCTAACAAGTCAATGTCGCAAACGAATGGGTGCAATGGGTCATCCTGAACAAACCCTAAGTTATTTTACAGTTGAATGTGTGTGGAATAAGATAGAAGTCGCAAGAAGCAAACCAATCTCCTCCACGAACGTGAAGTGGATGTAGCGCTATTCCAAGAAACGTTGCTCCACGGCAAGCCGTTTCCTATTAAAGGTTACTCACTTTACCACTGCAAGTTCGGCAGATGTCAAGGTATTACCACATCGGTAAGAAATTACCTCTCGGTGGAGGTCTTAGAGCGGAAAAACAACTCAAACACTGAGACCTTAACGTGAAAGTAACGAAGCTGGGCTAAACGTTCACCGTGACAAACGTTTACAACACTCCTCGCAACACTATCATAATCCCCACCGGAGGGGATACAATCTTTTGAAGGACGATTATTGCAGGAGATTTTAATAACCAGTCACCCATGTGGGGCTACTCAGTACGGAACGCGTCAGGAAAGCACGTTGTAGAAGTCTGCCACGAGACAAATCTCATAAGGCTTCAGGGCGAAGAGTGTGAGCACAATCTGTCTTATACCGGGCACAGCGCGCAGTCCGGACTAGAACTGGCCTTCATATCAGCGGACCTAGCGATCAGTCAGCGTATCGAAATCCTGGCAGAAATTGGGAGTGACCATCTTCCCATTTTACTTGAGATTGCTTTTGGCACCACTAAGGCCCGGTGTGAAAGACGACATTAGCTCTTCCTGAAAGCCAAGTGGGGGGAGTTCGAGAAGCAAACCGAGACCAAGCTTGCTCTGCTAGACTTCAAATCAGTCGATATAGATGCCGCCTTTGAGAGGTTTAATGGCAACATCCTGGGGCTTGCTTGAAAGACGATATCTAGAACGAATGGGAGAAAAAATACAGACCCTACTGGAACAGGAAACTGAAAGATCTCGTAAAGCGAAGAGCGAAAGCCCGAAAATATGCCGCGAGAAAAAAGACACCTGCTGCTCGTGCAGGCTTCAACCGACTTACGGCTGAAGGTCGGGTTCCTGTCCAAAAAGCGAAAAAATCAAAATGGGTCTGTGCATGTGAAAATCTAGACCTCCAAGACGTCATGAAAGTGTGGAACCTTCTTGGAATTCTTTCTAGCATTTGAAAGGCGAAAAACTCATGACCTATTCAGATAAATAAAGGCGTCGTGGCGAGCGTCGAAAAAAAAGCACATATGCTCAACGCTCACTTCGTTGAAGTTAACAAGAAAGCCAGAAGGACGGAAGAGCATTGCAACATCCACCGTCTCAGGAAAAGGGGAGCTCGTATCCAACGTATTGGACCCCACACTGAGCTTTTCACGACTCCCGATCACAATGGAAGAATTGCGTAGTGCACTAGGCAAGTGCGTTGATGCAAAAGAACCAGGTCCTGATAAGGTTCACAACGAGATATTTATCCATCTAGGTAAACAACGGAGAGAGACTTTGCTGGCTCTCATAAACCGAACCTGCACTACAGGAACTCTACTGAAAAAGTGGAAGAGAGCCATGGTTATCCAAATATAAAAGGATGGCAAACCAGGCCGTTACCAAACAGCTATCCGCCAATATCTCAAACATCTAGTGTGGGAAAAGTAGCTGAATGAATGGTAAATGGGCGACTTTACTAGTTTCTGGAGAAAAACTAGTGCCTACTACCGACGCAAGGTGGGTTCCGAAAGGGCCGCCAACTCATTGACGAGGTGATCTATGACTAATGAGCTCCAGAACAAAAATCGCACTTTTGCAGTTTTGTTTTACCTCAAGCAAGAGTAAGACTAAGTATGGCGTAGAGGACTAATGTATAAATTCCAGAAACTGGGAATCTATGGAAACATGTCCACAATTGTGGAAAACTTCCTAGGAAACAGAACTATTGCCAATCGGGCTGGCAGTAGCTTGTCAGACCAGCTAGTTCTAGAGGACAGTCTCCGCAAGCGTCCGCATTCAGCTGCACCCTGTTTCTAGCATACGTGTATGACCTGCAAGAGGAATTATAATCCGAGAACGCGATGTTCGAATATGATCTAGTTTCCTGCAGCTCAGGAAAGGATGTCAAAACATTGCAGATCCGGCTACAAAACGACCTAAACAGAAAAGAAGCCATCGCGAGGAGGTGGAAAATGGTCGTCAACACGGACAAGACAGTTTACTTTAAGTTCACAAATGGGAGGAATGCACTTAAAAACGAAACGGAACTAACCATCAACGGTGGAGTATAAAAATTGGATCGGACAAAAGTTTATCTGGGCGTGAAATTTGACCAGAAACTCCAGCTCCATGACCACATACGCGAACCATGCACGAAGACTTCTAAAAATTTAGACCTGGTGAAAAAGATTGTTGGAAATGATTTGGGCGCTGACGCAAACTACTAAGGTCCCTTTACCTTAAAAGCGTGAGAGGGGCAATGGACTACAGCCTACCCGTCCAGACTTTGGTGAGTCACACGGCCTTAGAGGGCGTGGACTGTATCTAAAACCTAGCTCTTTGGTAATTACGGGACGATACTCACGACACCCACTGCAGTATTGGCAAACGTTGAACCATTCGAGGTCAAGGGGGAAAAAGGCAGTCCTAGCGACTGTTGAACGCCACCAACATATGGACATGCAAGAACCCTGTTTCCAACAAAAAAGTAAAAAATACCATATTACTGAAACCTTCCTTCATGCACAAGGTCCACAGTCTTCAGGAAGACCTGGTTGACCCCAGAAAAAGAAAAAAATCAGGGTGATCCAAGCGCGGCCCTCACGAGAGCCTAACACGACCAGAAATTCAACTTGCCATGATGACCGCCAAATCAAACAAAGCCAGTCCTCAACCAGAAGAGACACAGGCAGCGCTACAAACGATTAAAGTTTACCCGGACAGCAAGGTCAAAGTCTTCACAGACGGCTGATGCTTAGCGGGGGAAAAGCGCAGTTAGCCACTGTGGTTCCCATATCCAGTATCCCGCATAGACAGCCCAAACCGAAGAGCTATTTGCCCAAGCGGGGGAAACAGAACGATTCTCGATGCGGAGATCAAGGCCATACTGGTAGAACTGAAGATGGTCCAACAAAACCTTACAAAAAGGAACATGTTCCCAAAAGTAGTGGTCTTCGCCGACATACGCTCTGCTCTCGAGCATGTGGGGAGGGCTTGACGGAGACAACGATGATAAATACCATTCTCGAGACAAAAGGCGGCAAAATAGTTCTGCAGTTTATCGCTTCGCAAGTTGAGGTGACGCCACATGGTAGGGCAGAATTTCTAGCCAAAGAAATAGCGACCAAGCTGCACCACGACAAAACCATGACTTAGCCGGGAGTCACTGCATTGTAAAAGACCACTTTAGGAACATGTGGCTTGACAGTTGGTCCTCAGAAGATACTTGATGACAGCTACATCACAGAATGCCACGACCGAGTAAGAGCGACCCCTGATGGGAACTAAAAAGAGGAGAGCAGAGCCTCATCACCAAGATGATAACGGGACTCTGCGCGACAAGCATTTACCCACATAGACTGGACTGCAGAAGGGAAACAAGCTGCCGAGTCTACGGCCAAGCAGGCGAGACAGTGACTCACTTGTTTTTCACGTGTCCTGCTTGGGGGACGGTGGCGGTCGTGAGAGATCAGGAAGCCTGCCTTGAAGAATTGATTTACGGTGATGCCCAGCAGATGAGGCTAGCCATCAAAAACCATAGCCAGGGTCATAAGAGATTAAGTTTTGACCCAAAAGAGAATTGACATTTATTTATAAGTATAGATTCAGAAAACTTTGCGGGCCTTTACATAAAACCTCCCCAAACTTTTATCGCAATCGGAAAAATGATATAGTATTATATTTTACAAAGCTGACAAAGATAACAAAATAACTTTGAGGCCAGCGCCCCAAAACGAAATATTGTAAAGTATATGTAATGACTCAGAAACATGCAAATGTTTGTGGACAAAAACTCTCTAAAGTTGTATTGTAATCACTTGAATGGTTTAAGGGCGTATACGGGTTAAAATTATATTTCTATAGCTTATGTAAGAAAAAACGAGCATAGAGCCCATGGCTTAGAAAAGAATATTCTAAAACGGTTGTAATAATTCATAAACTTTGCGGGCCTGCTCACAACATCTCACTAAAGTTTTAACATAGTTTGAAAATTGGTATAGGAGTTCATACGGAAATTATTTTTTACAAAGCTCATACAATTTTAAAAAAAAAACAATTTGGGGCCTACTGCCCAAAACGGAGTATTTTAAAAGTGTTATAAGGATTCAGTTAAATGCCCCGGTATGTGGACAACAGCTAACCAAAGTTTTATCGCAATCGCATTAATGGTGTAGGAGCGCATACGAGACATAAAAAGATACATACATACATACAGACATATTTATTTATGTATATCTTCAATATTTTAATAACATATTTTACACAAAAACTCTAATTAACATAAAAATTAGTTAAACTTTAAATGAAAATGTCTTAAAAATTGACAAGTTCCACTGACCATACAAACCTATTTTCTCTGTTGCATCGATGCAAATATGATCGTACGCAGGTCTGTCTAGACATATATAGCACAATGCTGACGTCAAATGCTCCACACCCACGTGACATTGAATACAAATCCCGGTCAGCCAATAGAACAGACGCACGTCGAAGCCACGTCGAGAGCGAGAAGAGAACTGCGGAACTTGCCAACGGCTGCTCCTCGCACGCAAAACAATGGGAAGAGATGCAAACCTTGTAAGGTGGCCGTCTCAAATCAATAAAGCAATAATTTTTGCTTGCAGGTTTAGGGGAACCGAATCTGAAAGAAATCCGAGGACCTCCCCCCCCCCTTTACTATTTCTTTTACTTGATACCAAGGGATGGCATTTTATGCCAAATGCAGATTATTTTTCTTGGAATGGGCCATTTGAATTTTAAACAACCCTGTGAGACGCTAAGCCTAGCTACGTCACGGCCGATGACCATATGTGGGGTCATTGTCACGCGCTAAGAACAGCGTTTCTTTTAGAGAATTTGTAGTTTGGTGACCAGTGCCATGGGCAAACGAAATGTTGTTTTAAACATGTTTTAGTTGTATTATTGTATAGTTACATACAAACCGATGTTTTAAGTCAGAAAACACGTATATTTACATAAAGGTTGATTATAAAGTTAGAACACACGTATAGTTACATAATTGGTGATTATTAAGTCAGAACACACGTACATTTACATAAAGGGTAATTATTAAGTCAGAACACACGTACATTTACATAAAGGAGGATTATTAATTTAGAACAAACGTGCAGTTACATACAATAATAATAATAATAATAATAATAAAGTTCATTTCAAAAACAATGCGATGCTTTAAGTCAGGAAACACGTACAGTTACATATAATGCATTGTTTTAAGTCAAGACGCATAAACATTTACAAACAGGGCAATGTATTCGGTCAAAACTACCTTACAGTTGAATACAGTGTTATTTTCTTAGTCTGGAGACATATGCATTTACCTACAGGTGATAGATATCTTAAGCTAGATCAATTTAACAGGGCACACAGTCAGCCGCAGTACAAGGTGACACTTCTAGTCAAGTTAATTAACAGAGATAACACTCGCCCATAAACGATTATTTTTAATGTTCAAATCTTTTCAAACAAAAACCAAAGCAGTTATTACCTCGCTTTGGTGTACGTTTAATTTTGTCTTCGTGTTCCATTAAAATAAATGCATGGGTGTTTATGTTTTTTTTTAATTGAAATGTTTTAAAGGTTTAACTTGTTGTTGTTCGTCCATCGAAGTCGACTAGAACCATCGGGTCATCCTAAGGTTAATGGGAGGTTGGGTTACAGTGAGCTAGTAGGTGGCTCGCTAGATCGATCCGTGCTCGGAATAATCTTTGGCACCGCAAAGAGAGGAAAGTTGCTTCAGACGGTGACCTAATGTTGCTCTTTCGAACAAGCCTGCGTGTCTCAGCCGTGGGTATTCTTTTAGCTTCATGGGATTTACCCCCCTCTTGACAGAAGCTCTCCATCTGGCTCTTTCCTGGGCTTTCTGCACCCAAAGAGTAGGGTTTATGCTGAAGGCCTTTGGTCCCACTTTTAGTGAGGCTTTGTAACGCTTTTTTTTTACCTCCATGTGAGCGTTTGCGTATTGTGACTTCTACGAAGAATATCTGTTTCGGGAGCCGGTGGTCTTCCATACGGGCTACGTGTCCCATCCAACGGAGCTGAGACTGCATCAAGTGGAGAAGATACCACGTAGGTTCGCTGTAGCGAGGATCTCGTTTTTGGGGTCTTTGTCTTGCCACCTGATGCCGAGGAGTTTCCTGAAGCAGGTTGTGTGAAAATGATTCAGTTTAATGGCGTGATACTGGCAGACTGTCCACGTTTCAAATTTCCGTAGAGCAGTGTCGGGAGGACTGCTTCGCTATATACCTTGATACTCGTTTCTCGTCGTTCCCCTGTCCCAAACAGTGCTGCGGAGCCTGCCAAATATGGCACTAGCTTTTGCGAGTTTGCCATTCATTTCATCATCCATGACTACAGATCTAGAGAGGGTGCTGCCCAAGTAAGTAAATTTATCCCCCGGGTTGAGACGCTGTCCACTGATGAGGATGTTAGGTTCAACGTAGGGCTTACTGGGAGCTGGCTCATGCATCACATTAGTCTTCTTTGTGTTGATTGTGAGGCCAAAGTTAATGCTGGCCTCAGAGAAGATATCAACGCTGTGTTGCATGAGGACTTCTGAGGGGGCGTTTAGTGCACAATCGTCTGCAAACAGAAGTTCATTGATGGTGTTATGTTTGAGCTTGGTTTTAGCTTGAAGCCTCTTAAGGTTAAATACTGATCTATCTGTGCGAAACCAGATTGGTAAGTTCGTGGTGGAGTCCTTGAACGCATCAGAGAGCTTTGCAGAATACATAATATTGAAGAGTGTGGGAGCAAGTCTACAACCCTGCTTTTCATCGTTTGTGACGGGGAATGCTTGAGATGATTGACCGTTATCCTGCACTCGGGCCATCATGCCATCATGCAGCTGACGGATGATGTTGCTAAACTTGTCTGGGCATCAGTACTTCTTCATGATTTTCCACAGGCCACCCTTATTGACCCTGACAAAGGCCTTATTCAAGTCGATAAATGTTGCATATAGTTCTGTATTTTGTTCCTGGCCTTTCTCTTGAAGCTGTCTAGCAGCAAACACCATATTGATGGTTTTGCGTTTTTTGCGGAAATC
Organism: Lymnaea stagnalis; assembly: GCA_964033795.1. NCBI lineage: Eukaryota > Metazoa > Mollusca > Gastropoda > Lymnaeidae > Lymnaea > Lymnaea stagnalis. The sequence continues at coordinate 749,915 of CAXITT010000097.1, read as the reverse complement.
GCATTGACTTTTGGGGAGGAGACCTAGCTTCAGATGTGCATTCAGGCGGTTCAGAAGGGCTCAGGCAAAATAGGATGACTGATGACGTGCACGGGTGACTTTGTTTAAAGTGAGGAAGAGTTCTCAACCTCACTCTCTCGTTCGGACCCACCGTGTCCAGTGGCAAGACTCAGTCAAGATGACCAGAAATGGGTACGGATGCAAGGGGATGACCAAAATGTTCTACGTGCCTTATCTTGCTCTACGCACTCGACGGTGCGTTGCTGTAATCGCCTTCTCCTCCGTTGAACATAAATGGTTTTCTCCGCAGGATCCACCGACGTCCAGGCTTTGCATGCAGCAGGTAGGCAGACCTAAATCACCAAGTGCTTGAGGCCCATCAGCTACCCACACCTGTTTTACCCGGCTAATGGAAGCCGTTGCCCAGGATATGGCCGCTGTTGCATGCTAACAGCTGCGTGGATGAATAGGTGAAAAGATTTAACTAAAAATGTATAGATTACAATAGAATCAATTTTTCAAAACAGTTTGGAGCCAGGAATAATCCAAATTTTTGTATACGTGACGGACAGTTAACGTTTATGAAATTTTTGCAAAACAAAAAACAAACAACTACAGATCTAGAACTAAGCGGCAGTATATCAAACCATCCCTCCCCAAGTAATTTCCCTACCGACAGTGTGATCTTCCTTCATGTGAGCTTCCAAACCACTAATTTCTGTACTCGTTCGGTCCCATTCCCCCTGACATATCTACTATCCACTGTGAGGTTCCTACCCCCGTAAGTTCTCTACCGACAATGGCCTCTAATTCTTTAATGAATCTACCCCCTCATCAGATACCTGCCTCAGCGAAATACCTACCTCCCAGATTTGTAACTATATATGTGTCCATAAAGTAAAACAAATATCCAAAAGTTCACTCTCCCTGATATGCCAGGTGCACCCCCGCTTAAGACGACCCTATTGGTTAGGCCGGGTACACCCCTGCTTAAGACGACCCTATTGGTTAGGCCGGGTACACCCCTGCTTAAGACTACCTTCTCCGTTATTCCAGCTTCACCCCTGCTTAAGACTACCCTCTTTGTTATGGCAGGTTCACCCCTGCTAAAGGCGACCCAATTTATAATGCAAAGGATGCTACTGCTAAAAAAACTACCCTACCTATATGCCGCTGTTTAAGACTACCCTATTGTGGTACGAGATACACAACTGATAAATCTAGCCCATTGAAATGGTATACACATGATAGAGACCAGCGTTTCCAACATTTGTAACCATTTTTGTTTAGTGAAAAAGTTTTAAAATAGTAACAGGTGCCATATTTATTGCTATATTTATTAAAATGTCCATACATATTCCTGTTATGCGAAACGTCAATGTTAGGTTCACGAAGCAGTGAAATTTATAACGAAGTGTCTACACATCCGGCGCGCCGGACAAATATTGCGCGAGATATACGTCCGGCGGCATGTCACATGACCGCCGGACGGCTAGTAGCTGTTATTATTCCGAACGAAGTGCTATTTGGGAGATATTGTGTGGTCTTGTGGTCGCTCGACGTTATTATGATTTGAGGATCAATACCTGGTATAGGATTGTTTTGTTTTTCCCCATCTTAATTAAAAATATTTTATACTATATTTATATTATCATGTTCATCAGCAACAGTAGTTTCATGGGAAGTTTTTAAATATTTGTAGAAATTTAAACAATTTAAAATGAAATGTTTTACTTTTATTGGTTGCCTACTCCACACTGGCCCCAAATTTATTTAATGGATTACTGGTATACAATCTCAAATAACAAACTAAACAAAATGTTTACAAGCAACTTTCACTCTGCCTTGCTGTCAACAGGGCAAAATTGAGGGGGGGGGTGGAATGGTATTATTTTCTCAAGGTTGTTCAGTGGGATGGGTTGACCGCAAAAAGCACGCTCTGGAGGTGAGCGAACTGATGCAGGAATGCGATAACACAAGGGAACTCACTCGTGCTGAGCGACGGCGGGGCTACTTGAGGGGAGGGAAAGGAGTTATTTTACAAGTGTTTCCTAGAGCGGGTTTACGATAGAAGAAATTTTGCCAAGTCCAGCTTCAGATCGTCACACTTATGTTTAGCCTAACATCCACGTATATGGCACAAGACTTAAGGTTGTTAATAGCTTTTCTTACATCAGCAGCGCAATCAATCAAAGCGCAACCACAAATGACAAGGTTAACCTCCGTATTGCAAGACCCAGAGCAATCTACTGCATATGGAAAATTTGTTGTTTGAATCGACCATGATCAGAACTAGCAAAAATCCTTTGATTTAAATAATCCTGACCAATTTCCGATTTGTGAAAAAATTCAATCTTCCCAGTTTTATAATGTTTAAAATGTTCACGAACAAATGAAAAATCATAATCTAGTATGTTAAAAGGTCGCTCAACTTTCACACGACCTTACGTTAAACCCAAACAATAGCCTAAAGCTAAAACCCGAAATCAAACTTTAAGCTTAAACATAACCTTAAATAATACTACAATAACCCTTACATTTCCGTAGCCTAACCTTTCCCTAACTCTAACCTAACACTAACCTCACCATAACTTAACTCAAACCTAACCCTAGCCTTACCCTAATCTGACCCTAGCCTAACCCTAATCTAACCCTAACCTAACTCTAACCTAACCCTAACCTAACATTAACCTAACCCTAACCTAACCCTTACCTAGCCCTAACCTAACCCTAACCTAACCCTAACCTAACCTTAACCTAACCCTAACCTAACCCTAACCTAACCCTAACCTAACCCTAACCTAACCCTAACCTAACCCTAACCTAACCCTAACCTAACCCTAACCTAACCCTAACCTAACCCTAACCTAACCCTAACCTAACCCTAACCTAACCCTAACCTAACCCTAACCTAACCCTAACCTAACCCTAACCTAACCCTAACCTAACCCTAACCTAACCCTAACCTAACCCTAACCTAACCCTAACCTAACCCTAACCTAACCCTAACCTAACCCTAACCTAACCCTAACCTAACCCTAACCTAACCCTAACCTAACCCTAACCTAACCCTAACCTAACCCTAACCTAACCCTAACCTAACCCTAACCTAACCCTAACCTAACCCTAACCTAACCCTAACCTAACCCTAACCTAACCCTAACCTAACCCTAACCTAACCCTAACCTAACCCTAACCTAACCCTAACCTAACCCTAACCTAACCCTAACCTAACCCTAACCTAACCCTAACCTAACCCTAACCTAACCCTAACCTAACCCTAACCTAACCCTAACCTAACCCTAACCTAACCCTAACCTAACCCTAACCTAACCCTAACCTAACCCTAACCTAACCCTAACCTAACCCTAACCTAACCCTAACCTAACCCTAACCTAACCCTAACCTAACCCTAACCTAACCCTAACCTAACCCTAACCTAACCCTAACCTAACCCTAACCTAACCCTAACCTAACCCTAACCTAACCCTAACCTAACCCTAACCTAACCCTAACCTAACCCTAACCTAACCCTAACCTAACCCTAACCTAACCCTAACCTAACCCTAACCTAACCCTAACCTAACCCTAACCTAACCCTAACCTAACCCTAACCTAACCCTAACCTAACCCTAACCTAACCCTAACCTAACCCTAACCTAACCCTAACCTAACCCTAACCTAACCCTAACCTAACCCTAACCTAACCCTAACCTAACCCTAACCTAACCCTAACCTAACCCTAACCTAACCCTAACCTAACCCTAACCTAACCCTAACCTAACTCTAACCTAACCCTAACCTAACCCTAACATTTTTCTACCCATTATTTCTATGGACCTAGTATAGTGTCGAAAAACTTCGGTTGAAAGTCGTCTTTTTATACCAGTGGTTCTCAACCGATGTCAAATCTAAAATGCGTATATTGTTATCGATGTCAAAACAAACAAGCATAAGATCTTGCCGAATTATCGTTAACTGAAACATATTTTCAAAGAATTTAATAAAAGTGGTTCATTTCTTAATTAATATGTTTCATACTTATATATTATTTTCTACTTTTAAGATAAGATAATATAAGATTCTTTTATTAATCCAAATAAATGGAAATGTTTTTTTATTGCAATATACATTTTCATTTACAAAAATTAAACAATTAGAACACAAGACATTTATAAGACATTATTTCAAACAGCCATTCAGTGAGTTCTCTTATCAAAATTGGGGACTTATTAGTTCTCATTTCAATGTGTGACTTCAGAGGAAGCACGCGAGTAAATTCGTACAGATTGCGGAACAAAATAATTTGTATATCTGTCAGTCCTCGCCCTGATGAAAAGAATTCGTCCCGAATGGCGCGATCCTATGTATCTGTAATGACGAGGGTGGGATGTATCATCCAAAATGTTTTTAGTTTTACAAAAACCTCATTCTTCAAATAGTTCTTCAAGTAAAGGATGTTTAGTTTGTATTATGCTCCTAGCTTTCTTGATTAGTCGCTTTATGTGGTGTTTAATATCAGACGTGGAATTTCCACACCAGCAGGTAACACTGAAATTAAGAAGGCTTCAAATTGTTGCACTGTAGAGTAAGTTAACCACTTGCTTGTTTACGCCAAAATTGTACAGTTTTTTTTTTCAGGTAGAGCAGTCTTTGGTTGAATTTCTTGTACGGCATTTGGCCGTGCTCATGCCATGTTAGCTTGTTAATAATGGTGAGACCTAAGTACTTGTATGCCTCCTCTTTCTCTACATTTTCATTTTTTATGTTGAGATCCTTAATCTGGTATATCAACCTCCTGAAATCAGCAACCCTTTCCATTGGTTTTGAGACATTCAACTGGAGAAATTTTTCATCGCACCAATTGATAAAGCGTGTAACTAAGTTGCTGTATAGGCTTTCTCCCTTGGATATTAAGCCAACAATTGTGGTATCATCAGCAAATTTTGAGATTTCAAATGTGTTGCTTGAGCTTTGAATATCATTTGTATAAATTGTATACAGTACAGGAGAGAGAATGGAGCCTTGTGGTGCCCGGTGCTTATTTCTCTAGCTAGAGGTGATTGGTTATTTACTTTGACATGTTGTGGTCGATTTGTTAAAAATTTCAATATCCAAGCCTGAATATTTAAAGTGACACCTAAAGAGGAAAGTTTCTTTATCATAAGGTGTAGTTGGATAGTGTTAAATCCTGATGAGGAGTCTAAGAAAAGCACTTAGAATATGTTTTTAAGGGCTGTCTAGGTGATGATAAAGTCTCTCCATCAATAGTACGATTTCATCATCTGTGCTTCAGGAAGGTTTGTAAGCAAATTGGTTGGGGTCAAGTTTTTGCTGTACTTCATTCAAAATTTCTTTCAGAATTATTTTCTCAAAACATTTCATGACAACAGAGGTAAGTGCAACAGGTCGTAAGTCGTCGTTGAACGTTACCTTATTTTTCTTTAAAATTGGTATGATTTCTGAAGTTTTCCAATTTTCTGGTATTGTGTTAGTTTCATAAGATTTATGAAATATGTTTAAAAATGTAAGAGAGCTGCTCTGAGCATAGTTTAAAGCTCTGACCACTTAATTTGTCTGGTCCCGAGGCCTTGGCTGCATCCACTTGTTTAAATCATGACATCACTCCTTGTTCGGTAAACAATTAAGATCCATCCTGTGAACTACTGCCATCTTTAAATGGATTCATCATCTCATTGTGTACTTTTCCAAAGTCCAGGCTGTCAAAACGACAATAAAAGTCATTTAAGTCGTTAACAAAAATTCCTCACGTCCCCAACACATAAGCATTTTTGCTTAGGAGTATATCCTGTTATTTACCTTAGTCCTGCCCAACAAGACTTTGAGTTGTTACTAAGGAATAATTTTTCGATTTTTTGTTTGTATTGTTTTTTGATTTTTTTTTTCTTTCACTATTTTTTTAGCTTTAATGAATGCTCTTGATCGTTAATCTTAAACATGAACTTCTGGTGGTGTATGGCCTCTTTCTTGTGGTGGATGGCCTCCTTTATTTCTCTGCTCATCCAGGGTTTGTTGTTGTTGAATACTCGGATGGTTTTTTGGGGAATAATTTCATCTACACAGAACTTAATTTAGGAATTGACGGTGTTGGTTAGCTCGTCAATGTCCTGGCAAGTGTGGATAAACGTGTCAGCAGTCTGCACATTCCAAGCAGGCTTGAATTTTTTCTGTCACCTCATCTGGTAGACAGCGTCCGATCAGGGAAAGCCAGGAGTTCCACAAGGCACAGTGTTGGGCTCCCTTTACGGGTACAATGACCACAACCACCTCCAAACAGATTAGAAGTGCCTTATGAATCGGGCGGACTAAAGGAGCACGCAATATAATGAAACAAAAGGCTCTACAGTGAGAATCTCAAGAAAAAACCATCAACCTATGTGTACTCACTAAATGAGACAATTCTCCAACAAGTATCAAATAATCCACACCTTGGAATTCTCTTCTCAAATAACCTAAAATAGTAACCCCATATACACAAAATTTTAAAAAAGCAAACTCCTCACAAGGTTTCATTCGAAGAAATCTGCACCACTGCCCAACTTCCTGCAAACGAAATGCCTATCTCGCTCTTTTCCGTCCACTTCTGGAATATGGTGCGATCATCTGGAACCCACACCTTAAGCAAGACGTGGATAAGATGGAGCGAATTCAACGTGATGCGGTGCGTTTCATCGCACGAGACTACAAATCCACCACCTCTTGCTTCGTCACGGGCCTCTTAAAAAGATTTGAAATCCCTTCCCTTAAAGACAAACGAGAGGGACTCCGCATGATATTCTTATATAAAGTGATCATGGGACTGGTGCCGGCCATCCCAGCAGGCACGTACCTCACTCCTCAGGAAACGCGTAGACTAATCAGAACAAAACGCTCTCTGAACACTGACTTTACCACTGACAACCCCATAAACAATTACACCCGAAACAACAGCAAATGCTTCATCGTGTCTCGTTGCAACACAGTGCAGTATAAACAATCTTTGTTCCCAAGCACAATAATAGCTTGGAACCACCTGGTCAATGCCGCTGTGAACTCGACATCGGTCGAAAACTTCAAGGCTGCCTTGGCGTTTGCTAGTAGCTGTTAGACCAGCAACACCATTCCCCCAACTGTTGCACAAATGCCAGTATATGGATGCAGCAACGAGCACTACCTGAACCAGGGATAACTTTTTAAACAGAACGCCAAATCAAAAATGTACAGGTTATTTTATTCAAATCTGCTTATCGTGCATTAGTTATTTCAAGATCAACGTGATGATGTTGGTGTGGTCGTACGGGAGTGGGGTAGTCAGGTCAAAAAAAAGTTGTTCTGTTTAAGAAGCTAATGATTGGACTTAGTTGGTATAAGGGGAAGATGAAATTTTTAAAATAAATGGGGAAGTTTGCCTTTTCTTCAAATGTCATTTAGCTTGGTAAAAAATTGTGGCTTTAAAATCGTGCCGCATATTGAAAGTTTATAAACAATGATATGTTTACTATTATTAATAACTTCTATTTTTAAGACAACCTGAATCCAAAATGTGTTATTTTTTTCCCATGTGCATAAATGTATACACATGTCCCTTGTATGTATATTTCGATCTGTAAATCTGAGCGAGTATATTAGTTTGACATTTTTATAGATTTGTTAAATGTCACCATGATATATCGCCAATGAGGACAACGACCATGTTGGGATCAATACACAGACATTCAAGTGCATGCTGAGCTTGCAAGAAAGAAATCATGAAAATAATCTTCTTAGGTCATATCTAGCTAGGATTCATTCGTTTTAATGTATTTTAACCGAATGCAATCGATTTTTTTGTTTGTTCTGGAATGGTTAATCTGTTTTATTTACTAAACGATACCATTAGCTGATATCTTCACGCTGTGTGTTTTAATTTTTTTTTAAATAAAGAAAACATTCTATGACAAATTTTAATTAAACTATTCTGTCGTGTATGGAAAATATAATTGAAATACATTTGACCGGGCCAAACTCAGGGAGCTAGCCCTTTATTAGATTTCGACATTGCAAATGCTGGTGCAACATACCTCAAAACCTCGGTTTCCATTTTGAATCTTATTTTTTATAGAGCAGTAGTCCTTCAGTAATTCTTTGCAGTGTCCATAAAATTGAGACCTGTGCAATTTTCATAGATTTGAGATAAGAGCAATGTGCATGGAATCGATATATGAGCATTGCACATACAAATGAGATAAGTTTAGTGTAAATAGATTTTATATATTTTCATTGAACATACAATTTTGATATGTCTTGTGAGCACGAATTGATATACATGCAGAGAGCATATAGATGAGATAAGGGCAGTGTTCTTATAATTGAGATATATGCATTGAACATAGAATAATATATGTTCAGTGGCCATAGAATAAGATATGTGCAGTAAACATGTAATGAGATATGTGTATTTGGCATAGAATTGAGATACGTTAATTGTGCATAGAATTGAGATTTGTGCATTTTGCATAAAAGATAGTAATGTGTCTCAGGCATACAATTGAGATATATGCATTGTGAATAGCATTGAGATATGTTTCGGGTACATAGAAGCTAAATATTTGCAGTTTTCGTAGAGTTGAGATATGTACATTGTGCATAGAATTGAGATATATACCGTATGCACAAACTTGAGATATATGTATTGCGAATACAATTGTGACATGTTCCGTGTACATAGAACTTAGGTATTTTCAGTGTGCACACAAATGAGACATTAGCAGTTTGCTTATAATTGAGGTATGTAAAACTTACACAGAACTGATATTTTTCCCATGAGCATAAATTGAGACATAAATATTTGGCATAGAATTGATTTAAGACATTTGCAGTGTTCAATGAATTGGAATTGCTCCAATGTGCATAGAATTGAGATATGTGAATTGTGATTTTAATTAAGGTGCAAGCAGAGTGCATAAAATTGAGATAAGTGCATTTTCTTACACTTTGGTTTTTTGCAGTGCGAATAGACTAGAGATATGTGCAAAGTTTATAGAGTCAATCATAATTTTTCTTAACTATAATCCGGCCCCAACCCCCTACACTTTCAAATGACTCTAATCCAGCCTCTTGTTATAAAGTTTTCGGACTGCTGTTTTAAAAAATTAAATGTCCGGTTTGGATGATGGATATTTTCTTTTAATTGTTCCACGACTATTCTTTACATTTTGTTTGCATGTTATTTGCTTGAACATATTTTTCGCCATTAGGCCTGTGAAAAAAAAATATTTTTTTACATATCTAAAATTGATTTGAGTACGTTCTATTCGTTTAGATAATTACAGTGTGTTTCTCTAGAGGACTAGCGGTGGAGCAGTATTTACCGGCCTTCCTCCTCGCTCTTTTTGCAGCTGTTTCTGCTCGTTTTTGCTCCTCGGCATGTAGTGATCCTGCCTTCACGATGCCCCGCCATGAGGATCGATCCTATGCCAGCTCCTCCCAGTATGAAATGTCGATGTTGGCCGACTTCATGTCTCTTTTGCATATGTCTAAGTATCTCAGACGAGGCCGTCCAACTGACCATTTCCCGTTCGCCAGCTCGCTGTATAGAACGTCCTTTGGTATGCGACCAGGTTGCATTCGCTTGAGATGTCCAAGCCAGCGGAGGCGTCTTTGGATTAACATAGCTGGGAGGCTACACATGTTTGTTTGGGGACTTTGTCTTGCCATTTAATGTCAAGGATGTGGCGCAGGCATCTTAGGTGTTAGCCATTGAGCCTTCTTTCGTGGTTAGATTATGTGGTCCATATGTTTATATATATATATATATATATTTGTGTATATATATAAGTTTAAAAATATGTGGAGACGGTGTGTGTGTTCAGTCTTTTTCCTTATGTTTTTGTTTTATTTAAGACTTTCTTTATCATCCACGCCCTCGGAATTTGAGATTTAAAATATTTAAAGAGATTTATTCTATAACTTTCTTCTTATACATTAAAAAATACATATATTATTTGTGTTATATTTATAATTACTATGTCTATCACACGAAAACGAACTGATCTGTTTAGATTGATGGCTAGAGTTTTGATGACTACCTACAAGGTAAAACAACAAGTCGTAGGTAACCTGATTAGAGACCAAAGGAAATTTTTTTTCTGATTTCGTACGAAACAGAAACTAGCATAAATTTTAAAAATTAGTTTCGGCCGAAACTAAAGCTGAAACCAAAAGCTTAACGAGCTTAACGAGACTTTCGACCTAAGAAGCTATTACCAACACATTAGTCTTTTAGTGCCAGTGACGCAATTATTTCGCTCGTCTATCAATCTCCCTCAATCCCATTATTGAAGCAACATATTTTTGTTTACCTGGTCATTTAAAATTCTTGCTTTGGCGATTCTTGGGACAATCGCAAAAGTAATCTAAATTGGTTGCCAAAATCATCAAACTAAACAGGTCTGTAGTTTGCCAAAATTATCATTATTATACGAACGCAGGTTATTTCATCAATAAAAAATTATGTGAGCATGAAAATGATAAATTTCAAGAGATAAGCTAATTGAAAAAGCCTACGTTTCTCTAATATTTATTCGTAAAAAAAAAGAAAATAATAATTAAAATATTACTAATCCCTTTTTTCATTCAATATTATTTAACTTTGCCTGTGACAACATGAGGATGATAATGATAAATCAAATTGAATGTAGCTAGGGTTCAAAATTTTATTTTTGAAAAAAAAATGAGACAAAAGTAATGATATTAACATTACAATTTCATAAATTTGTCTTTCATAAAATTATTTTCATTTGACTTGACTTAAGTGAACTTAATTTTTTTGAAATTAAACGACAAGTAGGCCATTAAGCAGATGTGAGCAGTTTTCGCAAAGTATAAGTCTTATAACATACGAAGACAGTGAGACGTTGAGTAAAAATAAATATCAGATTGTCAGCATAGAGACAGTCTGACTTCTAGTGGATGACCGAGAATCTCAATCACTTACGATCATTGCCAAAAGTCTAAATGAGAGCTGACACCGAAGCTAAAATTCGGTTGTACACTAGACCTAATACAGGTCAGATAGGTTAATAATCTCAAGCTTGACATAGGTAGCGTATGACGCCACAAGGTTTTGTAACTCACCGAAACGATAGACGGTGGCAGCGGGGCTCCGTCCATGAAACTTAGGAACAAATGACCATAATTGTTAAGTCACAAAGTTGAAATATTTAAAAAGTTCGTGTACTTTACCTCAAAGTAAGAAAAAGACTAGCTTTTGACAATCAGGAAATAAAAGCTCCCATTTTAAACATGTTAAATGAAAATTTGAGCAACCTTTGCTCACATTCCCTAGTGATTTATTTTCATTAAATCTCCACGGACCAATATTGAGAGCTGTTCAGTTTCAGTAACGTCTGTGCTTTCAATCAAGAGTTATTGAGTATGAATGGAAATATTTACATCTCGTAAACAGTTGATCATAAATGTTATCCGACAGCTCAGAAAAGTGCTCAAACACTGTGTGGGCTTCTTCTTTTTCTTTATTTTGAGGGCCCACGATCAATGAATTGATCATTCTGGCTCCTATGTTTCAGAGGGGTTTGCGATGTTACTGTGCATTGGTTTCAATGGGATGCTTCACTGGTTGCAAGGGCGACTCAGCAGTGGTGTTATGAACGGGGGGTTAGCATACAGGAGGCAATAGAAACAAATGTGTCGAGTGTAGCCGCCTCAACTGTTGCTTTTGGAAGCTTGTTCCAGTCCCCTATTGTGTTCGGCAGGAATTAGGAGCTCCTGTTCTTTGTTCTTGTTTTAACCAGCCGGAACTGTCTGTCGTGGCTTCGTCGCAGTCTAGGGGAAGATGAACGAGTTTCTGTTTGATTCCGGAGCAGTGGACCAGCCCATTTTTTATCTTGTACAACATGGTTAGCCTGGATAGTCGTCGTCATTCTTCCAATGTAGACCAGCGCAGTTTTTCTAGCATGCTGCCAACACTTGAGGTGTTTCTGTAGCGGTTCATGACAAAGTGTGCTGCCCGTTGCTGGACCATCTCCAACATGTCGATGCTTTTCTGGGTAAATGGGTCCCAGACTGTAGAAGCGTACTCGAAAATAGGCCGGACAAAGGCTTTGTAGGCTTTTTCTTTCACGCTTGAGTTTCCGATCTTTAGATTGCACCTTTGGAACCCCAGGGTTTTGTTTGCCCAGTTGCACACACTGTTAATGTGCTCGTCCCAGCGGACCTCTCTTTGAATTGTAACACCCAGGTACTTTACGGAGGAAACTTGCACAAGAATATGGCCATGCAGTTCGTAAGAGTGGTTTAGAGGGAAACTGCTTCTGGAGACTGACAAGATCTTACTCTTGACAGGATGAAATTCCATGTCCCAGCTCATCTCCCACTCAGCTAACCGATTGAGGTCTTGTTGAAGCTGGCTCTGGTCAGAGCTGTTGACGATTGTCCTATATACCGCCGTGTCGTCTGCGAACAGTCTTGCTTGAGAGATCAGCTTCTCGGGCAGATCATTGATATATGCTAGGAACAAACAAGGGTCTAGCACTGAGCCCTGGATGACGCCTGACTTAACACCGAGATAGGAGGAGGTTTTGTCATCTACCACTACTGCCTGGCATCGGTCGCTGATGAAGCTAGAGATCCATGTTTTGGTAGTGCCTTGGATCCTTTATCTCTGCAGTTTGTGTAATAGCAGGCTAAGGTTGACACGGTCAAACGCTTTTGAAAAGACCAGCTCAAGCACATCAGTCTGCTTGCTGTTCTCCAATTGGTCTTCAATTCTTCAGCAAATTCAAAGAGTTGGGTCTCGCATGATCTTTTGACTCGAAATCCATGCTGACAGTCATTGAGAATATTGTGTCTTTCCAGGTGATTCATGACCGCGCTTACGATTATGTGCTCCAATAGTTTACATACTACGATAGTGAGGGATACAGGGCGGTAATTGGCTGGGTCGTAATGTTCCCATTTTTTGTAGATTGGAATGACATACGCTGTTCTCCAGTCAGTTGGAACGTTGCCTGTGAATAGCGACGATTGGAAGAGGATTGTTAATGCAGGAGCGATTTCATTGGCCAATACTTTTAGCACTCGTGGTTTGATGTTGTCAGGACCACATGCCTTGTAGGGGTTAAT
>CAXITT010000097.1:724868-736698 GCA_964033795.1 Lymnaea stagnalis | reverse complement strand
GGGGGGGGGGGGGGGGGAACCCCGATGTTTGTTGATCTTTGATGCTTGACATAGCTCCAGAACCGCTTGTTCTTGGCGGTAGTATCTTCCTCTGAGAAGATGCCGTTCAGGTAGTTCCAGGAGGATCTGCGCAGTAAGCGTTGTAAGCGGAGCCTCAGTACTTCGGCTTTTAGTTCCACCGACCCATTCTTCTTCATACGTTTGTACTGGCGGTCTTTCTTGTGTATGAGCCTTTGCATTTCAGCCGTAACCCATGTTTGATTAGTCTTAGGTTTTGAGGTCTTGTGTGGTAAGAATTTCATTACTGCATCAGTGATTGTTGTCTTTAATTTCATCCACACCTCTTCTGTTGTCGCATTACCCTGTATCTCATGCATGTTTGAACTGAAGGGCTGAAATTCTGATGTAGTTAAATAGAACCTTATTTTCCGGACAGAATATACGTGTAGTTTGTAACATGCACATTTTTGAAAAATGAACGTTAAAACCTCTACAAACAATCATATCATAATGAGACCATGTGGTGAAATTTGACTGAAACCATCGAAGAGGGTCACGATATCGATGTCAGAGAATGGAAAACGCGAGGGCTGAATTGAAATGAAAAGTTGCTGTTCTTTGCAGAGAACTTTGCTAGCCATTTTTGTTTTGAGAGCTGGATAGATTTGTTTCTGTAATAGCCTGGCTAGCTATTTTTGTGTAGAGAGCCTTGATAGATTTATTTCTGTAAAGAGCCTAGCTAGCTTTTTTTTCTGTAGAGAGCCTGGATAGATTTGTTTCTGTAATAGCCTAGCTAGTTATTTTTGTGTAGAGAGCCTGGATAGATTTGTTTCTCTAAAGAGCCTGACTAGCTATGTTTGTGTAAAAGTCTGGCTATATATATTTATACAAAGAGCCTGGCTAGCTAGTTTTTGTCGATAGTATGGCTTTATATTTTTTGTGTAGAGAGCCTGGCTAGATATGTTTGTACAGATGGCTTTGCTAGCTATGTTTTGTAGAGAGCCTAGATGGCTATGTGTTCGTGCAGAGTACATTGCGAGCTATATTTTGTGTCGAAATATATTCGTTTTTATTCAATAGGTTTCTTATACTGTAATTCTTATGTGTTAAATGTGTTTACTAAAAAAGTGTATACAAATTACAACCTAAGAAAGAAGATTTAATTAGCTCTTTAATAAGTGATGTGTTAGTAATGTGTTTCTCCTTTTTTTTAACTGTTTACATTTTTTATTTCTAGCTACCGTATTTTGGTGTAGTCCAGTTTAATTCAATGCATAAAATTTAGTTCAGTCAGTGTTAATAATACCTTTGATATTAAAAGAAAGCATTGTAAACTTGTAGATCGATATAAACGGAGAGATAGAACGCCTTGTAACAATGTAAAAAAATACGTTATGAGTACTGTACGCATCAGAGCAAACATGATTGAGATTGACATATTAACTACTGAAATGTCATAGTTGCAACATTAATTTATTGAAATAACAACTCTCAATCTCTCCCTCTCTCTCTCTCTCTCTCTCTTTTTCTTTCTCTCTCTCTCTCTCTCTCTCCCTCATCACATGATTTTCGACAGTTGTGAGAAAGGAAAGCTTGAAGCGGACCCTAGTTGCTGACTAGACTTTGACCTTGGGAATTCATCTTGGCGATGACGTCAAGGCCATACACCTCGCAAATTTCATTCTGGTTATAGCTGGAACAAAAAAAAAACCTACGTTAAAAGAGGGATCTAAAAGAAGATTTATTTTTCCTTAAGCTTTGTGCATTTCTCAAATCGATCTACGAAATGTATCATGCGTTTATTTAATTAGAAGTTGTGTGTTTTCGTTGTTTTTTTTTGGGGGGAGCAATACACATTTTAGTCAAAGTAAATACGAGACATCAGTGGTTGAGGTAACACGACTATGTTTATTGTTGCTATTAAGCGTTAACGTAAATCCAAATCTATGATACCTGGTGTAATATTTAGTTATGACTACACAATCTAGAAGATGGTAAGTCGCACTTACTGGGTAAAAGAAAATAAACCGAGTGTCGTTGCCTGCTCTATTAACTGCTCTACAAGTATACTGCCCCATTTTCAGCCAGGCGGGGTTCCTGATGACGAGGTCACCGGCAGTGGTAATCTGAATTAAAAAACAAAACACAAAATACATTAAAAAACGTTGAATGCGTACTCTCAGTGTTGTTACTTCTATTGTTTTAAAGCACTTGGTCTGTGCTTCTCAGTTTTGGTACTTCTAATATTTTAAAGCACTTGGTCTCTGCACTCTTAGTGTTTTTACATCTAATGTTTTACAGAACTTGGTATGATCACTTTCAGTATTGTTACTTCTAATGTTTTAAAGCACTTGTTATTCGCAATCTCAGTGTTAGTACTCTAATGTTTTAAAGCACTTGTTCTGTGCACTCTCAGTGTTGTTACTTTTAATGTTTTAAAGCACTTTGTGCACTTTCAGTGTTGTTACTTCTAATGTTTTAAAGCACTTGGTCAGTGCCCTCTAAGTGTTGTTACTTTTAAAGTTTTAAAGCACTTGGTCTGTGCACTCTTAGTGATGATACTTCTAATATTTTAAAGCACCCTGTTTGAGCACTCTAAGTGTTGTTACTTCTAAGGTTTCAAAGCACTTGGTCTGTGCACTCTCATTTTTGTTACTTCTAATGTTTTAAAGAACTTGGTCTCTGCACTCTCAGTGTTGTTACTTCTAATGTTTTAAAGCACTACTTATGTATCTTCTCGGTGTTATTACGGTCAATCTATAACAGATGTTTAAGAATTTATCTCTTACAATGCTTATGTCCGTCTCCAAATTATGAATTTATTTTTTTTTTCTATCATATATTTAGTTTAAAAGTTTTGATAGCCATAAATAAGATTGTTTACCGTGTAATTTTCTCCACTGACTATGGGCCTGTTATCAAAATCTAACCATGAAATGGTTGGAGTGGGTATGCCCTGAGCACGGCAGTACATTTGGGTATCCACGTGTTGGTATTCAAATCGGTCAATGGTCCACATGTAAATTCTGGCTGGCCGATCTGACCAAATGAAGGCAAACACGTTTATGACTTCTCACACAAAAATGAAACAAAGAATAATCTCAAAACCTTCTACCCAATGATCAGCTGAATTCAAACAGGAAAATTAATGTATGAAAAAAAGTCAGCTGCGAAGGCTTACCTCCACTTTTATCTTGACGACATATTGGACCTCCAACTGGAGGGTGACCTAAGGAAGAATTAGGTATAATAAATAATGTTGATTATATATTTAAGAATGAGCTAGGCTAACGATAACGCCAGGACAAATGAGAATCGATTGAAATATGTTTAGATTCTTTATAACAATTAAAGCGATTTCCTATCTTTTTACAGAAGTCGAATAATTTTTCATTGGGCAAAAAATAAATAATTCCTCATTAGTTAAGTAACTTTTTAAGCATTATTATTATAAATTATACATACATTAAATATAACAATAAATAAACAATTTTTACATTTTATCACGGTTTGAAAGTTATTTTTCAAAAAAAAAAATTTAATATAAAAAAATATTTTTATTCCAAAAATCCATTTCATTTAATTTATAAAGTAATTAGAAACATCATCTTTAAATATACCTTTAATAAGAAAATGCCGTTGATTAAATCTTTGAAGCGAAACTCCATAGCCCAATGGCATTAACTAATGCAATTATCACTCATCCAAATAACAACAAATAATGTGAAGTACAAAACATATGTGGTTTCGTACGTAGGGTGTTACAATTCCCTGAATTAATTTAATAATTTTTATTGAAATCTATTTGGGGTTGTTACAAGGTACCTCACCAAATAAACGAATGAATTTGATACATTATTAACACTCTTATTTACATTTATATCAAAGTTAGGAAATTATATGTGTAAATTTTTATGTGGATGATAATATCTTTAAATCCAATGATAATATACTTTTTTTTTAAATATGTAATAATAATAATAAGTGGTCTTATATAGCGCGGTACCCCAGCATAGGGCTGGGCTCACCGCGCTATACATATATATAGCAAAGAGGCATAATCATAATATTAAAATAAAATACATCAATGAAATAAAAACAACATATAAGCAGAACAACACCAGAGGTATATTCATCCACCCACACCAGACATTTTTACAAGGAAACCCATGTACGTTTATCGGTTTATAGGAGGAGAATCAGTCAGAGTAGTATAGTTTAAATAGATGTGTTTTGAGTGCAGTTTTGAAGGCCTGTGTGGTTGTTATATTGCGGATGTGTAGTGGCAAAGAATTCCATTGTTTGGGGGCGCAGAAAGAGAAAGATCGTTCACCATATAATTTAGTGCGTGTCTTGTGAACGGACGGAAGTGAAAATTTAATTTAAAAAAAATAGCAAGGGCCTGAGATTTTCTTTTCAAACTTGAACTCTAATTTTGTTTTTACTTGTAAAGTGGGTGTTTAATGTTATGAGATTTATAACATCCGTCTAAAACATCATTGAAGGCAGTTACAGAAAACAAAGTTGGGAAAGAGGAAACAAGGGCTTGCCAAAGAAATATTGCAGGGCATCACAAGAGGAGGGAGAAGAAGAGGAAGACAAAGAAAAAGATGGGAGGATAACATCAAATAGTGGACAGGACTAACACTGGGCGATGCAGTGCGTAGTGCTAAAGACAGAGAGGAATGGAGGAGGATGGTTCATACGTCATCTGTAGCGCCCCAACGGTCCAAGGACTAATGGACATGAAGATGAGGATGAGGGTCAGTTTTCAATTTCCGTTAATATAAAATATATTTAAAATTGTGTAGAGCGATTTTGTTCTAAATTTAAGATGAAGTTTTCAAAATTTTTAGAGAAGCATTTTTTTTTTTAAGTTAAGGGTCAAGCAAAGTGTTAGTGTAAGCCCAACAATTAACAATTCAAAAACACTGGACATCTAAAGTATGGCTCCAGGGTAGAAATCAGCCGTAAATGAACAACTTTAATTTAAAAAATGATTCAAATAGTGATCATTTAGATGTGGTAATTTAAAAGGTCAGGTTTGGTGTGTAATATTTAGCTGAAAAATACTTTTTAAAACTTATAATGATGTTAGAAACGTAAATATCATTACAAAAAATACTTTTTTATAACTTTGGATTTGTCATAAGTTTGCGCAATAGCGGGTAGAAAATATCGCAAAATTACTACCAATACTATTTCGGTTAAATTGAATGCTATTATCTATGTTTTTCAGAATATGTTAGACTCCATGATGATCTATCTTTGACATGAAGTACAAAATATATCAGAACACACGATAGCAATAATATCAATCGGGGCATGTTTTAATTTTAGCTTGTGAGAATTACTGATCTTGACAATACACATTCATTGGCAATCATTAATTTTTTTTAATTATATAGAAAGGTTGTACATGGGTAGGGTTAAATACCTTGCCTAGTTTTAATATGTTGATTATTGGTATGGTTGGTTACCTTGTCTAGTTTTGAATTGTGTGTATGGGTAGGGTTGAATACCTTGTCTAGTTTTGAATTGTGTGTATGGGTAGGATTAAATACCTTGTCTAGTTTTGAATTGTGTGTATGGGTAGGATTAAATACCTTGTCTAGTTTTGAACTGTGTGTATGGGTAGGATTAAATACCTTGTCTAGTTTTGAATTGTGTGTATGGGTAGGATTAAATACCTTGTCTAGTTTTGAATTGTGTGTATGGGTAGGATTAAATACCTTGTCTAGTTTTGAATTGTGTGTATGGGTAGGATTAAATACCTTGTCTAGTTTTGAATTGTGTGTATGGGTAGGATTAAATACCTTGTCTAGTTTTGAATTGTGTGTATGGGTAGGATTAAATACCTTGTCTAGTTTTGAATTGTGTGTATGGGTAGGATTAAATACCTTGTCTAGTTTTGAATTGTGTGTATGGGTAGGATTAAATACCTTGTCTAGTTTTGAATTGTGTGTATGGGTAGGATTAAATACCTTGTCTAGTTTTGAATTGTGTGTATGGGTAGGATTAAATACCTTGTCTAGTTCCTTTTACCTAGTACCTTGTTTTTTTTTTTAAATGAGTGTATGGTTAGGGTTGAATACCTTGTCTAGTTTTGTAATGTTTATATGGGTTGTGTTGAATACCTCGTCTAGTATTGAAATGTGTGTATTGGTAGAATTGAAAACCTTTCTTAGTTTTGTAGTGTGGAAGCGTTAAATAATAAATGAAACTCAAACTCACCTACGGTGACAGTGTGCACTTGTGTTGCTGTAAAATTTCGTGTCTTGGCGACACACGTGTACGTCCCCGCTTCTGACACGTTGACACAGTCTAGGTACAAATTAGATATAGTTTCGCCTACCTCGTACATTGACAATTCATCATTCTGCTCGTACTGTGGAAAATCATCACCCAACTGAGTGTTGCTGCTCTGGAAGAGATCAAAAGTCTTGTTACAAAGAACACTCACAAATCATTCCAACAACAATAAATTCTTGAAACATGACCGATACATTGGGCTTTGTTACGTAAAATGAAATGTATCTTACACTAGAGTTTACAACATTAAAAAAAAAATTCTTTCAAGAAACTCTTTTTACAAGAAAAATATTTGAACTCCCAAAAACGATTGTCTATAGATGATAAAAATCGTAACTTCATATATGACTTTTTAAATTGTAACATGTCATTGCAATTTATTGCACATACAATGCGCTATTCTGGACAAAGTAAAGGTTATTGATTTTTAGATACAATAGAAAATACTTCGAACCTTTCGATTAGTGAGTGATCAACAAGGTTCTTACCTGAGGTATTCTTACACCGTTTTTCAACCAGTGAATTGTAGGGATAGGGTGACCAAAAACGTTACATGTCAACACCCCATCTTCATACATTTGAAAATTATGGCTGGTGACGAGAGCTGTAAATCTCAAATCAGGCACTGAATACAGAAATGTGAAATCCAGTTATACATAAAATATTTGCCAAAGCGTCTTTTGATGTCAAGTACTATAAAGTCTGTATTCCTTAGAGGTTTTATAATCTTTCAGTTTTTGCTTTTTTTTTTTTAAATCCATAGTTAAAATGATTTGTTTCGTTTATTACAAGGTGATATAGCGCAAACGATACTTACAAGAAAAAGGATCTGCTGTGGCGGATCCAGTGGTGCTGTTTAATGTCTGAGAAATAATTTTTTTTTAAAATTAATCGAATATTAAAATATACTTTTTACCTGTAAACAAAATATTTAAACATTAATTAAGAATATTTAAAATGTATTAACCAAATCCACATAGTGCAGGGACGGACTCTACCTTCCCAGATTTCTCTCTGAACCACTCAATCTCCACACCAAGAGACATTCGAAGTTTTCAACCACCACACTGCTCTACTCCTATGCGCTGCAGTCAACAAGACAAATGGAGACACAGGCCATTGCGCATATTAAATGTAAACTTCCAGTCTGCAAGTGGTAAGCGAGTAGAGATAGCTAACCTAATTAACAGCCTAAAACCCGACATCATCTTGGGCTCAGAAACATGGCTGAATCCCTCCATAGCAAACGCAGAGGTTGTACCAGATATATACAAAGTATTTCGTCGAGACAGAAAAGACAGAGGAGGAGGAGTGCTTGTTGCAGTCCATCACAACTTGGACTGCCACGCTGTTCCAGAACTCGATGTTGACGACTGCGAGATCCTGTGGGTAAAATTGAAACTAAAGGGTAGACGCACACTCTACGTGTGTGCCTATTATCGACCAAATACAGCAGATGAACCAAGCCTGAGGAGGTTCGAGGTATCGCTTCACAGAGCAACACAGTCAAAAAACGCTTTTCTCCTTATAGGGGGGGATTTTAACTTTCCTGGTTGGAATTGGCAGATTCCTGCCTTGAAGCCCAAGTCCCCATACCCTGTTCTACACTCAGAATTCATGGAGATAATTAACAACCATGGTCTGGAACAGCTGGTTAAAGAACCCACGAGGGGGGAAAACACTCTTGACCTACTCCTCACCAATTGTCCACATCGTGTCCAAAAAGTTGAGGTCATCCCCGGGATTTCGGACCACAGCATTCCTTATTGTGAATTTCAGGTCAACACACTAAAAATGAAACAAATCATTCGAGAAATCCCAATTTATGCCAAGGCAGACTGGGATGGCCTAAGGATTGCAACCACAGAGCTAAGCTCAAACATGAAGGTGATTCAAGGTACAGCGACAACAGACGAGCTGTGGGAGAAGTTCAAGACTACAATCACTGATGCAGTGAAGAAATTTATACCACACCAAATCACCAAACCTAGGATAAATCAGCCATGGGTCACGGCTGAAATCCGTAGGCTCATCCACAGGAGAGACCGCCAATACAAACGCATGAAGAAAAATGGCTCGATGGAACTGAGAGAGGAGGTACTGAGACTCCGCCGAACCATTCAACGCTTATTGCGTAGATCGTATTGGAACTACATGAACGGCATCTTCTCAGAGGAAGACACCCCGACCAAAGATGTCAAGAACAAGCGCTTCTGGAGCTATGTGAAACACCAAAAGTCCTCAAACGCTGGAGTTTCCCCCTTGAGGTGGGATGGCCAATTGACATCTGACCCAAAAGCACAGGCGGAGATACTCAATCAGCAGTTCCAGTCGGTCTTTGGTGACGGTAGAGAGTACTCTGAGACTGAGTTCCTTCTGAAGACCAAAATGATGAACAGAGCCTATCCTATCATGGGAGATATCCAGATATCAGAACAAGGTGTGTTTGCCCTCCTCAATACCATTAACCCTTACAAAGCATGTGGTCCTGACAACATTAAACCACGAGTGCTCAAAGAATTAGCCAAAGAAATCGCTCCTGCACTGACAATCCTCTTCCAATCGTCACTATGCACAGGAAATGTTCCAGCAGACTGGAGAACAGCGCATGTCACTCCAATTTACAAGAAAGGGGAGCATTCCGACCCTGCCAACTATCGTCCGATATCCCTCACTAGCGTCGTCTGCAAACTGTTGGAGCACATAATCGTAAGCTCTGTCATGAAGCATCTTGAAAGCCAAAATATACTCAATGACTGTCAACATGGCTTCCGAGTCAATAGGTCATGTGAGACCCAGCTTCTCGAATTTGTAGAAGACTTGATGACCAATCTGGAGAACCACAAGCAGACTGACGTGCTAGTAATGGACTTCGCAAAAGCATTTGACCGGGTGAATCATAGTTTGCTTCTACACAAACTCCAGATATATGGGATTCAAGGCACCACTAAAACATGGATCTCTAGCTTCCTCAGCCACCGACGCCAAGCAGTAGTGGTGGGCGGTACAAGCTCCTCCTTTGTCAATGTGAAGTCAGGGGTCCCCCAGGGATCAGTCCTGGGCCCCTGTTTGTTCCTAGCATACATTAATGACCTACCGGAGAAACTGACATCACAGGCAAGACTGTTTGCAGATGACACAGCAGTGTATAGGACGATCGCCAACAGATCTGACCAGGACCAGCTACAACAGGATCTCAATCTGTTAGCTGAGTGGGAGATGAGCTGGGACATGGAATTTCACCCTGCCAAGTGCCAGACACTATCAATCTCTAGAAGTTGTACTCCTCTACACTACCAATACAAACTGCACGGCCATATTCTTGAGCAAGTTTCCTCCGTAAAGTACCTGGGTGTTACCATTCAAAGAGAGGTCCGCTGGGACGAGCATATTAACAATGTATGTAACCAAGCAAACAAGACCCTAGGGTTCTTAAGGCGAAATCTAAAGATTGGCAACTCCTGTGTGAAAGAAAGAGCATATAAAGCCTTTATCCGTCCGATTTTAGATTATGCATCTTCAGTCTGGGACCCATTTACCCAGAAGAGCATTGACAGGTTGGAGGCGGTCCAGCGACGAGCAGCACGCTTTGTCCTAAACCGCTACAGGAATACCTCAAGTGTTGGCAGCATGCTAGAAACACTAGGCTGGTCACCATTGGAGAAACGACGACGACAATCCAGGCTCTCCATGATGTACAAGATAAATAATGGGCTGGTCCACTGTTCCAGTATTAAACAGAAACTCGTCCCTCTCCCCAATAGACAGCGACGAGGCCATGACAGGCAATTCAGGCTCATGCCAGCAAGAAGCCAGTATAGGAGCTGCTCATTCCTGCCCAAGACAATCAGGGACTGGAACAATCTTTCAAAAGGAACGGTTGAGGCGACAACACTAGACACATTTGTGTCTATTGCCTCAAGCCTTCAAACCCCCAGTGCATGATTCCCTCACAAAGTGGCACTGGAAATCTGTGAAATTTCCTCATCAACAACAGGAACAGAAACATTGCAAATCCCATCTACATGCATAGGAGCCAAAATGATCAATAAATTGATCGTGGGCCCTTAAGATATAGAAGAAGAAGAAGAAGAAATCCAGAAATAATTTCTCAGGGAATTCCCCATCATGAAGGAACATAGTTTTATTGTTATTAATACTTTCCTTATACACTAGTTTAATGTGGAATATCTATCTGGTTGCAGAACTAACCAAGCTCGGTATTACATTATTACAGTCTATTTTCTCCAATAAGGATTGAAAATAGACCAGGATGCTAAAGATGACCAGCCTAGTATCTTCTGTAAGTGGCACTGTGCTCTTATGCTTTTGACGTCACAGGACTTGTCTTAAATTTCATTGTATTAATGACATAGCTCCTACCAGACTCAATATCCGTGTGTTGTTTTTTCTTTGTTGGTCAAGGTTGGCATTTGAACTCCAGTTAGCAATTTAGTGACTGACTCACTTTAAGCAACTAGATCAGTGAGGAAAGATCGCTGGATCAGTTTAGGATATTTTGGTGACCCACAAAAGTTGAATGGTATGGCCTCGAGTAAGTGTTTTGTAAACAAAAAAGTGTGTATTCAATGCTAGAAAAAATATATCATCAAAGACAATCTAGACAAACTATCCTTAGATGATTTAAAGATAACTATAACAACAAAAATAATAACATGAAAAAATGTATTGTCTCCTAGATTTGTTATATTAAAATATTATTTTTTCTTTAAAAAAAAACAATCATCGTCCTTAAGAATCAAGAGACTCTAGCTTGCCTGTGATGGTGTTGTTCTTGTACAAGTAAACCTAAATTAGATTTCGCTATATTTATCAGCAAGTTGAATGGACCCAGAGACATTGTCGGTCTTTGTCCCCGTCCGCCCTTTTTCAAATTAAGTTGTATTTGTTGCCCGATTAAATCGATGCATATTGGTGAGGGGGTGGGGGGTTCTGCATCACCTCTTTGAGCCCATGAGATACACGAGAGCTTCGCGAAGCCTCTCATTGTACTAGCAATCTTACGCTATATTTATCAAGCAAGTTGAATGGACCCAGAGACATTGTCGGTCTTTGTCCTCGTCCGCCCTTTTTCAAATTAAGTTGTATTTGTTGCCCGATTAAATCGATGCATATTGGTGGGGGGGGGATGGGGGGTGTTCTGCATCACCTCTTTAAGCCCATGAGATACACGAGAGCTTTGCGAAACCTCTCATTGTACTAGCAATCTTACGATTAAGTCAGTGTGATAGTTTCACATGTTTAAAAACATTCCTGACGCCTGTGACGATCTGAGGCTGGACTTTGTAAAATTTCTTATATCGTAAATCCGCCCTTGGAAACCATTGTATAATAACTCCTTTCCCTCCCCTCAAGTAGCCCCGCCGCCGCTCAGCACGAGTGAGTTCCCTTGTGATATTGTATTTCTGCATCAGTTCGCTCACCCCCCCCCCCCGAACATGCTATTTGCGGTCAACCATCCCACCGAACAACCTTGAGGAAATAATACCATTCCCCC
>CAXITT010000097.1:647257-724584 GCA_964033795.1 Lymnaea stagnalis | reverse complement strand
GAAAATTGACCCCTCATGTGAATCACCCAATTGAACCATCAGCTAATCGTCATCGAACTCGAATAAATAGCCTGAACAAGCAAGATTCTGCCTTTTATGATCTGATCACCTGACGGTGAATGCTGGAAGGATCTGCACTCAGAACTTCGTCAGCATGATACATAACTGCATCCTAGGATATTAGCAAGTACATGACTTTTAAGATCTGATCACTTGATTGTGGACGCTTGAAGTGACTAGACTTAGTACTTCACTGGCGTGATACTTAACTGCAACTGCTACCTAGAGTACTACCTGGTTTCTACTACTGGACCGACTTACCTCGAGCTGGAACTAGGGGACGATCTACATCCTAAACCAAACTACCTGACAGCTAGGACTTCGAGATCCAGGGACTCTCACCACCACGATTTATCGCGGGAGAGTCATTTTCCCCTCGCAGACATCCCAAGGACTCTACTTAGTACTTCACTGGCGTGATACTTAACTGCAACTGCTACCTAGAGTACTAGTAAGTACGCAACCATGATTTTGGTATTGCACTTGTATTGTTCATTCGCTATGTCGCAAATATTTGATCGTGGTTGATCCTATTCCAATAATGCCTATATTTATTTATATTGATATTATGGATTATATTATTGTTTTTGCTGTGGGCTTCGACATGCTGCCATCCCATCATGGGGATGGTAGGTTGTTGTTCCAACTCGCCCATGTCTCTTTTAACGAGATGACAATACGGATACTATGCACCTGTAGATATAATGATTGTTATTGATACCATGTCCCATATTTCATTAATTAAAATGTTTGAGTGGTCTAACATTGTCGCGATGCAACATATGCTCCCGCCGACAATGAAAAGACTTATATTATATCCACAAATTGGATGTATATATGTACTAGCTATGTCACCTTCCATACATCGATCTGAATTCGTTGCTGTTGGAACGGGACTTATCAGCTTATGGATATTCGCCTGGATACTTATCCAATTTTGTATCATTTTGCCTTTAGCCTGGTTTCTACTACTGGACCGACTTACCTTGAGCTGGAACTAGGGGATTGATCTACATCCTACACCAAACTACCTGACAGCTAGGACTTCGAGATCCAGGGACTCTCACCACCACGATTTATCGCGGGAGAGTCATCTTCCCCTCGCAGACATCCCAAGGATTCTACGACCGGGAACTCCGACTTCGCTACGCTCAGAACAGCACCGAAGACCGGAACAGGGACACTGCTTCTTGAACAGAAGGACTCCCACACTGTGTGATCCACCGAGACCATCACAGAATCTATAAATGCTAAGTTTACCAAGAACGAGCATAGAACTTGAGCAATATAGCAGTAGTAATGATGATACCGTCTGTATGTTAGGGACACTTGCTTTGTGTTAATATACCTTTCTAATTGGATGAAATCCGTTTGATGTATATACATTGAGCACCACAAGTGTTTCACGTAGGAAGTTGTAAATATTATTGTGTAATAAATATTTGTAGTTAATTTCACCTTTAACTAAGACTTC
The DNA here is from genome assembly GCA_964033795.1 of Lymnaea stagnalis. Classification (NCBI taxonomy): domain Eukaryota; kingdom Metazoa; phylum Mollusca; class Gastropoda; family Lymnaeidae; genus Lymnaea; species Lymnaea stagnalis. The sequence goes on along the minus strand of CAXITT010000097.1, from coordinate 723,050 downwards.
GCTTCAGTCTATACTATATGTATATAGATAGGTGTTATGTCCGTGTGGTTATTCGGCTAAAATAACATATCCCTAGACAGAGTGCCAAGAGGATATCTCATACGAGAGACACTCCTCTCTAATAAGTCATAAGTCAGATCACCACAACGCCACAATCATTGTTTTTTTATTTTCCTTAAATATTAAAAAACAACTTCCATGAACAGTTTCTATTTTATTCCACAGTTTCCAAAAACTTCTAACGACAACAAAAGGATATGCGACCTCGATATAATATTTAAATAAATGTACATGTTGGCACAAAAAATGGGATAACATCGCTTTGTTGTCAGAAGCTTACGAAAAGTCGTCGAGAAACAGGGTGAGTGTGTTTAGTTGGGGGGGGGGTAGAAAGATTGAACAGCTTTTCTGATTAGCTTAATAATATGCATAAAACTATTACTGACAAAAGATTACATTAATTCAATTATATAGCAAAAGCTACGGAGATTTTATCATTTTTTCTTGGCCGCCATGTATATATCTATTTTTTTTAAAAAAACATCAAAAACAGATGTTTCAAAGGGAATATTCTGGAATTTTTTAACCTATCTAAAATAACTGCTTAACAATGAAAATTTCTTTACAATCAAATTGTTATTTTAGAGATTAGGTAACTGATTTTGCTTAACTTTATAAAATGGCTTGAAAACCTCCTTTGTTTCCTAGCTACGCACAGAAAGTTGCATGAATAGAGAAGGGTTGAAAAAATTGATGTGATTTTTACGTAAAAAATATTACAGTGCTACTTTGAATAGAAATTCTTGTTTGGAAGCAGAAAGTGATTTTTTAAAGAAGTGTATTTATTTGTTTTAAGAAAGAAAGAATAAACATCGTCATTTGCCTAAAAGGCTATGCATGATAAAAAAATCAAAGATGGGAACACGTGGTGACTATGGAAACAATGTGCAAAACTAATTAATGTAAATATGTTTACTATGCATATAAGCCGGTGTAGTAGTTTACTACCACGATATCCTGTCCAAATTAATGTACTATTACTTGAGACAATACAAAAAATAATAGGTAAATAACTAGGATAGACAACAAATGGAAAAGGTAAAAATTAAATATTACAATTTGAGCACCCCCAAATAGCCTCATGTAAAGTTTGTTCCTTTTAATAGATACTTGTTTTTTAAATGTCAAATAACGTTTTCTTGTTTTGTATTTTCTGCTCTAGCGGGCATTGAGCCGAATCATCATTTTAAGCGCTTTGTCTTTTTTCCAAGCCTAAATTACATTGTTCCATTATTTTATATTCATAAAAATATTGTTCTCCACAGTAAGGCGTTTATTAATTTCAAAATTTTAGAAACTTTGGGATATTGAAAAATAAGACTTAAAAACTTTGATGAGGTTAAAAGTAAAAGCCAACAGTATTCTGTATTATACCTGGGCAAATATCAAGTCAGTCGTGATGATGAGACATAGGGCGAGTACTACACAGTGACAAAGTGTAGACATTGCGTACTGTATGGCTGTGTTGTACTAGAGATACACACAGTATAAACAGGTAACAAAGGATTCTCTGGATACTTCAAACAGCGGATAGTGTTTACTCTTTGCACAAATCCCTTTTTCTACTGGTGGTTGATAAATTCTTCCTCCTTGTGATCTGAGAAGAAATCAAACAAACTCAGAACATGACATTAATTGGTTGAAATTAAAAAGGAAAAATATTAGACTAAAACTTTTAAAAAGTGTTTACTAACATGGGAAAATTTAAGACGAAAACAGAAAATTTTTAAAACCAAAGAGGTGTACTAAAGCTGGAAATTAAATTCTTTATTTATTTATGAAAAATAAAAGATTATAATATTTTTTTAAAGATTTGAAAACAAATAGATTTAAGTTTTAAAAAAGTGATCAGTAGTAAAATATTGATCAAATTTTATTTGATATGCTATGACTGACAGATATCCACCTTAAAATTACAATGTTATTATATTAATTTTGCATGAAAAAATGTTCTTACAAAATCATATATCAGATGTATTTAACAAAAGTAAAAATACACTTTACATGAAAATCACCCTTAATCCCAAAAGGCTCATATATATATGTGAAAGCAAAAATGTGGATTTGTTCCACAAAGACTTTGTCATGGATTGATGGATCTGGAACAAACTTGGCACACATATAGCAATCAAGATTCGGAAGGAACTCTTTTAGAGTTCTGAATTTTTTTAATAAATATTTAGTTTTATGCCAAAGGCTCCAAAACCGTTTTTTCCTTCATATATTCTCTACGAAATAGCAACAAATACCCATAAAAGTAGTTGGATCGTTTTATAACAGAACACACACATTTTAATATTCATATTCAAATACCAAAGGGTAATGAACTCATAATGTCCATTACTCTAGTGCTGGGGCCTAGTCCTGCGCAAGCTGGAGTGTCTCCTAGAAGACTTGGTGGCTTTTACGTGTGGTTTGCCTCTTCGTGGCGAGGCGGACTAGTAGGGAGATATTGTTATTTTGAAGCAGAAACCCCCGACCGACCAATTGACTCCCAACGCAACTGGAGGGTAATGTCGTAATATTAATATATGTTGGCCTTGATGGATATGAGGCTTGTGTGGAAATTATAACGTATGCCCATGATTTTAGCTACGCGGACATAAGAAAGCTGCCTCTGGGCAACCATTCAGTCCCAGCCTTCCGACCTGAACGAAAATCTCCCTGGCTTCTGTGAGGGGGGGGGGGTGAGTGGGATCTAAGGCAACACATTTTCTCCAAAGTGGAAGTAAACACCCCCCTACAAAAAATAAAAAAACACTTGAGAGTCGGTTGTGAACGCTTTAAACGCAGCGTTTCCTGTCGACCCCACGTCACACATGTCATAATGAGAGAAGAGATACACGGCAGGTCTCCGCGAGGTCGCAGGGGTGTGTACGTGGGGGGGGGGGTTATGAGCACGCGCTCCCTGGACAACAGACGCCATGTCCAAATGAGACTTATTTGGTCCTGGGGCCCCATTTATTTTTTCCATATCCTGTAAAATCTCCGTTTTACGACATTTAAATTGCTATAAAAACGAGGTCTGAAATTGGTGATGTCTTAAAAAAGAAGTATGAAATTTTCGAAAAACGATATTTAAACAATGCAGCAAACAAGTAAAATAAATACCCCCCAAAAAAGTACATGCAACATTAATTATAGGCAATATCCATCAGCTTATCTTTCTTTCAGAAATATAGATTAAACTCTGACTCCCCACCAATACATTCACTATCTTTCTGTTTCTCATTAATTTCTAGCAAAATATCAATGCGGGTATGGTATTGTTTAAAAACTTTTTAAGCGCTGATTGTATGCTTAGTGTTATAACTACTTTGCATTTATAAAATATGCGTAAATATTTTTATTCATTGAATGAATATATATTTTTTTTCATATGAATCAGATATTTCTGTTAATTTGCATGATACCCAATCCGTGCATGTACTTCTTAGTACGATACAGAAGACAGTGGAGTCAGTTAAGCACTGGATGACCATAAACAAGCTCACAATGAATGATAAAAAGGGCTGAGCTGATCCCCATTGCCACTGCTCAGAAACAAAAATCTGTGAAAACACAACATTACTTACTCTCTCAGGTATGCAAATTGAGTAAACTCATACAGTGCGAGACCGGGTGTCTATTTAGACAGAACATATACTTTAGAAAATCATATTAACATGCTTTGCAAGGTGATTTTTCAAGAGCTGCGCAGGATTAGTAATATCAGACCTTTCTTAACGTTAAATGCATCAAAGAGGCTGATGTATATATTTGTGTTATCACTCATAGATTACTGCAATGCTCTAAGTGTAGTTTCCCAGCTACGCTCAGGGATAAATTCTAAGAGCACAGAATAATGCGGCTCGAATGTTCTTCGCAAACGGATTTTTGGCCATGTTAAAACACTTATGAGAGAGCTGCACTGGCTGCTTGTCCGCGCTCGCATAGAGTACAAACTTACAACTTTGTGCTACCGCCGCTTACATAACCTGGCGCCATCTTATATCTAAGCACTCATGACGCCTTATGTACCTACTAGAGAGGTCTGCTCAACCGATAGTGGCAAACTATTGATACCATGTGTTCGCCTTGAGACTTACGGAAAGCGAACTTAATAAGCATTTTCCTGCCCAACAATTTGAAACGCCCTTTCAATCGCTCTCGGAAACCGCCAGACACTGGAGTCCTTTGAAACCGGGTTAAAAACACATCTTTTTCGAAAACACCTTCTGGGATGATGCTATCTACCATCTTTTTCAGTTAATGTATATTGGCCTGTGTTGCTTATGGTTGAAACGAGATGAAAAACTTTGACTTGGTATGCTCGTATGTAGTTTTATAGTGTTGAGTCTGTTTTTTAAATGGGGAAATTTTTGGATTGTTTTTAGGTTCTCTTTTTACTATGGTTGCCTTGTACCGCGCTTCGAGCTTTTCGGGATGAAGCGTATTTTTCAAATAAAGTTTATTATTATTATTATTATGTCAATGTTCTTTAAATGTGTCAAATGAAACACCAGACATGGTGTAGGCAAGGTCTGAAAGGCCCCAGTTCAGTAAATTTCTGTTCAGCCCCTTGGAGTTATTTCCCCTTAATTACTTCCTAGCTGCTTTAGTGCATCGTCAATGGTTAAAAGTTGTAAATGAAGGTGTTTTCTTCAAGCGCACGAATATAGCATTTCTTGGAAATCTGACTTGTTCATATGCTAGGTCAGAAAATTGAAATATTTGAAGACTGAAAATGGCGTTTTTGATGGAGTCGTTTAAGACCGATCATTTATATAGCACTAGCGAGTACCCGGCATGCGTTGCAATGCCACTCAAGGAAAAAAAGTGTTTGCATGTTATGTTTCTTCAAGAGCTTTTAAATACTCAAAGTTTTTCTTGTTTTTCCATCTGGTATATACAGGAATAAATAAGAAGATTTTCCGACGCGAAGGCAGACCACATACATCTGTCCATGGGCGAAGCATGGGTTTTCCAAATTTAGTCCGCAAACTTGTAGCGATTGTCCCTGTGCTTTGTAGATAGTCATAGTAGACGCGTGTCGCATAGGAAACTGTAGGCGTTTGAATTCAAATGGCATATCTGTTGGAATCATTGGGGTGAATGGCAAAAGTACATCACCTAGTTTAAATTTTCCATTTAAAATAGTAACTTCAATGGAACCAATTTCAGAAGATTCATTTGAAAAAATGTACCGTACCTAATGCTTCGATATCAAAGTTCGTTTCTCGTTGCAAATCAAGAGCGAAATGTTTGTTTGCAGATCGATTCTGAGAGGTCATTCCCAACTCATGAATCATCAATTGATATGAATAGTATTTCATGGCACTGTCTTTCTTATTCGAATTTCTCAATTTAATGTCAAAATGATATCCATCTTCTCATTGCCAAAATAAAATAGGATATTGCAATCCATCGTATGAGCGATGAGTTTCTGAGACTCGCTGAACATCAACAATTCTGTGATGAAGAATTATATCACTTGAGTTTAATTCTCTGCCAACTATAATGATCGCCACTTCATCAATTGTTGGTGCATTGTATTGTCTTTCATGTTGGCCGACAGGTGTTTAGTCTGCTCTAACTATGACTTTGTATTCATCAGTCGGCATCTTTTCAAGTGCAACTCTATACATTTGAATTAATTCGTTGTGTTGCAAAAATAACGTTTGCATTGCAGCGACGATTTCTCGTTTAGTGCCCGTATTGATATGACAACGTTGATCGATTTGCTCATCAGTATTCCCCATGAAATCATTTGAAGACATTTGTGATCTGTGTTTGGCATTGGCATCAAAGATCCTACACGATGGTAAATTTGGCCCTTCACTTTACTTTAAATGTTGGCATGTAATTCTCGCTCCGACGATACTTTATTGCACCGAACAATGTCATTTGGAAACATGAATTGCATTTGCGTATGTTTGCCAAGAAATGTTTCGATTGGCTATTGCCACCTGATACCAACAATGATAATGGTTTTGATGGTGAATGTAATTCTCACACGTTAGGATCTCCCATCTTTTTACATGGAAACCTCGCACAATAGGTACGTTCATTGTTGGCAGGAGATTTCCAGTTGTATAGTTTCTCATTAATTTATAAATCGTAAATTCCAGCGGTAAAAAATGACCATAGTTCAATATCCCCGCTTTCAAGTGTGTTATTTAATTACTCGAGAAACCATCGACTGGTGTAAAATGTATTTGCATAACACAAAACAACTCCAAAATTATAAGACTCTATTCAAGAAATACTCTTAGTTGAAAAAAAACCACGCGATTTCGATGTCATTTCCGATTCTAAAATGCGTCACAAAATTCAAGCTTATTTATACACATAACAAAAATACTCTCTACACTAAAAATGTAAAAACGTGTTTTCTCTGCTTTACTACAAATGTGTCATTTGTTCAAGGGCGGTAGTGTTGATATCTCCGTTATAAATTATATTGATGAAGCTCATTTAAGAAAATAAATGGAATTTAGGGTCCCCAGCCCTAATTGGAATATTGTACAATGGATGTACTAAATTTGAAAAAGTTGCCGGCGGATTCAGCTACTTCCACACATGCAATAGCTTTGTTTGAAATTATAGTTACAAAGCTCTTAGAAGAAAATATGAAATTAGGGTCACTGGCCCAAACGGGATGTTGTAAAATGTTTTTTTCTAATTTAGAAACATTTTCGGTAGTGCGCATTTCACTTGACCCAGTTTGATCACAATCGAATGAATGGTATAGAAATGCATACTATAATTATATAGATAATAGAAGTGTGGAAAACGAATTTAGGACCCCCCTCCACAAATGGAATATTGTAGAATTGTTGTATTACTTCAGAAACCTACTTAATATGTCACACACTCAATTTAATATCACTATTTGTATTTGATTAAAAAGCTATCCATTCATGCTTTAGCTCTGTTTGAAATTATAGTTGTATAGCTTAAAATTATAGTTGTATAGCTTATATAGAAAAAACGAACATAGGACCCCTGGCTAAAAACGGAGTATTTTAAAATGGTTGTAATCATTTAAGAAACATTTGCGGGCGGGCGCGCGCACAACATCTCTCTAAAATTTTATCGCATTGTAATAATGTAGAGGAGCGCATACGGAAATTATTTTTTATAAAGCTCCTAATGTAAGGAAAAAAAGCACGAATTTGGGCGATTGCCAAAAAAACGGAATATTTTAGTAGAGTTATAATGGCTTAGAAAAATGCTCTGGCTTATGGACCACAACTCACCTCAATTTTATCGCAAGCGCTTGAATAATGTAGGGGTAATAAGGGGAGAGACTGCAATCAGGTTAGTACAAAATAAAATGAGTAAAACAGAGTATGGTTAAACCTGAAAAATTAAACGTAACAAAACGGCGAACGTGTCGGCAGAAAGCCTTCGTCAGCGAACAAAACAACAGAAAAAACCTTATAAAAATAAGAAATAGCACTTAGCTGGTAAGTAGTATCTGTGGGCAGCAATAGAAGTGTGGCAGAAGGAAAATGAGTGAGAGTTTAAATAAGCAGCGGCGAAAAAAAGAGGGGAGAAAAATGTTCACTGTGATAGGTCAGAACGTGGAGGGGCGGAGCTAGGGTCAAGCTGTGAACAGAGACATAACATTAATCCCATCCGGCGTCAAAGTGCCGTAAGTCAGGATAAGTCTGTGTTCCAAATTGACCCGGCTGGTGGTGTTAGTGCTAGCCACAATCGAACACAATTTGGAACACAGACTTATCCTGACTTATTTTACTTTGACGCCAGATGGGATTAATGTTATGTCTCTGTTCACAGCTTGACCCTAGCTCCGCCCCTCCACGTTCTGACCTATCACAGTGAACATTTTTCTCCCCTCTTTTTTTTCGCCGCTGCTTATTTAAACTCTCACTCATTTTCCTTCTTCCACACTTCTATTGCTGCCCACAGATACTACTTACCAGCTAAGTGCTATTTCTTATTTTTATAGCGTTTTTTCTGTTGTTTTGTTCGCTGACGAAGGCTTTCTGCCGACAAATTCGCTGTTTTGTTACGTTTAATTTTTCAGGTTTAACCATACTCTGTTTTACTCATTTTATTTTGAATGATGTAGGAGCGCATGCGGTTTGAAATTATATTTATATAGCTCATTTTGTAAGAAACAAACATAGGGCCCCTGGCTCAACACTGAATATTTTAAAACGGTTGTAGTAATTTAAGAACCTTTGTGGGCGATAGAACAACATCTCACTAAATTTTTATCGCATCTGAAAAATGGTATAGGAGCGCATAGAAAATTATTTTTTACAAAGCGCATATAAGAAAAAATAAGAATTTAGATCAACGGCCCAAAACGGAATATTTTAAAAGTGTGGTAATGAATGGTTATGTTTATAGATAACAACTCGTCAAAGATTTGTCGCAATCGCGTGAATGGTGCAGGAGCGCATACGGTTTGAAATTATATTTATATAGCTCGTATAAGAAAAAAACGTAAATAAGGCCGCTGGCTAAAATTGGAATATTTTGAAGAGTTTATAATAATTTAAAAACCTTTGCGGCCATGCTTCAAACATCTCACCAAAATTTTAAGTTTTATTGCAATCGGATAAATGGCGTAGGAGCGCATATGAAAATTATTTTTTACAAGGCTCATATTTGAAAAATACGAATTAATGGCCAACAGCCGAAAACAGAATATTTTTAAAAGTGTTTAAATAACACAGTAAAATGCAATGGCGCATGGACAAAAAATCATTAAGTTTTGTAGCAATCGCATGATTGGTGTAGGAGCGCATACGGTTTGAAAATATATTTATAAAGCTCATATTAGGAAAAACGAATATGAGACCCCTGGCTCAAAATTGAATACTTTAAAATGGTTGTAATAATTTAGAATCCTTTATGGACATGTTTGCAACATCTCATCAAAGTTTTATATCAATTGGATAAATGGCGTAAGAGGACATATGAAAATTATTTTTTACAAAGCTCATATAAGAAAAAATACGAATTAAGGGCCAACGGCCGAAAACAGAATGTTTGTAAAAGTGTTTAAATAACACAGTTAAATGCACTGGCACATGGACAACAACCAACTAAGTTTTGTAGCAATCGCATGATTGGTGTAGGAGCGCATACGGTTTGAAAATATATTTATATAGCTCATATTAGGAAAAACGAATATGAGGCCCCTGGCTCAAAACTGAATAATTTAAAACGATTGTAATAATTTAGAAATGTTTATGGACATCCTCGCAACGTTTCACCAAAGTTTTATATGAATCGGATAAATTGCGTAGGAGCGCATGTTGAAATCATTTTTACAGAGCTCATATTAGAAAAAAAAAGAATTAAGAGCCAACGGCTAGGAAAGGAACAGTTGATAAGGTTTTTAATAACTCAGTTAAAGGCCAATTATTTGGACAACATTTGCCCAAAGTTTTGTTGCAATTGCATAAATGGTGTAGGAGCGCATACGAGACATACAGACATACAAACATTCCTTTTTATATATATAGATAAAAAATATCAATATGTTTTACAACATTATAGGGTAAATGTGATTTAATGGATATAGATAGACCTAGCTTGGTAGCAATACACTTCATAGTCAATACTTAAATATCGGTTCAAAAAAACAAAGAATATCCACTCTATCCAAGGCGGGTCAAAAATCTTCTAGTAAGTTCGATACCGTACTTTTAAAAAAAACCTATATCTTTCGCATTCTGAAATCGATTTTAAGGGACAAGTTTTAACTTTAACTTAATTATTTATTTGAATTATTTTTATTGGGCTACTTGTGTCTGGCACATGTAAATGAATGCAATTATTTAAAGGGTTCCCACTGAGGCCCCTCATTCACTTTAAATGTTGCATACTTATAGTAGTGAATTAGGTAGGTTATTGTTTCGAGTTACGGGACCAAACCGAGATCGTAATCCTATCAAGAAACGGCATTCCAATGGAGAAGAGGATTCAAACGAGTAATAGAATCCAACAGTAAACGGGATCCTAACATATCAGGATGTCTTCTGATAACAGAATCCTACCGGGTTTGAGAACAAACGTGGAAATAGGATGAGGCCGGGAAAAAGCATCAGGGATCTAAACTCCGCAAAGAAATGGAATATTGCCGGCATTCGGAGCCCCACGAGATCGGGACCAAACATGGATCGGGATCCCATAAGTATCGTATCCCACTGGGCTCAAACCGGGATCGGAATAGTAACAGGATCGGGAACACACCGGGATCGCAATCCCCCTGGATCAGAATCCTACTGTCAGATCTACTTTGAACCGGGATTGGGATCCAAAAAGGATTGACATCGAATCACAATCAGAATCCTACTGTCAGATCTACTTTGAACCGGGATTGGGATCCAACCAGGATTGACATCGAATCACAATCAGAATACCACTTTCAGATCTACTTTGAACCGGGCTTGGGATCCAACCAGGATTGACATCGAATCACAATCAGAATCCCACTGTCTGATCTACTTTGAACCGGGATTGGGATCCAACCAGGATTGACATCGAATCACAATCAGAATCCCACTGTCAGATCTACTTTGAACCGGGATTGGGTTCCAACCAGGATTGACATTGAATCACAATCAGAATCCCACTGTCAGATCTACTTTGAACCGGGATTTGGATCCAACCAGGATTGACATCGAATCACAATCAGAATCCCACTGTCAGATCTACTTTGAACCGGGATTGGGATCCAAACAGGATTTACATCGAATCACAATCAGAATCCCACTGTCAGATCTACTTCGAACCGGGATTGGGATCCAACCATGATTAACATCGAACCACAATCAGAATCCCACTGTCAGATCTACTTTGAACTGGGATTGGGATCCAACCAGGATTGACATCGAATCACAATCAAAATCCCTTGGGGAAACGGGATGCATCGAGGACCAGATCCGATGGGGGTGCATTGGGATCCCCTCGCTGTGCGATTTGTTAAAGTTACTTTATATATATGTAGTAGTAAAAATAAAAATAATTATTTCGTCTCATATGTCGGGAGGTAGTGGCTATGTCACTAAATTCTTTAAAGCGGGTCAGGGTGACCTTCATAAACCCTTGGCTTCCAAAGCTGGGAGGCAGGGTGGACCCGAGTAGGACTTCTGTTGAGATGTCTGTTCGGCATCCCCTCTAGTTGGAAAACCTCAAGGGCAAGATGAAAAATCGCGTGCGTGACGCGCGACAGGCGCGTGAGTCCACCAAGTCAATGTCGCGAACGAACGAGTGCAATGGGTCATACTGAACAGACCCTAGTTATTTTACAGTTGAATGTGTGTGGAATAAGATAGAAGTCGCAAGCTCCTCCACGAACGTGAAGTGGATGTAGCGCTATTCCAAGAAACGTTGCTCCACGGAAAGCCGTTTCTTATTTAAGGTTACTCACTTTACCACTGCAAGTGCGGCAGATTTCGAGGTATTACCACATCGGTGGAGGTCCTAGAGCGGAAAAGCTACTTAAACACTGAGACCTTAACGATGAAATTAACGAAGCTGGTCAAAACGTTCACCGTGAATAACGTTTACAACACTCCTCGCAACACGATAATAATCCCCACCCGAGTGGATACAGTCTTTTGAAGGATGATTATTACAGGATATTTTAATAACCAGTAACCCATGTGGGGCTACTCAGTACGGAATGCGTCAGGAAAGCACGTTGAAGAAGTCTGCCACGAGACAAATCTCATAAGGCTTCAAGACGAAGAGTGTGTGCACAATCTGTCTTATACCGGGCTCAGTGCGCAGTCCCCACCAGAACTGACCCTCATATCAGCGGACCTTGCGTTCAGTCAGCGTATCGAAGTCCTGGCAGAAATAGGGAGTGACCATCTTCCCATATTACTTGAGATTGCTTTTGGCACCACTAAGGCCCGGTGTGAAAGACGACATTAGCTCTTCCTAAAAGCCAATCGGGGGGAGTACGAGAAGCAAACCGAGACAAAGCTTGCTCTCCTAGACTTCTAATCAGTCAATGTAGATGCCGCCTTTTAGAGTTTTAATGGCACCATCCTGGGAGTTGCTTGAAAGACGATCACTTGAACGAATGGGAGAAAAAATACAGACCCTACTGGAACAGGAAACTGAAAGATCTCGTAAAGCGAAGAGCAAAAGCCCGAAAACAGGCCGCGAGAAAGAAGACACCTGCTGCTCGTGCAGGCTTCAACCGACTTACGGCTGAAGGTCTGGTTCCTGTCCAAAAAGTGAAAAAATCAAAATGGGTCTATGCATGTGAAAAGCTAGACCTCCAAGACGTCAGGGAAGTGTGGAACCTGCTTGTAAATCTTTCTGGCATGAGAAAGGCGAAAAACTCATGACCTATTCAGATCAATAAAGGCGTCGAGGCGAGCGTCGCAAAAAACACATATGCTCAACACTCACTTCGTTGAAGTTAACAAGAAAGCCAGAGAGACGGAAGAGCATTGCAACATCCACCCTCTCAGGAAAAGGGGAGCTCGTATCCAACGTATTGGACCCCACACTGAGATTTTCACGACTCCCGTTCACAATGGAAGAATTGCGTAGTGCACTAGGCAAGTGCAGTGATGCAAAAGAACCAGGTCCTGATGAGGTTCACAACGTGATATTTATCCATCTAGGTAAACAATGGAGAGAAACTTTGCTGGCTCTAATAAACCGAACCTGGACTACAGGAACTCTACTGAAAAAGTGGAAGAGAGCCATGGTTATCCAAATATAAAAGGATGGCAAACCAGGCCATTACCAAACATTTATCCGCCAATATCTCAAACATCTAGTGTGGGAAAAGTAGCTGAACGAATGGTAAATGGACGACTTTACTAGTTTCTGGAGAAAAACAAGTGCCTACCACCGACGCAAGGTGGGTTTCGAAAGGGCCGCCAACTCATTGACCAGGTGATGATGACTAATGAGCTCCAGAACAAAAATCGCACGTTTGCAGTTTTCTTTTACCTCAAGCAAGAGTAAAACTAACTATGGCGTAGAGGACTAATGTATAAATTCCAGAAACTGGGAATCTCTGGAAACATGTCCACATTGGTGGAAAACTTCATAGGAAACAGAATTATTGCCAAACGGGTTGGCAGTAGCTTGTCAGACCAGCTAGGTCTAGAGGACAGTCTCCGGCAAGGGTCCGCACTCAGCTGCACCCTGTTTCTAGCATACCTGTATGACCTGCAAGAGGAATTAGAATCCGAGAACGCGATGTTCGAAGATGATATAGTTTCCTGCAGCTCAGGAAAGGATGTCAAAACATTGCAGATCCGGCTACAAAACGACCTAAACAGAATAGAAGCCATCGCGAGGAGGTGGAAAATGGTCGTCAACACGGACAAGACAGTTTACTTTAAAGTCACAAATGGGAGGAAAGCACTTAAAAACGAAACGGAAATAACCATCAACGGTGGAGAGTAGCAATGGGATCTGACAAAAGTTTATCTGGGCGTGAAATTTGACCAGAAACTCCAGCTCCATGACCACATACGCTAACCATGCACGAAGACTTCTAAAAATGTAGGCCTGGTGAAAAAGCTTGTTGGAAATGATTGGGGCGCTGACGCAAACTACTAAGGTCCCTTTACCTTAAAATAGTGAGAGGGGCAATGGACTACAGCCTACCCGTCCAGACCTTTATGAGTCACGCGGCTTTAGAGGGCTTGGACGACATCTAAAACTTAGCTCTTAGGTATTTTCGGGACGATACTCATGACACCCACAGCAGCAGTGGAAGTCTTGGCAAACGTTGAACCATTCGAGATCAAGGGGGAAAAAGGCAGTCCTAGCAACTGTTGAACGCCACTGACGTATGGACATGCAAAAACCATGTTTCCAACTGCAGAACAAAAGTAAAAAATACCCTATTACTGAAACCTTCCTTCATGCGCAAGGTCCACAGTCTTCAGGAAGACCTGGTTGACCCCAGAAAAAAAAAAAAAATTAAGATGATCCCAGCGCGGGGCCCTCACGAGAGCCTAACCCGACCAGAAATTCGTCTTGCCATGATGACCGCCAAAGCAAACAAAGCCAGCCCTCAACCAGAATAGACACGTGTAGCGCTACAAACAATTAACGCTTATCCCGGACAGCAAGGTCAAAGTCTTCACAGGCGGCTGATGCTTAGCGGGGGAAAAGCGCAGTTAGCCACTGTGGCGCCCTTATCCAGTATCCCGCAAAGACAGCCCCACCCGAAGAGCTATCTGGCCCAAGCAGGGGAAACAGAACGGTTCTCGTTGCGGAGATCAAGGCCACACTGGTAGAACTGAAGAGGGTCCAACAAAACCTAACAAAAAGGAACATCTTCCCAAAAGTAGTGGTCTTCGCCGACATACGCTCTGCCCTCAAGGATGTGGGGAGGGCTTGACGGAGACAACGGTGGTCAATGCCATTCTCGTGAAAACAGGCAGCATCCATGCAGAAGGCGGCAAAATACTTCTGCAGTTTATCGCTTCGCAAGTTTAGGTGACGCCACATGGCAGGGCAGAATTTTTAGCCAAAGAAGGAGATGCCCAGCTGCACCACAACAAAACCATGACTCAGCTGGGAGTCACTGCATTGTAAAAGACCACTTTAGGAACGTGTTGCTCGACAGTTGGTCTTCAGAAGATACTGGACGACAGCTACACCACAGAATGCCGCGACCGAGTAAGAGCGACCCCTGATGGGAACTAAAAAGAGGAGAGCAGAGCCTCATCACCAAGATGATAACGGGACTCTGCGCGACACGCATGTACCTACATAGACTGGACTGCAGAAGGGAAACAAGCTGCCGAGTCTACGGCCAAGCAGGCGAGACAGTGACTCACTTGTTTTTCACGTGTTCTACTTGGGGGACGGTGGCGGTCGTGAGAGATCCGGAAGCCTGCTTTGAAGAATTGATTTACGGTGATGAGGCTTGCCACCAAAACCATAGCCAGGGTCATAAGAGATTAAGTCTCGACCCAAAAGAGAATTGACATTTATTTATAAGTATAGATTCAGAAAACTTTGCGTGCCTTTACATAAAACCTCCCCAAAGTTTTATCGCAATCGAAGAAATGATATAGTAGCGCATACGGAAATTATATTTTACAAAGCTCACAAAGAGAACAAAATAACTTTGAGGCCAACGCCCCAAAACGAAATATTGTAAAATATATGTAATGACTCAGATAAATGCAAATGTTTGTGGACAAAACTCTCTAAAGTTGTATTGTAATCACTTGAATGGTTTAAGGGCGTATACGGTTTAAAATGATATTTCTATAGCTTATGTAAGAAAAAACGAGCATAGAGCCCATGGCTTAGAAAAGAATATTCTAAAACGGTTGTAATAATTCATAAACTTTTCGGGCTTGCGCACAACATCTCACTAAAGTTTTAACATAGTTTGAAAAATGGTATAAGAGAGCATACGGAAATTATTTTTTTACAAAGCTCATATCATTTTTAAAAAAAAAACAATTTGTGGCCTACTGCCCAAAACGGAGTATTTTAAAAGTGTTATAAGGACCCATTTAAATTCCCAGGTATGTGGACAACAACTCACCAAAGTTTTATCGCAATCGCATTAATGGTGTAGGAGCGCATACGAGACATAAAAAGATACATACATACATACAGACATATTTATTTATGTATATCTTCAATATTTTAATAACATATTTTACACAAAAACTCTAATTAACATAAAAATGAGTTAAACTTTAAATAAAAATGTCTTAAAAATTGACAAGTTCCACTGACCATACAAACCTATTTTCTCTGTTGCATCGATGCAAATATAATCGTACGCAGGTCTGTCTAGACATATATAGCACAATGCTGACGTCAACTGCTCCACACCCACGTGACATTATATACAAATCCCGGTCAGCCAATAGAACAGACGCACGTCGAAGCCACGTCGAGAGCAAGAAGAGAACTGCAGAACTTGCCAACGGCTGCTCCTCGCACGCAAAACAATGGGAAGAGCTGCAAACCTTGTAAGGTGGCCGTCTCAAATCAATAAAGCGATCATCTTTGCTTGCAGGTTTAGGGGAACCGAATCTGAAAGAAATCCGAGGACCCCCCCCCCTTACTATTTTGCTTACCTGATTGCAATCTTTCCCCTTGTTACCATCGCATTGTATAAGGGGACGGACTTGGGGGAATTCATTTCCAGTGCAGCAGGTAGCGATGTCCAAATGATTAAAGTTCATCGTGTTTTAATCTCCTAATACTCGCCACTTGTTGCTGTCTGAGCTCACAGTGCCCGAGGATTGGTGCCTTTCCTCGAAAAACTTTTTTAAGAAACACTTGTGTTGCTGCACATGCATAGCCCCATTGGTCAGGTGCCCCAACCTGTTAAGGTTCACAATCCGTGTTTGTATATACAAGCAAAGTCAAAATAATGTATTTCTTTATATTAAACACATCGACAATAGATGAGGTATTATTATATTATTATTATCAAGACAACGATGAACAATAAAAAATGATGTTTTATTAGTGGACTGTTTTAGTCGTTTTTTCAAACCGAAAATAATCAAGGATTATTTAGGCCAGGGGCATAGTAAAAGAGGTGCAGTGTAGCAAGTACTTTTTTTTTACTTGATACCGAGGGATGGCATTTTATGCCAAATGCAGATTATTTTTCTTGGAATGGGCTATTTGAATTTTGAACAACCCTGGGTGACGCAAAGCCTAGCTACGTCACGGCCGATGACCATATGTGGGGTCATTGTCACGCGCTAAGAACATCGTTTCTTTTAGAGAATTTGTAGTTTGGTGACCAGTGCCATGGGCGAACGAAATTTTGTTTTAAACATGTTTTAGTTATATTATTGTATAGTTACATACAAACCGATGTTTTAAGTCAGAAAACACGTATATTTACATAAAGGTTGATTATAAAGTTAGAACACACGTATAGTTACATAATTGGTGATTATTAAGTCAGAACATACGTACAGTTACATAATTGATGATTATTAAGTTAGAACACACGTACACTTACATAAAAGTTATTATTTAGTCAGAGCACACGTACATTTACATAAAGGGTAATTATTAAGTCAGAACACACGTACATTTACATAAAGGAGGATTATTAATTTAGAACAAACGTGCAGTTACATACAGTGCGATGCTTTAAGTTAGGACACACTTACAGTTACATATAATGAATTGTTTTAAGTCAAGACGCATAAACATTTACAAACAGGGCAATGTATTCGGTCAGAACTACCTTACAGTTGAATACAGTGTTATTTTCTAAGTCTGGAGACATATGCATTTACCTACAGGTGATAGATATCTTAAGCTAGATCAATGTAACAGGGCACACAGTCAGCCGCAGTACAAGGTGACATTTCTAGTCAAGTTAATTAACAGAGATAACACTCGCCCATAAGCGATTAGTTTTAATGTTCAAATCTTTTCAAACAAAAACCAAAGCAGTTATTTCCTCGCTTTGGTACGATTAATTTTGTCTTCGTGTTCCATTAAAATAAATGTATGGGTGTTTATGTTTTTTTTAATTGCTATGTTTTAAAGGTTTAACTTGTTGTTGTTGTTCGTCCATCGAAGTCGACTAGAACCATCGGATCATCCTAAGGTTAAGGGGGGGTTGGGTTACAGTGAGCTAGTAGGTGGCTCGCTAGATCGATCCGTGCTCGGAATAATCTTTGGCACCGCGAAGAGAGGATAGTTGCTTCAGACGGTGACCTAATGGTGCTCTTTCGAACAAGCCTGCGTGTCTCAGACCTGGGTATTCCATTAGCTTCATGGGATTTAGCCCCCCTCTTGACAGAAGCTCTCCATCTGGCTCTTTCCTGGGCTTTCTGCACCCATAGAGTAGGTTTATGCTGAAGGTCTTTGGTCCCACTTTCAGTGAGGCTTTGTAACGCTTTTCTTTACCCCCTTGTGAGCGTTTGCGTATTGTGACTTCTACGAAGAATATCTGTTTTGGGAGCCGGTGGTCTTCCATACGGGCTACGTGTCCCATCCAACGGAGCTGAGACTGCATCAAGTGGTGAAGATACCACGTAGGTTCGCTCTAGCGAGGATATCGTTTTTGGGGTCTTTGTCTTGCCACCTGATGCCGAGGAGTTTCCTGAAGCAAGTTGTTTGAAAATGATTCAGTTTAATGGCGTGATACTGGCAGACTGTCCACGTTTCACATCCGTAGAGCAGTGTCGGGAGGACTGCTGCGCTATAGACCTTGATACTCGTTTCTCGTCGTTTCCCTGTCCATAACAGTGCTGCAGAGCCTGCCAAATATGGCACTAGCTTTTGCGAGTTTGCCATTCATTTCATCGTCCATGACTACAGATCTAGAGAGGGTACTGCCCAAATAAGTAAATTTATCCCCCGGGTTGAGACGCTGTCCACTGATGATGATGTTGGGTTCAACGTAGGGCTTACTGGGAGCTGGCTCATGCATCACCTAAGTCTTCTTTGTGTTGATTGTGAGGCCAAAGTTAATGCTGGCCTCAGAGAAGATATCAACGCTGTGTTGCATGACGACTTCTGAGGGAGCGTTGAGGGCACAATCGTCTGCAAACAGAAGTTCATTGATGGATTATGTTTGAGCTTGGTTTTAGCTTGAAGCCTCTTAAGGTTAAATACTGATCTATCTGTGCGAAACCAGATTGGTAAGTTCGTGGTGGAGTCATTCAACGCATCAGAGAGCTTTGCAGAATACATAATATTGAAGAGTTTTGGAGCAAGTCTACAACCCTGCTTTTCATCGTTTGTGACGGGGAATGCTTGAGATGATTGACCGTTATCCTGCCTTCGGGCCATCATGTCATCATGCAGCTGACGGATGATGTTGCTAAACTTGTCTAGGCATCAGTACTTCTTCATGATGTTCCACAGGCCACCCCTATTGACCCTGTCAAAGGCCTTAATCAAGTCGATAAATGTTGCATATAGTTCTGTATTTTGTTCCTGGCCTTTCTCTTAAAGCTGTCTAGCAGCAAACACCATATTGATGGTTTCGCGTTTTTTTGCGGAAATCGCATTGACTTTTGGGGAGGAGACCTAGCTCCAGATGTGCATTCAGGCGGTTCAGAAGGGCTCAGGCAAAATAGGATGACTGATGACTTGCAAGGGTGACTTTGTTTAAATTGAGGAAGAGTTATCAACCTCACTCTCTCGTTCCGACCAACCGTGTCCAGTGGCAAGACTCAGTCAAGATGACCAGAAATGGGTACGGATGCAAGAGAATGACCAAGATGTTCTACGTGCCTCATCTTGCTCTACGCACTCGACGGTGCGTTGCTGTAATCGCCTTCTCCTCCGTTGAACCTAAATCGTTTTCTCCGCAGGATCCACCGACGTCCAGGCTTTGCATGCAATAGGTATGCAGACCTAAATCACCGAGTGCTTGAGGCCCATCAGCTACCCACACCTATTTTACCCGGCTAGTGGAAGCCGTTGCCCAGGATATGGCCGCTGTTGCATGCTAACAGCTGCGTGGATGAATAGGTGAAAAGATTTAACTAAAAATGTATAGACTACCAAGGATCAATTTTTCAAACCAGTTTGGAGCCAGGAATAATCCAATTTTTTGTATACGTGACGGACAATTTACGTTTATGAAATTTTTGCAAAACAAAAAACAAACAACTACAGGTCTAGAACTAAGTGGCAGTATATCAAACAACCCCCCCCCCCCCAGTAATTTCCCTACCGACAGTGTGATCTTCCTTCATGTGAGCTTGCAAACGACTAATTTCTGTACTCGTTCGGTCCCATTCCCCCTGATATATCTACTATCGACGGTGAGGTTCCTACCCCCGTAAGTTCTTAATCGACAATGGCCTCTAATTCTTTAATGAATCTACCCCCTCATCAGATACCTGCCTCAGCGAAATACCTAACTCCCAGATTTGTAACTATATATGTGTCCATAAAGTAAAACAAATATCCAAAAGTTCACTCTCCCTGATATGCCATGTGCACCCCCGCTTAAGACGACCCTATTGGTTAGGCCGGGTACACCCCTGCTTAAGACGACCCTATTGGTTAGGCCGGGTACACCCCTGCTTAAGACTACCCTCTCCGTTATTGCAGGTTCACCCCTGCTTAAGACTACCCTCTTCGTTATGGCAGGTTCACCCCTGCTAAAGGCGACCCAATTCATAATGCAAAGGATGCTACTGCTAAAAAAACTACCCTACCTATATGCCGCTGTTTAAGACTACCCTATTGTGGTACGAGGTACACAACTGATAAATCTAGCCCATTGAAATGGTATACACATGATAGAGACCAGCGTTTCCAACATTTGTAACCATTATTGTTTAGTGAAAAAGTTTTAAAATAGTAACAGGTGCCATATTTATTGCTATATTTATTAAAATTTCCATACGTATTCCTGTTGTGCGAAACGTTAACGTTAGGATCACGAAGCAGTGATATTTATAACGAAGTGTCTACACGTCCGGCGCGCCGGACAAATATTGCGCGACTTATACGTCCGGCGGCATGTCACGTGACCGCCGGACGGCTAGTAGTTGTTATTATTCCGAACGAAGTGCTATTTGGGAGATATTGTGTGGTCTTGTGGTCGCTCGACGTTATTATGATTTGAGGATCAATACCTGGTATAGGATTGTTTTGTTTTTCCGCATTTTAATTAAAAATATTTTATACTATATTTATATTATCATGTTCATCAGCAACAGTAGTTTCATGAGAAGTTTTTAAATATTTATAGCAATTTAAACGATTTAAAATGAAATGTTTTACTTTTATTGGTTGCCTACTCCACACTGGCCCCTAACTTATTTAATGGATTACTGGTACACAAACTCAAATAACAAACTAAACAAAATGTTTACAAGCAACTTTCACTCTGCCTTGCTGTCAACAGGGCAAAAATAAGGGGGGGGGGGTGGAATGGTTTTATTTTCTCAAGGTTGTTCGGTGGGATGGTTAACCGCAAATAGCACGCTCTGGAGGTGAGCGAACTGATGCAGGAATGCGATAACACAAGGGAACTCACTCGTGCTGAGCGACTGCTGGGCAACTTGAGGGGAGGGAAAGGAGTTATTTTACAAGTGTTTCCTAGAGCGGGTTTACGATGGAAGAAATTTTGCCAAGTCCAGCTTCAGATCGTCACACTTATGTTTAGCCTAACATCCACGTATATGGCACAAGACTTAAGGTTGTTAATAGCTTTTCTTACATCAGCAGCGCAATCAATCAAAGCGCAACCACAAATGACAAGGTTAACCTCCGTATTGCAAGATCCAGTGCAATCTATGGCAAACTGTCTAAAAATGTATGGAACAGGAGAAATATTCGCATTTAAACTTATCTGAATGTATATAAAGCTGCTGTTTTCCATATTATGATTCTCTATACCTGGGAAACGTGAACAGTATACCAACACCATGCAAGAATGCTCAAAAACTTTTGTAGAAGAAAACTGGAAATGTCTCAACATTAAATGGCCGAACAGAGTCCTATAACCTGAGGTGCTAGCACAGACAGGTCTCCCTGAGTCCAGCTTTGCAGAGTGGGACATGTTGTGAGAGTTTCAGACGAACATCTGCCTGAAAGAAGATGCTATGGTAAGTTCGAACACGGGAGGCAATCTGCTGGTGGGCAGAAACCTTTTTTAAGATAACCTAAAATCCCCACTGAACGTGTTTGATATCAACCCAGACTCGAGCAGGGGAAAAAATTAAAGGCTCCAACTTCATTGAGTTCCATTTTACACACGGGCTCCATGAAATGTGAAGTTGTAGAAAAGCGGTTGCACAGTGCAAGAGACATGACAGGAAGGCCAGGTCTGACTCTGTTTAAAGAGATTGCGGATCAGTCTTTTATCTACTGCATATGGAAATTTTGTGCTAGAATCGACCATGATCAGAACTAGCAAAAATTCTTTGATTTAAATAATCCTGGCCAATTTCCGATTTGTGAAAAAATTCTATCTTCCCAGTTTTATAATGTTTAAAACGTTCACGAACAAATGAAAAAACATAATCTCGTATGTTAAAAGGTCGCTCAACTTTCACACGACCTTACGTTAAACCCAAACAATAGCCTAAACTCAACCACATTTCTAAGCTAAACCCCGAAATCAAACTTTAAGCTTAAACATAAACTTAAATAATACTAAAATAACCCTAACATTTCCGTAGCCTAACCTTACCCTAACTCTAACCTAACCCTAACCTCACCATAACTTAACTCAAACCTAACCCTAACCTAACCCTAATCTAACCCTAGCCTAACCCTAATCTAACCCTAACCTAACCCTAACCAAACCCTAACCAAACCCTAACCTAACCCTAACCTAACCCTAACCTAACCCTAACCTAACCCTAACCTAACCCTAACCTAACCCTAACCTAACCCTAACCTAACCCTAACCTAACCCTAACCTAACCCTAACCTAACCCTAACCTAACCCTAACCTAACCCTAACCTAACCCTAACCTAACCCTAACCTAACCCTAACCTAACCCTAACCTAACCCTAACCTAACCCTAACCTAACCCTAACCTAACCCTAACCTAACCCTAACCTAACCCTAACCTAACCCTAACCTAACCCTAACCTAACCCTAACCTAACCCTAACCTAACCCTAACCTAACCCTAACCTAACCCTAACCTAACCCTAACCTAACCCTAACCTAACCCTAACCTAACCCTAACCTAACCCTAACCTAACCCTAACCTAACCCTAACCTAACCCTAACCTAACCCTAACCTAACCCTAACCTAACCCTAACCTAACCCTAACCTAACCCTAACCTAACCCTAACCTAACCCTAACCTAACCCTAACCTAACCCTAACCTAACCCTAACCTAACCCTAACCTAACCCTAACCTAACCCTAACCTAACCCTAACCTAACCCTAACCTAACCCTAACCTAACCCTAACCTAACCCTAACCTAACCCTAACCTAACCCTAACCTAACCCTAACCTAACCCTAACCTAACCCTAACCTAACCCTAACCTAACCCTAACCTAACCCTAACCTAACCCTAACCTAACCCTAACCTAACCCTAACCTAACCCTAACCTAACCCTAACCTAACCCTAACCTAACCCTAACCTAACCCTAACCTAACCCTAACCTAACCCTAACCTAACCCTAACCTAACCCTAACCTAACCCTAACCTAACCCTAACCTAACCCTAACCTAACCCTAACCTAACCCTAACCTAACCCTAACCTAACCCTAACCTAACCCTAACCTAACCCTAACCTAACCCTAACCTAACCCTAACCTAACCCTAACCTAACCCTAACCTAACCCTAACCTAACCCTAACCTAACCCTAACCTAACCCTAACCTAACCCTAACCTAACCCTAACCTAACCCTAACCTAACCCTAACCTAACCCTAACCTAACCCTAACCTAACCCTAACCTAACCCTAACCTAACCCTAACCTAACCCTAACCTAACCCTAACCTAACCCTAACCTAACCCTAACCTAACCCTAACCTAACCCTAACCTAACCCTAACCTAACCCTAACCTAACCCTAACCTAACCCTAACCTAACCCTAACCTAACCCTAACCTAACCCTAACCTAACCCTAACCTAACCCTAACCTAACCCTAACCTAACCCTAACCTAACCCTAACCTAACCCTAACCTAACCCTAACCTAACCCTAACCTAACCCTAACCTAACCCTAACCTAACCCTAACCTAACCCTAACCTAACCCTAACCTAACCCTAACCTAACCCTAACCTAACCCTAACCTAACCCTAACCTAACCCTAACCTAACCCTAACCTAACCCTAACCTAACCCTAACCTAACCCTAACCTAACCCTAACCTAACCCTAACCTAACCCTAACCTAACCCTAACCTAACCCTAACCTAACCCTAACCTAACCCTAACCTAACCCTAACCTAACCCTAACCTAACCCTAACCTAACCCTAACCTAACCCTAACCTAACCCTAACCTAACCCTAACCTAACCCTAACCTAACCCTAACCTAACCCTAACCTAACCCTAACCTAACCCTAACCTAACCCTAACCTAACCCTAACCTAACCCTAACCTAACCCTAACCTAACCCTAACCTAACCCTAACCTAACCCTAACCTAACCCTAACCTAACCCTAACCTAACCCTAACCTAACCCTAACCTAACCCTAACCTAACCCTAACCTAACCCTAACCTAACCCTAACCTAACCCTAACCTAACCCTAACCTAACCCTAACCTAACCCTAACCTAACCCTAACCTAACCCTAACCTAACCCTAACCTAACCCTAACCTAACCCTAACCTAACCCTAACCTAACCCTAACCTAACCCTAACCTAACCCTAACCTAACCCTAACCTAACCCTAACCTAACCCTAACCTAACCCTAACCTAACCCTAACCTAACCCTAACCTAACCCTAACCTAACCCTAACCTAACCCTAACCTAACCCTAACCTAACCCTAACCTAACCCTAACCTAACCCTAACCTAACCCTAACCTAACCCTAACCTAACCCTAACCTAACCCTAACCTAACCCTAACCTAACCCTAACCTAACCCTAACCTAACCCTAACCTAACCCTAACCTAACCCTAACCTAACCCTAACCTAACCCTAACCTAACCCTAACCTAACCCTAACCTAACCCTAACCTAACCCTAACCTAACCCTAACCTAACCCTAACCTAACCCTAACCTAACCCTAACCTAACCCTAACCTAACCCTAACCTAACCCTAACCTAACCCTAACCTAACCCTAACCTAACCCTAACCTAACCCTAACCTAACCCTAACCTAACCCTAACCTAACCCTAACCTAACCCTAACCTAACCCTAACCTAACCCTAACCTAACCCTAACCTAACCCTAACCTAACCCTAACCTAACCCTAACCTAACCCTAACCTAACCCTAACCTAACCCTAACCTAACCCTAACCTAACCCTAACCTAACCCTAACCTAACCCTAACCTAACCCTAACCTAACCCTAACCTAACCCTAACCTAACCCTAACCTAACCCTAACCTAACCCTAACCTAACCCTAACCTAACCCTAACCTAACCCTAACCTAACCCTAACCTAACCCTAACCTAACCCTAACCTAACCCTAACCTAAACCTAACCTAACCCTAACCTAACCATAACCTAAACCTAACCTAAACCTAACCTAACCCTAACCTAACCCTAACCTAAACCTAACCTAACCCGAACCTAATCCGAACCTAATCCTAACCTAACCCTAACCTAACCCTAACCTAACCCTAACCCTAACCTAACCCTAACCTAACCCTTACCAAACCCTTACCTTAACCTAACCTAACCCTAACCTAACCCTAACCTAACCCTAAACTAACCCTAACCTAACCCTAATCTAACCCTAACCTAACCCTAACCTAACCATTACATTCTTCTACCCATTATCTCTATGGACCTAGTATAGTGTCGAAAAACTTCGGTTAAAAGTCATCTTTTTATACCAATGGTTCTCAACCGATGTCAAATCTAAAATGCGTATATTGTTATCAATTTCAAAACAAACAACCATAAGATCTTGCCGAATTATCGTTAACTTAAACATAATTTCAAAGAATTTAATAAAAGTGGTTCATTTCTTAATTAATATGTTTCATACTTATATATTATTTTTCTACTTTTAAAATAAGATAATATAAGATTCTTTCATTAATCCAAATAAATGGAAAGGTTTTTTGATTGCATTATACATTTTCATTTACAAAAATTAAACAATTAGAACACAAGACATTTATAAGACATTATTTCAAACAGCCATTCAGTGAGATCTCTTATCAAAATCGGGGACTTATTAGTTCTCATTTCAATGTGTGACTTCAGAGGAAGCACGCGAGTAAATTCGTACAGATTGCGGAACAAAATAATTTGTATATCTGTCAGTCCTTGCCCTGATGGAAAGAATTCGTCCCGAATTGCGCGATCCTATGTATCTGTAATGACGAGGGTGGGATGTATCATCCAAAATGTTTTTAGTTTTACAAAAACCTCATTCTTCAAATAGTTCTTCAAGTGAAGGATGTTTAGTTTGTGTTATGCTCCTAGCTTTCTTGATTAGTCGGTTTATACGTTGTTTAATACAAGACGTTGAATTTCCACACATGCAGGTAAATTTGAAATTAAGCAGCCTTCAAATTGTTGCACTGTAGAATAAGTTAACCATTTGCTTGTTTACGCCAAAACTGTACAGTTTTTTTTTTGAGGTATAACAGTCTTTGATTGAATTTCTTATGCAGCATTTGGCAGTGCTCATGCCATGTTAGCTTGTTAATAATGGTGAGACCTAAGTACTTGTATGCCTCCTCTTTCTCTACATTTTGATTTTTTATGTTGAGATCCTTAATCTGGTATATCCCCCTCCTGAAATCAGCAACCCTTTCCATTGTTTTTGAGACATTCAACTGGAGAAATTTTTCATCGCACCAATTGATAAAGCGTGTAACTAAGTTGCTGTATAGGCCTTCTCCCTTGGATATTAAGCCAACAAATGTGGTATCATCAGCAAATTTTGAGATTTCAAATGTGTCGCTTGAGCTTTGAATATCATTTGTATATATTGTATACAGTACAGGAGAGAGAACGGAGCCTTGTGGTTCCCGGTGCTTATTTCTCTAGCTAGAGATGATTGGTTATTTACTTTGACATGTTGTGGTCGATTTGTTAGGTGATGATAAAGTCTCTCCATCAATAGTACGATTTCATCCTCTGTGCTTCAGGAAGGTTTGTAAGCAAATTGGTTGGGGTCAAGTTTTTGCTGTACTTCATTCAAAATTTCTTTCAGAATTATTTTCTCAAAATATTTCATGACAACAGAGGTAAGTGCAACAGGTCGTAAGTCGTCGTTGCACGTTACCTTATTTTTCTTTAAAATTGGTAGGATTTCTGAAGTTTTCCAATTTTCTGGTATTGTGTGGCTCACATAAGATTTATGAAATATGTTTTAAAATGTAAGAGAGCTGCTCTGAGAATAGTTTAAAGCTCTGACCACTTAATTTGCCTGGTCCCGAGCCCTTGGCTGCATCCACTTGTTTAAATCATGACATCACTCCTTGTTCGGTGAACAATTAAGATCCATCCTGTGAACTACTGCCATCTTTAAATGATTCATCATCTCATTGTGTACTTTTCCAAAGTCCAGGCTGTCAAAACGACAATAAAAGTCATTTAAGTCGTTAACAAAAATTCCTCACGTCCCCAACACATAAGCATTTTTGCTTAGGAGTATATCCTGTTATTTACCTTAGTCCTGCCCAACAAGGCTTTGAGTTGTTACTAAGGAATAATTTTTCGATTTGTTGTTTGTATTGTTTTCTGAATTTTTTTTCTTTCACTATTTTTTTAGCTTTAATGAATGCTCTTGATCGTTAATCTTAAACATGAACTTCTTGTGATGTATGGCCTCCTTTATTTCTCTGCTCATCCAGGGTTTGTTGTTGTTGAATACTCGGATGGTTTTTTTGGGAATAATTTCATCTACACAGAACTTAATTTAGGAATTGACGGTGTTTGTTAGCTCGTCAATGTCCGGGCAAGTGTTGATAAACGTGCCCCAGGCTGTACATTCCAAGCAGGCTTGAATTTTTTCAGTCACCTTATCTGACCACAAATCAATAGTTTTTTAATTGATTTTTTTTTTAATTTTAAAACTGGCTCATAGCATGGCGTTAGTCGGACCATTGTGTGGTCAGATTCTCCTAGTGGAAATAAAGCACGACATGTGTAGGCCTTAAACAACGGACGAAAAGGCCTTTAAACTAGTTTCTAAAACGTTTGTTTTAAAATATTTGTTTAATATCCGACATGTCAGACGAAATGAGTACCGGAAAGCAAATTTCTCCTAGGCTAAAATAACTTTTAAACAGCTATTTTATTTTTTAAGTTTTTTTTTTTTTTTTTTTTTTTTTGTATAAAATGATACGACATTTGTTCACCCCCTAAACATTTTGAGAGTCCCTTCGTCTAGACGCTCGGTAAAGGAAGTTAACCGAATTTTCAGAGCTTTGTAATAGAAAACTACAACATTTTGACCAACCTAAACCACGGTTTCCCCTCTGGATTCTCAACAGAAACTCAATTAATCATAACCACCAATGACCTCCTTGTCTCCTATGACAAAGGTACCCAGGTCGACTTCTTCAAGGCCTTCGACACTGTTCCACACAGCCTTCTTCTACATAAGCTCCACCACTACAGCATTACAGGCAACTTTCACTCCTTGCTCTTAACATTCCTTACACAAAGTACCATGCAAGTAGTGGTAGACAGCGTCCGATCAGGGAAAGCCAGGAGTTCCACAAGGCACAATGCTGGGATCCCTTTATGGCTACAATGACCACAACCACCTCCAAACAGATTAGAAGTGCCTTATGAATCGGGCGGACTAAAGGAGCACGCAATTTAATGAAACAAAAGGCTCTACAGTGAGAATCTCAAGAAAAAACCATCAACCTATGTGTACTCACTAAATGAGACAATTCTCCTACAAGTATCAAATAATCCTCACCTTGGAATTCTCTTCTCAAATAACCTAAAATAGTAACCCCATATGCACAAAATTTTAAAAAAGCCAACTCCTCACTAGGTTTCATTCGAAGAAATCTGCACCACTGCCCAACTTCCTGCAAACGAAATGCCTATCTCGCACTTTTCCATCCACTTCTGGAATATGGTGCGATCATCTGGAACTCACACCTTAAGCAAGACGTGGATAAGATGGAGCGAATTCAACGTGATGCGGTGCGTTTCATCGCACGAGACTACAAATCCACCACCTCTTGCTTCGTCACGGGCCTCTTAAAAAGATTTGAAATCCCTTCCCTTAAAGACAAACGAGAGGGACTCCGCCTGATATTCTTATATAAAGTGATCATGGGACTGGTGCCGGTCATCCCAGCAGGCACGTACCTCACTCCACAGAAACCGCGTAGACTAATCAGAGAAAAACGCCCTCTGAACACTGACTTTACCACTGACAACCCCATAAACAATTACACCCGAGACAATAGCAAATGCTTCATCGTGTCTCGTTGCAACACAGTGCAGTATAAACAATCTTTGTTCCCAAGCACAATAATAGCTTGGAACCACCTGGTCAATGCCGCTGTGAACTTGACATTGGTCGAAAACTTCAAGGCTGCCTTGGCGTTTGCTAGGAGCTGTTAGACCAGCAACACCATTCCCCGACCTGTTGCACAAATGCCAGTATATGGATGCAACAACGAACACTACCTGAACCAGGGATAACTTTATAAACAGAACGCCAAATCAAACATGTACACGTTATTTTATTCAAATCTGCTTATCGTGCATTAGTTATTTCAAGATCAACGTGATGACGTTGGTGTGGTCGCACGGGAGCGGGGTAGTCAGGTCAAAAAAAAGTTGTTCTGTTTAAGAAGCTAAGGATTGGACTTAGTTGGTATAATGTCAAGGGGAAGATGAAATTTTTAAAATAAATGGGGAAGTTTGCCTTTTCTTCAAATGTCATTTAGCTTGGTAAAAAAATTGTGGCTTTAAAATCGTGCCGCATATTGAAAGTTTATAAACAATGATATATTTACTATTATTAATAACTTCTATTTTTAAGAAAACCTGAATCCAAAATTTGTGTGTTTTTTTTCCCATGTGCATAAATGTATACTCATGTCCCTTGTATGTATATTTCGATCTGTAAATCTGAGCGAGTATGTCAGTTTGACATTTTTATAGATTTGTTAAATGTCACCATGATATATCGCCAATGAGGGCAACGACCATGTTGGGATCAATACACAGACATTCACGTGCATGCTGAGCTTGCAAGAAAGAAATCATGAAAATAATCTTAGTAGGTCATATCTAGCTAGGATTCATTCGTTTTAATGTATTTTAACAGAATGCAATCGATTTTTTTGTTTGTTCTGGAATGGTTAATCTGTTTTATTTACTAAACGATACCATTAGCTGATATCTTCACGCTGTGTGTTTTAATTTTTTTTTAAAGGAAAGAAAACATTCTATGACAAATTTTAATTAAACTATTCTGTCGTGTATTGAAAATATAATTGAAATACATTTGACCGGGCCAAACTCAGGGAGCTAGCCCTTTATTAGATTTCGACATTGCAAATGCTGGTGCAACATACCTCAAAACCTTGGTTTCCATCTTGAATCTTATTTTTTATAGAGCAGTAGTCCTTCAGTAATTCTTTGCAGTGTACATAAAATTGAGACCTGTGCAATGTTCATAGATTTGAGATAAGAGCAATGTGCATGGAATCGATATATGAGCATTGCACATACAAATGAGATAAGTTTAGTGTAAATAGATTTTATATATTTTCATTGAACATACAATTTTGATATGTCTTGTGAGCACGAATTGATATACATGCAGAGAGCATAGAGATGAGATAAGGGCGGTGTTCTTATAATTGAGATATATGCATTGAACATAGAATAATATATGTTCAGTGGCAATAGAATAAGATGTGTGCAGTAAACATGTAATGAGATAATGTGTATTGGGCATAGAATTGAGATACGTTAATTGAGCATAGAATTGAAATTTGAGCATTTTTCATAAAAGATAGTAATGTGCCGCAGGCATACAATTGAGATATATGCATTGTGAATAGCATTGAGATATGTGTCGTGTACATAGAAGCTAAATATTTGCAGTTTTCGTAGAGTTCAGATATGTACAGTGTGCATAGAATTGAGATATATACCGTATGCACAAACTTGAGATATATGTATTGTGAATACAATTGTGACATGTTCTGTGTACATAGAACTTAGGTATTTTCAGTGTGCACACAAATGAGACATTAGCAGTTTGCTTATCATTGAGGTATGTAAAACTTACACAGAACTGATATTTTTCCCATGAGCATAAATTGAGACATAAATATTTGGCATAGAATTGATTTAAGACATTTGCAGTGTTCAATGAATTGTAATTGCTCCAATGTGCATAGAATTGAGTTATGTGAATTGTGATTTTAATTAAGGTGCAAGCAGAGTGCATAAAATTGAAATAAGTGCATATTCTTACACTTTGGTTTTTTGCAGTGCGAATAGACTAGAGATATGTGCAAAGTTTATAGAGTCAATCATAATTTTTTCTTAACTATAATCCGGCCCCAACCCCCTACACTGTCAAATGACTCTAATCCAGCCTCTTGTTATAGTGTTTTCGGACTGCTGTTTTAAAAAATTAAATGTCCGGTTTGGATGATGGATATTTTCCTTTAATTGTTCCACGACTATTCTTTACATTTTGTTTGCCTGTTATTTGCTTGAACATATTTTTCACCATTAGGCCTGTGAAAAAAAATATTTTTTACATATCTAAAATTGATTTGAGTACGTTCTATTCGTTTAGATAATTACAGTGTGTTTCTCTAGAGGGCTAGCATTGGAGCAGTATTTACCGGCCTTCCTCCTCGCTTTTTTGTAGCTGTTTCTGCTCGTTTTTGCTCCTCGGCATGTAGTGATCCTGCCTTCACGATGCCCCGCCATGAGGATCGATCCTATGCCAGCTCCTCCCAGTATGAAATGTCGATGTTGGCCGACTTCATGTCTATTTTACATATGTCTAAGTATCTCAGACGAGGCCGTCAAACTGACCATTTCCCTTTCGCCAGCTCGCTGTATAGCGACCAGGTTGCATTCGCTTGAGATGTCCAAGCCAGCGGAGGCGTCTTTGGATTAACATGGCTGGGAGGCTACACATGTTTGTTTGGGGACTTTGTCTTGCCATTTAATGTCAAGGATGTGGCGCAGGCATCTGAGGTGGAAGCCATTGAGCCTTCTTTCGTGGTTAGAGTATGTGGTCCATATGTTTATATATATATATATATATATATATATATATATATTTGTGTATATATATAAGTTTAAAAATATGTGGAGATGGTGTGTGTGTTCAGACTTTTTCCTTCTGTTTTTGTTTTAACTATGACTTTCTTTATCATCCACGCCCTCGGAATTTGAGATTTAAAATATTTAAAGAGATTTATTCTATAACTTCCTTCTTATAAATTAAAAAATACATATATTATTTGTGTTATATTTATAAGTACTATGTCTATCACACGAAAACGAACTGATCTGTTTAGATTGATGTCTAGAGTTTTGATGACTACCTACAAAGTAAAACAACAAGTCGTAGGTAACCTGATTAGAGACAAAAGGAATTTGTTTTTTCTGATTTCGTACGAAACAGAAACTAGCCCGAAATTTTAAAAATTAGTTTCGGCCGAAACTAAAGCTGAAACCAAAAGCTTAACGAGCTTATCGAGACTTTCGACCTAAGAAGCTATTACCAACACATTAGTCTTTTAGTGACAGTGACGCAATTATTTTGCTCAACTATCAATCTCCCTCAATCCCATTATTGGAGCAACATATTTTTTTTTTACCTGGTCATTTAAAATTCTTGCTTTGGCGATTCTTGGAACAATCGCAAAAGTAATCTGAATTGGTTGCCAAAGTCATCACACTAAACAGGTCTTTAGTTTGCCAAAATTATCATTATTATACGAACGCAGGTTATTTCATCAATAAAAGATTATGTGAGCATGATACTGATGAAAATCAAGAGATAAGCTAATTGAAAAAGCCTACGTTTCTCTAATATTTAATTTTAAAAAAAAAAACGAAAATAATAATTAAAATATTACTAATCCCTTTGATTATTCAATGTTATTTAACTTTGCCTGTGACAACATGAGCAGGTTTATGATAAATCAAATTGAATGAATTGAACGGAGCTAGTGTTCGAATTATTATTTTTGAACAAAATTTAAATAAAAGTAATGATATGAACATTACCATTCCATAATTTTGTCATTCATAAAATTATTTTCATTTGACTAGGCTTAAATGAAATTAATTTTTTTTAAATAAATGACATAAAGGCCATCATGCAGATGTGAGCAGTTTTCGCAAAGTAATAGTCTTCTAACATACGAAGACAGTGAGACGTCGAGTAAAAATCAATATCAGTTTGTCAGCCTAGAGACAGACAGTCTGACTTCTGGTGGATGACCGAGAATCTCAATCACTTACGCTCATTGCCAAAAGTCTAAATTAGAGCTGACACCGAAGCCGAAATTCGGTTGTACACTAAACCTAATACAGGGCAGAGAGGTTAATAACCTGATGCTTGACGTAGTTAGCGTATGACGTCACAAGCTTTTGTAACTAATCCAAACGATAGACGGTGGCAGCGGGGCTCCGTCCATGAAACGTAGGAACAGAGGACGATAATTGTTAAGTCACCGAGTTGAAATATTTAAAAAGTTCGTGTACTTTACCTCAAAGTAAGAAAAAGACTAACTTTTTGACAATCAGGAAAGAAAAACTCCCATATTAGACATGTTAAATGAAAATTTGAGCAACCTTTCCTCATATTACATAGTCATTTATTTATTTTTTTTTAACTCAACGGACCAATATTGAGAGCTGTTCAGTTTCAGTACCGTCTGTGCATTCAATCAAGAGTTACTGAGTATGAATGGAAATATTTACATCTCGAACACAGTTGATTAAATGTTATCCGACAGCTCAAAAAAGTGCTAAATCACTGTGGGCTGAAAGGCTGATGTAGTTAAACCGAACCTTATTTTCCGGACAGAATATACGTGTAGTTTGTAACATGCAAATTTTGAAAAATGAATGTTAAAAAGTCTACAAACAAATTCACACCATAATGAGACAATTCGGTGAAATTTGACAGAAACCATCGCGGAGGGTCACGATATCGATGTCAGAGAAGGAAAAACGCGAGGGCTGAATTCAAATGAAACGTTGCTGAGTTTTGCAGAGAGCCTGCCTAGCTATTTTTGTGTAGAGAGCCTGGATGAATTTGTTTCTGTAAAGAGCCTGCCTAGCTATTTTTGTGTAGAGAGCCTGGATGAATTTGTTTCTGTAAAGAGCCTGCCTAGCTATTTTTGTGTAGAGAGTCTGGATAGATGTGTTTCTGTAAAGAGCCTTCCTAGCTATTTTTGTGTAGAGAGCCTGGATAGATTTGTTTCTGTAAAGAGCCTGCCTAGCTATTTTTGTGTAGAGAGCCTTGATAGATTTGTTTCTGTAAAGAGCCTGTCTAGCTATTTTTGTGTAGAGAGTCTGGATAGATGTGTTTCTGTAAAGAGCCTTCCTAGCTATTTTTGTGTAGAGAGCCTGGATAGATTTGTTTCTGTAAAGAGCCTGCCTAGCTATTTTTGTGTAGAGAGCCTGGATAGATTTGTTTCTGTAAAGAGCCTGTCTAGCTATTTTTGTGTAGAGAGCCTGGATAGATTTGTTTTTGTAAAGAGCCTGCCTAGCTAGATTTGTGTAGAAAGCCTGGATGAATTTGTTTCAGTAAAGAGCCTTCCTAGCTATATTTGTGTAGAGGGCCTGGATGAATTTGTTTCTGTAAAGAGCCTGCCTAGCTATTTTTGTGTAGAGAGCTTGGATGAATTTGTTTCTGTAAAGAGCCTGCCTAGCTATTTTTGTGTAGAGAGTCTGGATTAATTTGTGTCTGTAAAGAGTCTTCCTAGTTATTTTTGTGTGGAGAGCCTGGATATTTTTTTTCTACAAAGAGCCTGCCTAACTGTTTTTGTGTAGAAAGCCTGGTTAGATTTATTTTGTAAAGAGCCTGGCTAGGTATTATTGTGTAGAGGGCCTGGATTGATTTGTGTCTGTAAAGAGCCTGCCTAGCTATTTTTGTGTAGAGGGCCTGGATAAATTTGTTTCTGTAAAGAGCCTGCCTAGCTATTTTTGTGTAGAGAGCCTGCATGAATTTGTTTTGTAAAGAGCCTGGCTAGCTATTGTTATGTAGAGAGCCTGGATAGATTTGTTTTGTAAACAGCCTTCCTAGCTATTTGTGTGTAGAGGGCCTGGATAGATGTGTGTCTGTAAAGAGCCTGCCTGGCTATTTTTGTGTAGAGAGCCTGGATAAATTTGTTTCTGTAAAGATCCTGGCTAGCTATTTTTGTGTAGAAAGCCTGGATAGATTTGTTTTGTAAAGAGCCTCGTTAGCTATTTTTGTGTAGAGAGCATGGATAGATTTGTGTCTGTAAAGAGCCTGCCTAGCTATTTTGTGTATAGAGCATGGATAGATTTGTTTCTGTAACGATACCTGGCTAGCTATTTTTGTGTAGAGGGCCTGGATAGATTTGTGTCTGTAAAGAGCCTACCTAGCTATTTTGTGTATAGAGCCTTGATAGATTTGCTTCCGTAAAGAGCCTGGCTAGCTATGTTTGTGTCGATAGTATTACTTTATATTTTTATGAGAGAGCCTGGCTAGATATCTTTGTACAGGGGCCTTGCTAGCTATGTTTTTGTAGAGAGCCTAGATGTTTATGTGTTCGTGTAGAGTGCATTGCGATCTATATTTTCTGTCTAAATATACTCGTTTTTATATAATAGGTTTCTTATACTGTCATTGCCATGGATTAATTGTGTTTACTAAAAAGTGAATTCAAATTACAGCCTATGAAAGAAGATTTAATTAGCTCTTTAATAAGTGATGTGCTAGTAATGTGTTTCTCCTTTTTTTATTAACGGTTTATTTTTCTTATTTCTAGCTACTTTATTTTGGTGCAGTCCAGTTTAATTCAATGCTTACAGTTTAGTTCAGTCAGCTTTAGATGATAATCCCTATGATATTAAAAGAAAGCATTGTAAACTTGTAGATCAATATAAAGGGAGAGAGATAGAACGCCTTGTAACAATGCAAAAAAAAAATACGTTATGAGTACTTTACGTATCAGAGCAAACAAGATTGAGATTGAAAAATTAACTACTGAAATGTCATAGTTGCAACATTAATTTATTGAAATAACAACTCTTTCTCTCTCTCTCTCTCTCTCTCTCTCTCTCTCTCTCTCCCTCTCTCTCTCTCTCTCTCTCTCTCCCTCTTCTCTCTCTCTCTCTCTCTCTCTCTCTCTCTCTCTCTCTCTCCCTCTCTCTCTCTCTCTCTCTCTCTCTCTCCCTCTCTCCCTCATCTCATGGTTTTTGACTGGAATGCTGGAAGCAGACCCTAGTCGCTGACTTGACTTTGACCTTGGTAATTCAGCTTTGCGAGGACATCAAGGCCATAGAGCTCGCAAATTTCATTTTGGTAATGTCTAGAACAAACAAAAAAAAAAAACTTACGTTAAAAGAGGGATCTAAAAGAATATGTATTCTTCCTTAAGCTTAGAGCATTTCTCAAAGCAATCTACAAATATTTCATGCGTTTATTTAATAAGTAGTTGTTTTGCAATACACATTTTAGTCAAAGTTAATACGAGACGTCAGTGGTTGAGGTAACATGACTATGTTTATTGTTGGTATGAAGCGTTTACGTAAACCTAAACCCCCTGATACCTTGTGTAATATTTAGTTATGATTACACCATCTAAAAGATGGTAAGTCGCACTTACTGGGTAAAAGAACATCAGCCGAGAGTCGCTGCCTGCTCTATTAACTGCTCTACAAGTATACTCCCCCATGTTGCTGAGCCAGGTGGGGTTCCTGATAACGAGGTCACCGGCAGTTGTAATCTGAAGGAAAAAAACACCACAAAATACATGTAAAATACGTTGACTGCTTACTCTCATTGTTGTTACTTCTAATGTTTTAAAGCACTTGGTCTGTGCACGCTCAGTGTTGTTACTTCTAATGTTTTAAAGCACTTGCTCTGTGCACTCTCAGTGTTGTCACTTCAAATGTTTTAAAAAACTTGATCTTTTGGCTTTTAGTGTTGTTTTTTCTAATGTTTTAAAGCAGTTGGCGCGTGCACTCTCATTGTTGTTACTTCTAATGTTTTAAAGCTCTTTGCATGAGCATTCTCAGTGTTGTTACTTCTAACTTTTTAAAGCATTTAGTCTGTGAACTCTTAGTGTTGTTACTCCTAATGTTTTAAATTACTTGGTCTGTGCACTCTAATTTTTGTTACATCTAATACTTTAAAGCACTTGTTCTGCGCACATTAAGTGTTGTTACTTCTTAGATTTTAAAGCACTTGGTCTGTGAACTCTCAGTGTGGTTACTTTTAATATTTTAAAGCACTTGGCCTGTGCACGCTCAGTATTGTTACTTCTAATGTTTTAAAGCATTTGGTATATGCACTCTCAGTGTTGTTACTTCAAATATTTTAAGCTTTTGATCTCTGCACTCTCAATGTTGTTCCTTCTAATGTTTTAAATCGATTCTTCTGTACATTCTTACTGTTTTTACTTCTAATGTTTTAAAGCACTTGGTCTGTGCACTCTCTGTGTTGTTATTTCTAATGTTTTAAAGCACTTGGTCTGTAACCCTCTCAGTGTTGCTACTTTTAATGTTTTAAAGCACTTTGTATGTGCACTCTCAGTTTTGTAACTTCTGATATTTTAAGCATTTCGTCTGTGCACTCTCAGTGTTGGTACGTCTAAGGTTTTAAAGCACTTTGTCTGTGCACTATTGGTGTTGTTACTTCTTATAATTTAAAGCACTTGTCAGTGCACTCTCAGTGTTGTTACTTCTAATGTTTTAAATAACTTGGTCTGTGCACTCTCAGTGTTGTTATTTCTAATGTTTTAAAGCACTTGGTCTGTGCACTTTCAGCGTTTTTACATCTAATATTTTAAAGCACTTGATATGTGCACTCTAAGTGTTGTTTCTTCTAATTTTTTAATGCACTTGGTCTGTTAATTCTTACTCATGTTACTTCTAACGTTTTAAAGCACTTGGTTCGTGCAATCTCAAAGTTGTTAATTGTAATATTCTAAAGCACTTGGTCTGTGCACTCTCAGTGTTGTTACTCCTAATGTTTTAAAGCACTTGGTCTGTGCACTCTCAGAGTTGTTACTTTTAATGTTTTAAAGCACTTGGTCTGTGCACTTTCAGTGTTGTTATTTCTAATGTTTTAAAGCACTTGGTCTGTGCCCTCTAAGTATTGTTACTTCTTATATTTTTAAGCACTTGGTCTGTGCACTCTCAATGTTGTTACTTCTAATGTTTTAAAGCATTTGGTTTGTGTACTCTCAGTGTAGGTACTTCTACGTTTTAAAAGCACTTGGTCTGTGCACTCTTAGAGTGGTTACTTCATACGTTTTAAAGCACTTGGGTTTTGCACTCTCAGTGTTGGTACTTCAAATGTTTTAAAGCACTTGGTCTGTGCACTCTGAATATGTTTACTTCTAATGTTTTAAATCACTACTTATGTATCTTCTCGATGTCATTACGGTCAATCTATTAAAGATGTTTAAGAATTGAACTCTTAAAAAGTTTATGTCCGTATCCATATTTACGAATTTTTTTTGTTTTTTCTAATCATATATTTTGTTTAAAGATATGTTAGCCATAAATAAGATTATTTACCGTGTAATTTTCTCCACTGACTATCGGCCTGTTATCAACATCTAACCATGAAATGGTTGGAGTGGGTGTGCCCTGAGCACGGCAGTACAACTGTGTAACCACGTGTTGGTTTTCCAATCGGTTGTTGGTCCACATGTAAATTCTGGCTGGCCGATCTGACCAAATGAAAGCAAACACGTTTATTAATTCGTTCACAACAAAATGAAACAAGTTATAATCTCAAAACCTTCTATCCAATGTTTAGCTGAATTCAATCAAGAAAATTATTGTATTTAAAAGAAAGTCTATGAGCTGCGAAGGCTTACCTCCACTGTTGTCTTGACGACATATTGAACCTACCACTGGAGGGGTACCTAGGAAAGAATTAGGAGTAATAAACAATGTTGACTATATATTTAAGAATAAGCTAGGCTGACAATTACGCCAGGAAAAAGAAGAGAATCGATTGAAATACGTTTAGATTCTTTATAACAATTATAGCGATTTCCAATCTTTTTATCTTTTTACGGAAATCGAATAATTTTTACTTGCGAAAAAAATAAATAATTCCACATTTGTTAAGTAACTTTTGAAGCATTATTATTATAAATTATACATACATTAAATATAACAAAAAAGAAACAATTTTTAGCATTTTATCACGGTTTGAAAGTTATTGTTAAAAAAACTATTTAATATAAAAAAGTATACTCTAAGATTTACATTGTAATCATATTTATCAGGAAAACCCAATCATCTGTTCTTTGTGATTTTTCAGTGCGTTGTCAATATTGCTAAAAAAATAAATTAAAATTTATCAGTTCTAGATAAACACACAAATGACGTCATAGTGCGAATGTCCTATTTTGGCGATTGCTATAAGTTCTTAGATTTAATAAAAACAAAACTTATGCTGCAATTTCCCTTTCTTACAAGCAAAGTTAAAACTTATAACTGATTGCTTTTTTATTTTTATTTAAGCAAATTCGAAAGTTAGCTTTGTATTTAAATTATCTATATATATAAAAATGAATGTTTGTATGTCTGTATGTATGTCTGTATGTCTCGTATGCGCTCCTACACCATTCATGCGATTGCGACAAAACTTTGGACATTTTTGTCCACATAACCGGCCATTTAAATGAGTCATTAAAAACCTTATCAAATGTTCGGCTCCTAGCCGTTGGCCCTTAATTCGTTTTTTTTTCTTATATGAGCTTTGTAAAAATATTTTCCACATGCGCTTCTACGAAATTTATCCGATTCATGTAAAACTTTGGAGAAATGTTGCGAGCATGTCTACAAACATTTCTAATTTATTACAATCGTTTTAAATTATTCAGTGTTATTTAAACACTTTTAAAAACATTCTGTTTTCGGCCGTTGGTCATTAATTCGTATTTTTTCTTATATGAGCTTTGTAAAAAATAAATTTCATATGCGCTCCTACGTCATTTATCCGATTCCAATAAAACTTTGGTGAGATGTTGCAAGCTTCTCTAAAAAGGTTTCTAATTTAATACAACCGTTTTAAAGTATTCATTTTTGAGCCAGGGGCCTCATATTCGTTTTTCCTAATATGAGCTATATAAATATATTTTCAAACCGTATGCGCTCCTACACCAATAATGCGATTGCTACAAAACTTGAGATATTGGAAGCACGGCCGCAAAGGTTTTTAAATTATTATCAACTTTTCAAAATATTCCAATTTTAGCCAGCTGTCTTATTTACGTTTTTTTCTTATACGAGCTATATAAATATCATTTCAAACCGTATGCGCTCCTGCACCATTTACGCGATTGCGACAAATCGTTGTCGAGTTGTTATCTATAAACATAACCATTCATTACAACACTTTTAAAATATTCCGTTTTGGGCCGTTGACCCAAATTCTTATTTTTTCTTATATGCGCTTTGTAAAAAATAATTTTCTATGCGCTCCTATACCCTTTTTCAGAATGCGATAAAACTTTAGTGAGATGTTGTTCTATCGCCCACAAAGGTTCTTAAATTATTAAAACCGTTTTAAAATATTCAGTGTTGAGCCAGGGGCCTTATGTTTGTTTCTTACAAAATGAGCTATATAAATATAATTTAAAACCGCATGCGCTCCTACATCATTCAAGCGCTTGCGATAAAACTGAGGTGAGTTGTTGTCCATAAGCCAGAGCATTTTTCTAAGCCATTATAACTCTACTAAAATATTCCGTTTTTTGGCAATCGCCCCAAATTCGTGTTTTTTTCCTTACATTAGGAGCTTTATAAAAAATAATTTCCGTATGCGCTCCTCTACATTATTAGAATGCGATAAAATTTTAGAGAGATGTTGCGTGCGCGCCCGCCCTCAAAGGTTTCTTAAATGATTACATCCATTTTAAAATACTCCGTTTTTAGCCAGGGGTCCTATGTTCGTTTTTTCTATATAAGCTATACAACTATAATTTTAAGCTATACAACTATAATTTCAAACAGAGCTAAAGCATGAATGGATAGCTTTTTAATCAAATACAAATAGTGATATTAAATTGAGTGTGTGACATATTAAGTAGGTTTCTGAAGTAATACAACAATTCTACAATATTCCATTTGTGGAGGGGGGTCCTAAATTCGTTTTCCACACTTCTATTATCTATATAATTATAGTATGCATTTCTATACCATTCATTTGATTTTGATAAAACTGGGTCAAGTGAAATGCGCACTACCGAAAATGTTTCTAAATTAGAAAAAAACATTTTACAATATTCCGTTTGGGCCAGTGACCCTAATTTCATATTTTCTTCTAAGAGCTTTGTAACTATAATTTCAAACAGAGCTATTGCATGTGTGGAAGTAGCTGAATCCTAAACTGGGTCAAGTGAAATGCGCACTACCGAAAATGTTTCTAAATTAGAAAAAAACATTTTACAATATTCCGTTTGGGCCAGTGACCCTAATTTCATATTTTCTTCTAAGAGCTTTGTAACTATAATTTCAAACAGAGCTGTTGCATGTGTGGAAGTAGTTGAATCCGCCGGCAACTTTTTCAAATTTAGTACATCCATTGTACAATATTTCAATTAGGGCTGGGGACCCTAAATTCAATTTATTTTCTTAAATGAGCTTCATCTATATATTTTAAAACGAAGATATCAACACTACCGCCCTTGAACAAATTACACATTTGTAGTAAAGCAGAGAAAGCACGTTTTTACATTTTTAGTGTACAGAGTATTTTTGTTATGTGTATAAATAAGCTTGAATTTTGTGACGCATTTTAGAATCGGAAATGACATCCAAATCGCGTTTTTTTTTCAACTAAGAGTATTTCTTGAATAGAGTCTTATAATTTCGGAGTTTTTTTGTGTTATGTAAATACATTTTACACCAATCGATGGTTTCTCAAGTAATTAAATAACACACTTGACAGCGTAGATATTGAACTATGGTCATTTTTTACCGCTGGAATTTACGATTTATAAATTAATGAGAAACTATACAACTGGAAATCTCCTGCCAACAATGAACGTACTTATTGTGCGATTTTTTCATGTAAAAAGATGGGAGATCCTAACGTGTGAGAATTACATTCACCATCAAAACCATTATCATTGTTGGTATCAGGTGACAATGGCTAATCGAAACATTTCTAGGCAAA
Source organism: Lymnaea stagnalis (assembly GCA_964033795.1). Taxonomy (NCBI): domain Eukaryota; kingdom Metazoa; phylum Mollusca; class Gastropoda; family Lymnaeidae; genus Lymnaea; species Lymnaea stagnalis. Next base: position 681,091 of record CAXITT010000097.1, on the reverse strand, counting down.
CATACGCAAATGCAATTCATGTTTCCAAATGACATCGTTCGGTGCAACAAATATCGTGCGCGAGAATTACATGCCAACATTTAAAGTAAATTGCAAGGCCAAATTTACCATCGTGTAGGATCTCTGATGCTAATGTCGAACACAGATCACAAATGTCTTCAAATGATTTCATGGGGAATACTGATGAACAAATCGATCAACGTTGTCATATCAATACGGGCACTAAACGAGAAATCGTCGCTGCAATGCAAACGTTATTCTTGCAACACAACGAATTAATTTAAATGTTCAGAATTGCACTTGAAAAGATGCCGACTGATGACTACAAAGTCATAGTTAGAGCAGACAAAACACCTTTCGGCCAACATGAAAGACAATACAATGCACCAACAATTGATGAAGTGGCGATCGTTATAGTTGACGAAGAAGTTAACTCATTTGATATAATTCTTCATCGCAAAATTGGTGATGTTCAGCGAGTCTCAGAAACTCATCGCTCATGCGATGGATTGCAATGTCCTATTTTATTTTGAAAAGGAGAAGATGGATATCATTTTGACATCAAATTAAGAAATTCGAATAAGAAAGTCAGTGCCATGAAATACTATTGATATCGATTGATGATTCGTGAGTTGGGAATGACCTCTCGGAATCGATCTGCAAACAAACTTTTCGCTCGTGATTTGCAACGAGAAACTCACTTTGATATCGAAGAATTAGGTACGGTACATTTGTTCAAATGAATCTTCCGAAATTGGTTCCATTGAAGTTACTATTTTAATGGAAAATTTAAACTAGGTGATGTACTTTTGCCATTCACCACAATGATTCAACCAGATATGCCATTTGAATTCAAACGCCTATAGTTTCCGATGCGACACGCGTCTTCAATGACTATCTACAAAGCTCAGGAACAATCGCTACAAGTTTGCGTACTAAATTTGAAATACCCATGCTTCGCCCATTGACAGATGTATGTGGCCTGCTCTCGCGTCGGAAAATCGTATGATTTATTCGTGTATATACCAGATGGAAAAAAAAAGAAAAATTTTGAGTATTTAAAAGCTCTTGAAGAAACATAATTAACATGCAAACACTTTTTTCCCTTGAGTGGCATTGCAACGCATGCAGGGTACTCGCTAGTTTCATATATTTTTTCCAAAAATCCATTTCATTAAATTTATAAAGAAATTAGAAACATAACCTTTAAATATACTTTTAATAAGAAAATGCTGTTAATTAAATCTGTGCAGCGAAACTCCATAGCCCAATAGCATTAACTAATGCAATGATCACTCATCCAAATAACAGCAAATAATGTGAAGTGCAAATATGTGGTTGCGTATGTAGGGGGTTACAATTCCCTGAATTAATTTAATAATTTTTATTGAAATCTATTTGGGGTTGTTACAAAGTACCTCACCGAATGAACGAAGGAATTTGATAAATTATTAACACTCTTATTTAAATATATATTAAATTGAGGAAATTATATGTGTAAATTTTTATGTGGATGATAATATCTTTAAATCCAATGATAATATACTTTTTTTAAATATGTGATTACTTCTCTTTTTACAAATAAACGTATAATTACCAATTATGAAGATCAATGTCGTTAAGAAAACCTGGGTACCTTTACAAAAAGCTTACCCATGAATATCATAACAATCCATTTATGAAGCGAACATTTAATTTGTTTTAAAATAGCAATGGCCTGAGATTTTCTTTTCAAAATTGAACTCAAATTTTCTTTTTACTTTGCGAAAAGTAAAGTGGGTGTTAAATGTTATGAAATGTATAACATCCATCTAAAACATCATTGAAGGCAGTTACAGAAAACAAAGGAGAAAGTTGGTATCAAGGAAACAAGGACTTGCAAAGAAATATTGCAGGGTACTACAAGAGGAGAGAGAAGAAGAGGAAGACAAAGAAAAAGATGTGAGGATTGCATTAAATAGTGGACTGGATTAACTCTGGGCGATGCTGTGCATAGTGGTGAAGACAGAGAGGAATGGAGGAGGATGGTTCTCATGTCATCTGTGGCGCCCCAACGGTCCAAGGACTAAGGGACATGAGGATGAGGATCATTTTTCAATTTCCGTTAATATAAAATATATTTAAAATGATATATGACGATTTTGTTCTCAATTTAAGATGAAGTTTTCAAAATTTTTAGAGAAGCAATTTTTTTTTAAGTTAAGGGTCAAGCAAAGTGTTAGTGTAATCCCAACAATTCACATTCAAAAACACTGGACATCTAAAATATGGCTCCAGGGTTGAAATCAGCCGTAAATGAACAACTTTAGTTTAAAAAATGATTCAAATAGTGATCATTTAGATGTGATAATGTAAAAGGTGAGGTTTGGTGTATAATAGTTAGCTGAAAAATACTTCTTAAAACTTGTAATGATGTTAGAAACGTAAATATCATTACAACATTTTTTTTATTTTTTTTTAAATTTGGATTTGTCATAAGTTTGCGCAATAGCAGGTAGAAATTATCGCAAAATTCCTACCAATATTATTTCGATTAAATTGAATCCTATATCATTTATGTTTTTCAGAATATGTTAGACTCCATGATGATCTATCTTCAACATGGAGCACAAAATATATCAGAACTCACGGTAAAAATAATATCAATCAGAGCATGTTTTAATTTTAGCTTGGGAGAATTTCTGTTCTTGACCATGCTAAAAACATTGGCAATCATTTTTTTTTAAAATTATATAGAAAGGTTGTACTTGGGTAGGGTTAAAAACCTTGCCTAGTTTTGAAATGTGCTTATGGGTAGGGTTGAAAACCTTGTCTAGTTTTGAAATATGTGTATGTAGAGGGTTGAATACTGCGTCTAGTTCTGAAATGTTTATATTGGTAGGGTTAAATATCTTGTCTAGTTTTGAAATTTGTATATGGGTAGCGTTGATTTCCTCGTCTAGTTTTGAAATGTGTGTATGGGTAGGGTTGAATACCTTGTCTAGTTTTGAAATGTGTGTATGGGCAGGTGGTGCTTGGTGGCCGAATGATCTAAACTGAGCAAATCACAAGTTGGTGGTTTGGAGTTCAATTCTAGCAAAAACGTGTCCCCTTGGGTTATCCAGCGGTGTGGAGAGAGGCGATTTGCTGTTGAGAACCAGCTTATAATCCTTGAAGTCCTCCGAAGCCCACTCCATCGTCACATTGTGACGGACGGCGGCCAGCAGTATGGTTGAATGCCTTGTCTTGTTTTCAAATATGTGTATGGGTTGAATTGAAAACATTTTTTAGTTTTGTATTGTTGAAGCGTTAAATAATAGAGGAAATTCAGACTCACATATGGTGACATTGTGCACTTGCGTTGCTATCAAATTTCGTGTCTTGGCGACACACGTGTACGTCCCCACGTCTGACACGTTGACACAGTCCAGGTACAATTTAGAAATAGTTTCGCCTACCTCGACCATTGACAATACATTATTCTGCTCGTACTGTGGAAAATCATCACTAAAGTGTGTGTTGCTGCTCTGGAAGAGATCAAAAGTTTTGTTACAAAGAACACACACAAATCATTCTAATAACAATAAATTCTTGATACATGAAAGATACATTGGACTTTGTTACATCAAATGAAATATATCTTACACTAGAGTTTACAACATTAAAACAAAAATTCTTTCAAGAAACTCATTTTACAAGAAAAAAATTTGAACTCCCAAAAATTCTTAACGATTGTCTATAGATGATAAAAATCGTAACTTCATATATGAATTTTTAAATGGAAACATGTCATTGCAATTTATTGCACATACAATGCGCTATTCTGGACAAAGTAAAGGTTATTGATTTTTAAATACAATAGAAAATAACTTTGAACCTTTCGATTAGTGAGTGATCAACAAGGTTCTTACCTGAGGGATTCTTACACCGTTTTTCAACCAGTGAATTGTAGGGATAGGGTGACCAAAAACTTTACATGTCAACACCCCATCTTTATTTATTTGAAAACTATGGCTGGTGCGTTCAGCTGTAAATCTCAAACGAGGCTCTGAGTACAGAAATGTAAAATCAAGTTAGAAATAAAATATTTGCCAAATCGTCTATTTGATGTAAAGTATTATAAAGTCTGTATTCCTTAGAGGTTTTATAATCTTTCAGTTATTGTTTTTTTTTTTTTTTAAATCCATAGTTAAAATGATTTGTTTCGTAAATTACAAGTTAATACAGCGAAAACGATACTTACCAAGAAAAGGATCTGCTTTGATGGATCTTAAATGTAAAATCAAGTTAGAAATAAAATATTTGCCAAATCGTCTATTTGATGTAAAGTATTATAAAGTCTGTATTCCTTAGAGGTTTTATAATCTTTCAGTTATTGTTTTTTTTTTTTTTTTTAAATCCATAGTTAAAATGATTTGTTTCGTAAATTACAAGTTAATACAGCGAAAACGATACTTACCAAGAAAAGGATCTGCTGTGATGGATCTAGTGGTGATGTTTAATGTCTGAGAAATAACAAAACTTCGAATATGAAAATATACTTTTTACCTGTAAACAAAATATTTTAAAATTAATTAAGAATATTTAAAATGTATTAACCAAATCCAGAAATAAGTTCTCAGGGAATTCCCCATCATGAAGGAACATGGTTTTATTGTTATCAATACTTTACTTATACACTAACTTATTGTGGAATATCTATCTGGTTGCAGAACTAACCAAGCTCGGTATTACATTATTACAGTCTATTTTCTCCAATGAGGAGTGAAAATACACCAGGACACTAAAGATGACCAGTCTAGGTTCTTCTGTAAGTGGCACTGTACTCTTGTGCGTTTGACGTCACTGGACTTGTCTTAAATTTCCTTGTATCAATGACATAGCTCCTACCAGACTCAATATCCGTGTTTTGTTTTTTCTTTGTTGGTCTAGGTTGGCGATTGAACTCCAGTTAACAATTTAGTGATTGACTCACTTTAAGCAACTAGATCAGTGAGGAAAGATCGCTGGGTCAGTTTCGGGGACCAACTAAAGTTGAATGGTATAGCCTCGAGGAAGTGTATTGTAAACAAAAATGTGTGAATTCATTGCTAGAAATAACATATCATCAAAGACAATCTAGACAAACTATCATTAGATTATTGGAAGATAATTATAACAAAAAAAATAATAACCTGATAAAATTTTTTGTCTCTTACATTTGTTATGCTAAAATATTATTTTTTCAACAAAAAAATGTATCGTCTTAAAGAATGAGAAAACTCTAGCGTGCCTGTGAAGGTGTTATTATTGTATAAGTAAACCTAAATTAGAGTTCACTAGATTTATCTAGCAAGTTGAATGTACCCAGAGACATTGTCTGTCTTTGTCCTCATCCCCCTTTTTTCTAATTAAGTTGTCATTTTTGCTGGATTAAATCGATGCTTATTGAGTTGTTATTTTTTTCTGCATCACCTCTTTGAGCCCATGAGATACACGAGAGCTTTCGCGAAGCCTCTCATTGTACTTGCAATCTTACGATTAAGTCAGTTAAGTTGCATGAATAGAGAAACGTTGAAAAAATTGATGCGATTTTTACGTGACAAATATTACAGTGCTACTTTGAATAGAAATTCTTGTTTGGAAGCAGAAAGTGATTTTTTAAAGAAGTGTATTAATTTGTTTTAAGAAAGAAAGAATACACATCGTCATTTGCCTAAAAGGCTATGCATGATAAAAAAATCAAAGATGGGAACACGTGGTGACTATGGAAACAATTTGCAAACTAAATAAGTTATATATGTTTACTATGCATCGTAAGTCGGTGTAGTAATTTACTACCACGATATCCTGTCCAAATTAATGTACTATTACTTGAGGCAATACAAGAAATAATAGGTAAATAACTAGGATAGACAACAAATGGAAAAGGTAAAAATTAAATATTAAAATTTGAGCTCCACAAATAGCCTTATGTAAAGTTTGTCCCTTTTAATAGATACTTGTTTTTTAAATGTCAAATAACGTTTTCTTGTTTTGTATTTTCTGCTCTAGAGAGCATTGAGCCGAATCATCATTTTAAGCGCTCTGTCTTTTTTCCAAGCCTAATTTACATTGTTCCATTATTTTATATTCATAAAAATATTGTTCCCCACAGTAAGGCGTTTATTTATTTCAAAATTTTAGAAACTTTGGGATATTGAAAAATAAGACTTAAAAAATTGATGAGGTTAAAAGAAAAAGCCAACAGTATTCTGAATTATACCTGGGCAAATATCAAGTCAGTCGTCACGATGAGGCATAGGGCAAGTACTACACAATAGCAAAGTGTAGACATTGCGTACTGTATGTGTGTTGTACTAGAGATACACACAATGTAAACAGGTAACGAAGGATTCTCTGGATACTTCAAACAGCGGATAGTGTTTACTCTTTGCACAAATCCCTTTTTCTACTGGTGGTTGATAAATTCTTCCTCCTTGTGATCTGAGAAGAAATCAAACAAACTCAGAACATGACATTCATTTGTTGAATTTATAAAGAAAAAAAATTGGACTAAAACTTTTAAAAAAGTGTACACTAAAATGGGAAAATATTAGACCAAAACAGAAAATTTTGAAAACAAAAAATGGGTGTACTAAAGCTGGAAAATAAATTGTTTATTTATTTAGGAAAAATAAAAGATTATATTCTTTTAAGATTTGAAAACCAATAGTTTTATTTTTTTTTTTTAAATGATCAATAGTTAAATATTTATCATAGTTTGTTTGATATGCTATGACTGACAGACATCCACCTTGAAATTACAATGTTATTATATTAATTTTGCATGAAAACAATTTCTTATAAAATAATATATCAGATATATGTAATAAAAATGAAAATAAACTCTATATGAAAATCACCCTTAATCTCCAAAGGCTCATATATATATATGAAAGAAAAAATATATTTGTGGTTTTTTCCACAAAAACTTTGTCATGGATTGATGGATCTGGAACAAACTTGGCACACATATAGCAATCACTATCTGGAAGGAACTCTTTCAGAGCTCTGAATTTTTTTTTAAATATTCAGTTTTGGGCCAAAGGCTCCAAAACCGTTTTTTCCTTCATATGCGCTCTACGAAATAGCAACAAATACCCATAAAAGTAGTTGGATCGTGACATAACAGAACACACAAAGGTTAATATTCATATTCAAATACCAAAGGGTACTGAACTCATAATGTCCATTACTCTAGTGCTGGGGCCTCGTCCTGCGCAAGCTGGAGTGTCTCCTAGGAGACTTGGTGGTGTTCACTTGTGGTTTGCCTCTTCGTGGCGAGGCGGACTAGTAGGGAGGTATTGCTCTTTTGATGCCAAACCCCCGGCTGACCAAATGACCCCAAGGCAACGGGGGGGGGGGTAATGTCGTAACATGATTACATGTTGCCGTTGATGGATATGAGGCTTGTGTGGAAATCATAAGGCATGCTGATGATTTTAGCTACGCGGACGTCAGAAAGCTGCCTCAAGGCAACCGTTCAGTCCCAGCTTTCCCTCTATAACGAAAATCTCCCTAGCTTGTGTGTGTGTGGGGGGGGGGATGTATGGCAACACATTTCCTCCAAAGTGGAAATAAACAACCCCCCCCCCCCAAACCAAAAACCCCGTGAGAGTCGGCTGCGAACCCTTAAAGCGCAGCGTTTCCTGTCGACCAGACATCAACTAGGCTGGGGGGGGGGATGTATGGCAACACATTTCCTCCAAAGTGGAAATAAACAACCCCCCCCCCCCAAACCAAAAACCACGTGAGAGTCGGCTGCGAACGCTTAAAGCGCAGCGTTTCCTGTCGACCAGACATCAACTAGGCCATAATGGGAGAGGAGATACACGGCAGGTCACCACGAAGTCGTGAAGGTGTGTACTGGGGGGCTTTATGAGCTCGAGCACGATGGCCCTCAGACGCCATGTATCAATGAGACTTATTAGGTACTGGGGCGCCAATTCTCTTTTCCATATACTGTAAAATCTCCGTTTCACGACCTTTAAATTGTTATGAAAACCAGGTCTGAAATTGATGAGGTCTTTAGGAAATTTTCGAAAAACGACATTTAGACAATGCAGTAAAGAAGTAAAATAAATACAAAGTGCACGCACCATTAATTATAGACAATATTCACAAGCTTATCTTTCTTTCAGAAATATAGATTAAACTCTGACTCCCCACCACTACATTCAATATCTTTCTGTTTCTCATTAATTCCTAACAAAATATCAATGGTGGTATGGTAGTTGTTGAAAAACGTTTTTAAGTGCTGAGTGCATGCTTAGTGTTATAGCTACATTGCATTTATAAAATATGCGTAATTTTTTTTTATTCATTTAATGAATATTTATTTTTTTTATTTTTTAAATAAAGCTTATATTTCTGTTGATTTGCATGATACCCCCATCCGTGCATGTTCTTTAAATGGGTCACTTTAAACACCATACATGGTGTAGGCAAGGTCTAAAAGGCCCCAGCTCAGGGCATATCTGGTCGGCCCCTTGGAGTTCTTTCCCCTTAATTACTTCCTAGCTGCTTTAGTGCATCGTCAGTAGTTAGAAGTTTAAACGAAGCTGTTTTCTTCAAGCGCACAAATATAGCATTGCTTGGGAATCTGACTTTTTCATATGCTAGGTCGTAAATTTGGAATATTTGAAGACTGCAAGTCGCGTTTTAGATGGAGTCGTTTAAGACCGATCATTTATATAGTACAAAGCATTCGTGAATTTTTTTCCGGGCGTATGCTGTAGGAATTCGTTTAAGAGATGGTCTGAAAACTGAGGTTTTTCCATATGAGATATAAAAAATATCAATATATTTTACAACGTTATAGGGTAAATGTGATTTAATGGATATAGATAGGCCTAGCTTGGTAGCAATACACTTCATAGTCCATACTTAAATATCGGTTCATTTAAAACAAATAATATCCACTCCATCCAAGGTGGGTCAAAACTCTTCTAGTAAGTTCGATACCGTACTTAAAAAAACAACTATATCTTTGGTATTCTGAAATCGATTTTAAGGGACAAGTTTTAACTTTAACTTAATTATTTATTTGAATTATTTTTATAGGTATAGTAAGTATCCCACTGGGATCAAATCGGGATCGGCATAACAACAGGATCGGGAACACACCGGGATCGCAATCCCCCTTGATCGGAATCCCACTGCCGGATCTACTTTAAACCGGGATTGGTATCCAACCAGGATTGACATCGAACCACAATCGGAATCCCTTGGGGAAACGGGATGCATCGAGGACCAGATCCGATGGGGGTCCATTGGGATCCCCTTGCTGTGCGATTTTTTAAAGTTACTTTATAAATATGTAGTAGTAAAAATTAAAATAATTATTTCGTCTCATATGTCGGGAGGTAGAGGTGGAGGCATGCTTCATTTTTTTAAATTTGAATATTAATTAAAGATTTGTAGAATGTGTGTTTTTTTCCAAATGCAATCCAAGGCCACGCAGGATTAAATTTAAGTTATTGCTATTTCTGTTGTTTTTTTTTAAAATTATGTTGCCTGAAACAAATACGTCCACAAATGTTCATATGTGACAAACATTTTCGATTCTAAAAGTGAACAATTTTATTTTGATGACGCAATGAATTGAAAGTCTTTTTATTTTAAAAAAATCAAGATATCGTCCTCCCCACCCCTCTCCTTTACGCATAATTTATGAAATAGTATTTGATTTAATCTTTTCTGTGATAACTAGGGGGTACCCGGCATGCGTTGCAATGTCACTCAAATAAATAATTTTTTATGTTTTAATTTTGTTTTTTAAAGTTCACTATTTTTTGTTGTTGTTTTTTTTTTTTTATTTTTTTGTTTTTTTCAGTCTGGTGTTTACGTATAATTTATTAAATAGTATTTTATTTAATCTTTTCTGTGATAACTAGGGGGTATCCGGCATGCGTTGCAATGTCACTCAAATAAATAATTTTTTATGTTTTAATTTTGTTTTTTAAAGTTCACTATTTTTTGTTGTTGTTTTTTTTTTTTTACTTTTTTGTTTTTTACAGTCTGGTGCGAACTCTAATAAATTAGAAGATTTTCCGAAACGTTAGCACGCCAGGCATGGCTTTCCAAGTGAGAAGCGTGGATATTCAAATGTAGTCCACACAGTAGTAGCGATTGGTCGACCCATACAATAGCTATGTTTAAAATAATATCTTTATAGCTCATTTAGTCCATATCAAAAAATTAAGAGCCCCCGGCACCAAAAAAAATATTAGAAATTAATGTAATAATTCTCCAACCTTTAAATTTGTCACATAAAAACTGAAATTTCGCAGTTTGTTTTTGAATCGATTCCATCCACTCTAGCAACAGTCCTATTTGAAATTATATTTACATAGCTCACAAAACGAATTTAAGGCCCCGGCCCCAAACGAAATATTTCAAAATGGTTGTACTTATTTAGAAACCATTTGAGGGCGTGCACACACCATCTCATCAAAGTTTTATCGCACTCATATGGAGGGAATAGGAGCGCATACGGAAATTATATTTAAAATGCTCATAACAGAAAAAAAAAACCAATAATTTAGGGCCCCAAGTCAAAAACTGAACATTGCAAAATAATTTTACAAATTCAGAAAACTACTAAATTATGTCACACAAAAATTCAAATATTGCTTTTTCTTTTAGATTCATTTCCATTCAAGCATGCATAACATCTGTTATATTTTTATAACTTCGTTGTTTATATTTTATTAAAATTCCATCTTCCAATTCATTAATTCTTTTTCTAAATCATATTTATATTGTTTATAAAAGTAAAAACGAAGTAAGGGCCGACGGACGAATGTTTAAAAATGGTTTTATTAATTTAGAAACATGTGTGGGCATTTGCATATCAATTCACCAAGGTTTTATTGCAATCATATAAATGGTGTAGGAATGCATACGGAAATTATTTGTATATAGCTGATATATAAGATTAGGCGGGCGAATTTACGGCCCCCAGCTACAAACGAAATATTGTAGAATGGTTGTATTACTTCAGAACCTACTTATTATGTCATACACACAATTTAATGTCCCCATTTGTATTTGATTAAAATTATATCCACCCATGCATGTCTCAGTTTGAAATTATATTTATAAAGCCAAGTGTAGAAACAACGAACATTAGTCCCCTGGCTCAAACCCGAATATTTTTGAATGGCTGTAATAATACAACAAACTTTGCGGACGTGCACAGAACATCTCACCAAAGTTTTTTTCTATTTCGGATAAATGGTATAGGAGCGTACAAGGGAGACGAATGTCTCCACACTGAACAAGAAATTTGGCAGTGTCGCAAGAGTCTTTCCTCTTCGCGGCGGGCTCACTAATAAGGTGAACAGATCACACGAAGCCAAAAAAACCGACCGCCAACGGTCAACGTTCCGGCCGAAAGACCTACTGGGCAAGGGGTTGGGGTGACGCAAAGAATTTTGCTCATTGACAGGAAGATTTCTGCCCAAACCCAAAACTTATGTCACTAATTTTTTTTTTAATCAAGTCACGGCGACCATCATAAACCCTCGGCACCCACTGTTAGGAGACAGGGTTGGCCCGAGTAGGACTTCTGTTGAGATGCTTGGTCAGCATGCCCTCCCCGCAGAAGTCCTCAGGGGGAAAAGATCCCCTCTCGCACGCGTGACGCTCAACAGGCGCGCGCGAGGCCAACAAGTCAATGTCGCGATCGAACGGGTGCAATGGGTCATCCTGACCAGGCCCTAGTTATTTTACAGTTGAATGTTTGTAGAAACAGAAAGAAGTCGCAAGAAGCAAGCAAGCTCCTCCACGAAAGTGAAGTGGATGTAGCGCTGTTCCAAGAAACGTTGCTCCACGGGAAGACGTTTCATATTACAGGTTATTCTCTTTACCACTGCAAGTGCGGCAGGTGTCGAGATATTACCACAGCGGTAAGAAATGACCTCGCGGTGGTGGTCATAGAGCGGAAAAAATACTCAAACACTGACACCTTAACGTTGAAAGTAACGAAGTTGGGAAAAACGTTCGCCGTGACGAACGTTTGCAACACTCCTTGCAAAACGATCATAATCCCAAACGAGGTGAGACGAACTTTAGAAGGACGATTATTGCAGGAGATTTTAATGACCAGTCGACCATGTGAGGCTACCCAAAACAAAACGCGTCAGGGAAACATGTGGAAGAAGTCTGCGACGAGACAAATCTCAAGAGGTTTCAGGAAGAAGAGAGTGCGCCCAATCTGCCTCATACTTGGCACATCACGGAGTTCCGACCAAATCTGACCCTCATATCAGCGGACCTAGCGTCCAAACAGCGTATCGAAGTCCTGGCAGAAGTTGGGAGTGACCATCTTCCCATATTACTTGAGATTGCTCTTGGCGCGACTTAGGGCCGGTGCAAAGACGACATTAGCTCTTCCAGAAAGACAAGTGGGGTGAGTACGAGAAGCAAACAAAGACCAAGCTCAGTCTGCAAGACTTCGTGTCAGCCAACATAAATGCCGCCTTCGAGAGATTTAATAGCATCATCCTGGGGGTCGCTCGAAAGACGATCCCTAAAACAAATGGGAGGAAAAACTTCAGATCCTTCTAGAACAGGGAACTTAAAGATCTCATAAAGCGAAGAGCGAAAGCCCGAAAACTGGCCGTGAGAAAGGAGACACCTGCGCATCGTGCAGGCTACAACCAACTTGCGGCTGAAGTTCGGGCCACTGTCCAAAAAGCGAAAAAATCAAAATGTGTCAGTGCATATGAAAAGCTCGACCTCCAAGACGTCAGGAAAGTGTGGAACCTGCTTGGAAATCTCTCTGGCATGGGAAAGGCGAAAATCCCATGACCGATTCAGATCGATAAAGGCGTCGAGGCAAGCGACGCAAAAATAGCACAAACGCTCAAAGCTCACTTCGTTGAAGTTAACAAGAAAGCCAGAGAGACTGAAGAGCATTGCAACATCCGCCGTCTCAGAAAAAGGGGAGCTCGTATTCAACGTATTGGACCCAAAACTGAGCTTTTCACGACCCCCCTCACAATGGAGAAATTGTGCAGCGCACTAGGAAAAGCAGTAATGCAAAATACCAGGTCCTGATAAGGTTAACAATGAAATGTTAACCCATCTGGGTAAACAAAAGAGAGAGATTTTGCTGGCTCTCATAAACAAACAGTAGACTACAGGTACTCCACCGAAAAAGTGTAAGAAAGCCATGGTTATCCCAATACCAAAGGATGGCAAACCAGGCATTTAACCAAGCAGCTATCGGCCAATATCGCTAGCAACTTGTGTGTTAAAAGTAGCTAAACGAATGATAAATGGAAGACTCTACTAGTTTCTGGAGAAGAACAAGTGTTTACCACCGACCCAAGGGGGGTTCGCAAAGGGCCGCCAACCCATGGACCAGGTGATTTGTTTTGTCCAATCGATGATGAATGAGCTTCAGAAGAAAAATTACACGGTTGCAGTTTTCTTTGACCTGACGCAAGCATGAGACTACGTATTGGGTACAGGACTCAACAATAAATTCCAGAAACTGGGAATCTCTGGAAACATGTCCGCATGGGTGGAAAACGTCATAAGAAAGAGAACTATTGCCACACGGGTTGGCAGTAGCTTGTCAGACCAGCAAGTCCTAAAAGATGATCTCCCGCAGGGGTCCGAACTCAGCTGCACCATGTTTCTAGCATTCGTGTATGACCTGCAAGAGGAATTAGAATCCGACAACGCGATGTTCGCAGTTGATCTATTTTCTTGCAGCTCGGGAAAGGATGTCAAAACATTGCAGATCCGGCTACAAACCGACAGAAACAGAATAGAAGCCATCGCGAGGAGGTGGAAAATGGTCGTGAATAAGGACAAGACGGTTTACTCTAAGTTCACGAATAGGAGGAACGCACTTAAAATCGAAACGAAACTAACCATCAAAGTGGAGAGTTGCAATGCGATCTAACACCAGTGAATCTGGGCTTGAAGTTGGACCAGAAACTGAAGCTCCATAACCATTATACGCGAACTATGTGCGAAGACTTAAAAAAAATTAGGCCTGGTGAAGAAGCTTGCCTGCACTGATTGGGGTGCTGACGCAAGACTGCTAAGGTCCCTTTACCTTAGTAGGGTGAGAAAGGCAATTGACTACAGCCTACCGTTTCAGACATTTGCGCGTCGCACGGCTCTAGAGGACATCCAAAATCGAGCTCTCGGGTTTTTTCGGGGCGATACGCACAATACACAGCAGCTGTGGAAGTCTTGGCAGACGTCGAAACACTCGAGATCAGGCGAAAAAAGGCAATCTTAGCGACTGTTGAACGCAACCGCCGTATGGACAGGCAAGAACCCTGTTGCCAACTACAGAACAAATGGGTAAAAAAGACCAAATTAATGAAACGTTCCTTCATGGACAAAGTCCAGAGTCTTTAGGAAGACCTGGTTGAACTCGCAAACAGAGAAAATTTAGGGGGATCCCAGGGTGGGGCCCTCACGACAGCCTAATCCGACCAGAAATTCGTCTTGCCATGACGACCTCCAAAGCAAACAAAGTCAGCCCTCAACTAGAACCAACAGAGGCAGCGCTACAAACGATTAACGCTTACCCGGACAGCAAGGTCAAAGTCTTCACAGACGGCTCATGCTTAGCGGGGAAAAGCGCAGTTAGCTACTGCGGTGCCATTATCCAGTATCCCGCAGAGATAGCCCACCCGAGGAGTTATTTGGCCCAAGCAGGGGAAACAGAATAATCTTCGATGGGGAGATCAAGGCCATACTGGTAGCTCTGAAGAGGGTCCAACAACGCCTAACAAAATGGAAAATCTTCCCCATAGTATTGGTCTTCACCGACTCACGCTCTGCTCACAAGCATGTGGGGAGGGGCTTGACGGAGACAACGATGGTAAATGCCATTTTGGAGGCAATAGGTAGCATCCATGCAAAAGGCGGCAAAATAGTTCTGCAGTTTATCGCTTAGCACGTTGAGGTGACGCCACATGACAGGACAGACTTCCTAGCCAAAGAAGGAGCAGCCCAGACACACCACGACAAAACCCTGACTCAGCTGGCATTCACTGCATGGTTGAAAGACCACTTTAGGAACAAGTGGCTTGACAGTTGGGCTTCAGAAGATACTGGATGACAGCTACACCGGAGAATGCCGCGACCGAGTAAGAGCGACCCCTGGTGGGAACTTAAAAGAGGAGAGCAGAGCCTTATCACCAAGATGATAACGGGACTCTGCGCGACACGCATTTACCTACGTAGACTGTACGGCAGAAGGGAAACAAGATGCCGAGTCTGCGGCCAAGCATGCGAGACAGTGGCTCACTTGGTTATCACGTGTCCTGGTGGGGGGACGTGGCGGGCGGGAGAGACCCGGAAGCCTGCCTTGAAGAGTTGATCTACAGTGATTCCCAGCAGATGAGGCTAGCCACCAAAACCATAGCCAGGGTCATAAGAGATTAAGTCTCGACCCAAAAGAGAATTGACATTTATTTATAAGTATAGAAGCGTATACGGGTTAAAATTATATTTATATAAATTATGTAAGAAAAAACGAGCATAGAGCCCATGGCTTAGCAACGAATATTCTAAAACGGTTGTAATAATTCATAAACCTTTGCGGGCTTGCGCACAACATCTCACTTAAGTTTTTACGTATTTTGAAAAATGTTATAGGAGCGCATACGGAAAATATTTTTTACAAAGCTAATATAATTTTTTTTAAACCTATTTGGGGCCTACTATACAAACGGAATATTTTAAAAGTGTTGTAAGGACTATGTTAAATGCCCAGGTAGGTGGACAACAACTCACCAAAGTTTTATCGCAATCGCATTAATGTTGTAGGAGCGCAAAAGAGACATAAAAAGATACATACATACATACAGACAATTATATATATATATATATTCAATTTTTTTAAATATACACATTTTACACATAAACTCTAATTTAATATAAAAATGAGTTAATATTTTTTTTTTAAACTTTTTTTTTGCATATTTATAAGTTCCACTGACCATACAAACCTATTTTCAAAGTTGCATTGATGCAAAGCTGACCGTACGCAAGTCTGTCTAGACATATATAGCACAATGCTGACGTCAAATGCTCCACACCCACGTGACATTGAATACAACTCCCGGCCAGCCAATAGAACAGACGCACGTCGAAGCCACGTCGAGGGCGAGAAAAAACTGCAGAACTTGCCAACGACTGCTCCTCGCACGCAACAATGGGAAAAAATGCAGACCTGGTAAGGGTGCCGTCTCAAATCAATAAAGCGATCATCTTTGCTTGCAGGTTAGGGGGAACCGAATCTGAAAGAAGTTCCGAGGACCCCCCCCCCCTCCCTCACTATTTTGCTTACCTGATTGCAATCTTTCTCCTTGTTACCATCGCATTGTATAGTGGGACGGACTTCTTTAAGAAACACTGCTGTTTGCTGGTCATACATAGCCCCATTGGTCAGGTGCCCAACATGTTAAGATTCACAATCCTTTTTTGTATATACAAGCTAATTCAATTTATATATTCCTTTATATTAAACACAACGACAATAGATGAGGTGTTATTATAATATTATTAAGAAAACCATGAACAATAAAAAAAATATTTTTTATCAGTTGACTGTTTTAGTCGTTTTTTCAAACCGAAAATAATCAAGGATTATTTAGGCCAGGGGCATAGTAAAAGAGGTGCAAGTACTTTTTTTTACTTTTTACCGAGGGATGACATTTTATGCAAAATGCAGATTATTTTTCTTGGAATGGGCTGTTTGAATTTTGAACAACCCTGGGTGACGCTAAGCCTAGCTGCGTCACGGCCGACGACCATATATGGGGTCACTGTAAAAGGCTGGCAACAACGTTTCTTTTAGAGAATTTGTACTTTTGTGACCAGTGCAATGGGCGAACGAAATTTTGTTTTAAACATGTGTTTTAGTTTTATTGTTGTATAGTTACATACAAACCGATGTTTTAAGTCAGAAAACACGTACAGTTACATAATTGGTGATTATTAAGTCAGAAAACAAGTACATTTACGTAGAGAATGATTATTAGGTCCGAACACACGTACATTTACATAAAGGATGATTATTAAGCCAGAACAAACTTGCAATTACATACAGTGCGATGCTTTAAGTCAGGACACACTTACAGTTACATATAATGCATTGTTTTAAGTCAAGACGCATAAACATTTACAAACAGGGAAATGTATTAAGTCAGAACTCCCTTACAGTTGCATACAGTGTTAGCCTAGACACCTATACATTTACCAACAGGTTGATATGTTAAGCTTGATCAATTCAACAGGGCTCACAGTCAGCCGCAGTACAAGGTGGTATTTCTAGTCAAGTTAATTAACAGAGATAAAACTCGCCCATAAGCGATTATTTTTAATGTTCAAATCTTTTCAAACAAAAACCAAAGCAGTTATTTCCTTGCTTTAGTGTACGTTTAATTTTTGTCTTGGTGTTCCATTAAAATAAATGTTTGGGTGTTAAAGTTTTTTTTTTTAATTGCTATGTTTTAAAGGTTCAACTAAAAATGTATAGACTACCATAGAATCAATTTTTCTAACCAGTTTGGAACCAGGAATAATCCAATTTTTTTTATACATGACGGACAGTTTACGTTTATGAAATTTTTGCAAAACAAAAAACAAACAACTACAGATCTAGAACTAAGCGGCAGTATATCTAACCATCCCCCACCCCAGTAATTTCCCTACCGACAGTGTGATCTTCCTTCATGTGAGCTTCCAAACCACTAATTTCTGTACTCGTTCGGCCCCATTCCCCCTGATATATCTACTATCCACCGTGAGGTTCCTACCCCCGTAAGTTCTCTACCGACAGTGGCCTCTAATTCTATAATGAATATACTCCCTCATCAGGTACCTGCCTCAGCGAAATACCTACCTCCCAGTTTTGTAGCTATAAATGTGTCCATAAAGTAAAATAATTATCTAAAAGTCGTCTCTCACTGATAGGGCAGGTACACACCTGATAAAGACGACCCTATTGGTTAGGCGGGGTACGCCCCTGCTTAAGACTAACCTCTTCGTTATGGCAGGTTCACCCCTGCTAAAGTCGACCCAATTTATAATGCAAAGGATGCTACTGCTAAAAAAAACTACCCTACCTATATGCCGCTGTTTAAGACTACCCTATTGTGGTACGAGGTAGGCCACTGATAAATCTAGCCCATTGAAATGGTATACACATAATAGAGACCAGCGTTTCCAACATTTGTAAGTGTTGTTGACCTGTGAACAAGTTTTAAAATAGGAACGGGTGCCATATTTATTGCTACATTTATTAAAATCTCCATCACATTTTCCTGTTGTGCGAAGCGTCAAAATCAGGCTCACGAAGCAGTGATATTTATAATTGAACTGTTTATACCTCAAACAAGATAGGCATCTAAATATATGGATCAAATAACATATTGGGCATAGCGAAATTTCATAGGCTTCGTTTAAGGCACACTTTGCTAACTTTCAATTTAATTTTTATTTGATACAAATGAAAATTTAGTCGTTAAATATTTAAAAAAATGTGTGTGCACCTTTTTATCCGAGGGCTGGGCTACATGACTTTCTCAAAAGAGGGGGGGGGGGGGCTAGACACCCCTACGGAAAGATGACTTGGCATCAGGTACTTTACTGACGATAATCTATTCAACCTCAAATGGCCACGCTTCAAAATGAAGGTCCTGACGGAAACCATTATACATGACTTTCTCAAAAGAGGGGGGGGGGGCTAGACACCCCTACGGAAAGATGACTTGGCATCAGGTACTTTACTGACGATAATCTATTCAACCTCAAATGGCCACGCTTCAAAATGAAGGTCCTGACTGAAACCATTATGGACCTCAGGTATGCGGACGACTGTACCATAAAAATGTATCAGAAGTTTATATGCAATGCAGCGTCACACACGTTTCCAATGCCCCCACGTGCCTCCAAAAACGACGGGCTCTCGAGTAACACAAAAATTGTTTAGGTCCTATAACCAACAAGCTTCTCGAAGACCTTATGTTGAGCCTAACATCCACGCATATGGCACAAGACTTAAGGTTGTTAATAGCTTTTCTTACATCAGCAGCGCAATGAATCAAAACGCAACCACAAATGACTAGGTTAACCTTCGTTTTGCAAGATCCAGAGCAATCTATGGCAAACTGTCTCAAAATGTATGGAATAGGAGAAATAATTACATTTAAACTTATCTGAATGTGTATAAAGCTGCTGTTTTCCATATTATGATTCTCTATACCTGGGAAACGTGAACAGTATACCAACACCATGCAAGAATGCTCAAAAACTTTTGTAGAAGAAAACTATGGAAAAGGCTCAACATTAAATGGCCGAACACAGTCCTATAAACTGAGGTACTAGCACAGACAGGTCTCCCTAAGTCCCAGCTTTGCAGAGTGGGACATGTTGTGAGAGTTTCAGACGAACATCTGCCCGAAAGAAGATGCTATGGTGAGTTCGAACACGGGAGGCAATCTACTGGCGGGCAGAAGACCTTTTTTAAGATAAACTAAAATCCTCACTGATAGTGTTTGATATCAACACAAACTCGTGCAAGGGAAAAAATCAAAGGCTCCAACATCATTAAGTTTCATTTTACACAGGGGCTCCATGAAATGTGAAGTTGCAGAACAGCGGCTGCACACTGCAAGAGACATGACAGGAAGGCCAGGTCTGACTCTGTTCCAAGAGATTGCTGACCAGTCTTTTGCCTTTACTGCATATGGAAATTTTGTGCTAGAATCGGCCATGAACAGAACTAGGAAAACTTCTATGATTTAAATAATGATGGTCAATTTCCAATTTGTGAAAACCAGCAATCCTTTCAGTTTTATAATGCTTAAAAGGTTCACGCAAATGAAAAAACATACTCTCGTATGTTAAAAGTTCGCTAAAATTTCAAATGACCTAATGCTAACCAAAACGTAACACCAAACTCAACCCCATTTCTAAGCTAAACCCGAAATCAAACTTAAAGCTTAAAATTTACCTTAAATAATACTAAAATAACCCTAAACTATCAGTAGCCAAACCTCAATCAACCCTAACCTAACACTAAATTAACAATAACCTAACCCTAGCCTACCACTAACTTAACCTTAACCGAAACTTAATCCTAACTCACCCTAACCTAACCTTAACCTATCACTAACCCTAACCTAAACGTAATTCACATTAATCTATCCTTAACTGAACCCTAACCTATCCGTAACCTAAGCCTAACCTAACCCTAACCTATTCGTAACCTAAGCCTAACCTAACTCTAACCAAACCCTAACCTAACCTTAACCTAATCTTAACCTAACCCTAACCTAACTCGAACATAACTCTAACCTAACCCTAACCTAACCCTAAACTAACCATAAAATAACCTTATCATAAGCCTAACCTAACGTTAACCTTACCCTAACCTAACCCTTACCTAACTCTAACCTACACCCTAACCTAACCCTAACTTAACCCTAACATAACATTAACGTAACAATAACCCTAACCTGACCATGACTTGAAAGTAACCAAATCCTAAACTAACCCTAACATAACCCTAACTTAACCCTAAAGTAACCCTAACCTAACCCTAACCTAACCCTAACCTAACCCTAACCTAACCCTAACCTAACCCTAACCTAACCCTAACCTAACCCTAACCTAACCCTAACCTAACCCTAACCTAACCCTAACCTAACCCTAACCTAACCCTAACCTAACACTAACCTAACCCTAACCTAACCCTAACCTAACCCTAACCTAACCCTAACCTAACCCTAACCTAACCCTTAACCTTAACTAACCCTTATCTAACAATTACCTAACACTTAAGTAACCTAAACCTAACCATAACATAACCACAACCTAACCCTAACCTAACGCTTACTTAACCTACCCTAACCTAACCCTAACCTACCCCTTACCCTAACCTAACCCTTAATTTAACGTTAACCCAAACCTAACCCTTATCCCAACCTTAACCCTTAAAATAAACCTAACCTTACCCGAAACCTAAGCCGTACCCTAATTGTAACCTTAACGCTAACCTAACCTAACCTTATCTAACTAAATCCCTAACCCTGAAACAAACCTAAATCTAACCCTAAACCAACCTTAAAACATACCCCTAGATAAAAAAACTAACCCTGAACATGAAGCCTTCTCTAACCCTAATTCCTAAATCTAAACTTAAAACTATCATAACATATCCCTAAATTGACCCATACTCTTAGCAAAACTGTAACACTGAACCTAATCCTAACCATAGCGCCGATCCTTAAATTTAACCCTAACCTTAACTCTATCCCTTCGCCTAACACCTACTTTTAAACCTAACCTTTCACCCTTGTCAAGGAACTAATATTTAGAAACAATTTTGTTTCGTAAAATAATGTATTGTTTTGTTAAGTAGAAATCACAGTAAGTTAAAGGAATTGTGGGATACAGGCTACCGGACAGTGGTGTTTTTTGGAAAGAAGGTATTCAAAAGTGACTGTCGGAGATTTTTTTAGTTTAGCGTTTGCTATGTTCATTTAATTATTAAAACAACATCGTAATGTTGATTTTGTGAAGTGGAAGAAGTTATATTTGTGACATTTATATTTACTCTAATCTACAGAGATTTTATTTCATGTAATGTGCCGTATTCAAGTAATACATGTAAAAGAGTGATGCAAAAGTTATAAATCATGTTTTATTATTAGTTAATAATGGACGCCTGTGATTGCAGATAAGTAATACACATCAATTATTGCAAGTAAAGTCATCATAATGCGAATATGTATAAATATATGGTTTGTTGCGACTCTTAACCTAAAACTAAACCTAAAACTAACACATAAAACTGGATCAAACACTAACTTTAACCCTAACCCTGTCCTAACCCTTAATTAACCCTAATGTTTTTCTAACCTTAATCAAAACTCTTAAACCTAAACCTAAGCATAACGCTAACACTAAATACAACCAAAACCGTAACACTAACCATAAACTATAGTCCTAAATCTAATCTTAAAACTAAAAGAACTTACCCTAAAACTAACCCTGACCCTAACTTAACCCTAACACTAACCTTGATTCTAACACTTACCTCAAACCTTAAACCTAAAGCTAACACTAAAACTAAAACTAAACCTTACACTAACCCTAACCCTCACACCTAAACCTTAACATAATCCATTACCCAAAAGTTAACACTAACCTTCACCCTAACCTTGAGCCTACAACTAACTTTAACCTATCCCTGACGTAACCATTAACTAACCCCTTCCCTAATCCTAAAACTAGCCCTGACCCTAAGCTTAGCCCTAACACTAACACTAATACTAATCCTAACGACTAAACTTGGCATTAACATTAAAATTAATCATAATCCCAACACTATGTTTAAAACTTAAAACTAACCATAAACCTTTTCCTAACGCTAAGCCTAATCCTAACCCTAACCTTACCCTAACCATAGACCTAAACCTAACATTAACCATCAACTAAACCACCACAGATCTAGTTCTAAGCTACAGAATATCCGTTCACCGTAATATCCCTACTGGAAGTGTGATTTACATTCATATGAGGTCACCAACCCCTTTAATTTTAACCTAAACCAAACGCTAAACCCAACCCTAACACTAAACCTAACCCTAACAAATAAACCTAGCCCTAACACATAAACCTAACCCTAACACATTAACCTACCTCTAATCACAGCCCTTTCCTAAAACCTTACAGTAACCCTTACTCTAACCTCCAACCCTAAACCTAACACTCATTTTAACCCTAACCCTAAAACTTACCTAACATTTGCCTAACACAACCCCCTAAAATTATCATTTACATTAACCCTTCACTTAGCATTAACCTATCCCTAAACTTAACATTCNACAGAATATCCGTTCACCGTAATATCCCTACTGGAAGTGTGATTTACATTCATATGAGGTCACCAACCCCTTTAATTTTAACCTAAACCAAACGCTAAACCCAACCCTAACACTAAACCTAACCCTAACAAATAAACCTAGCCCTAACACATAAACCTAACCCTAACACATTAACCTACCTCTAATCACAGCCCTTTCCTAAAACCTTACAGTAACCCTTACTCTAACCTCCAACCCTAAACCTAACACTCATTTTAACCCTAACCCTAAAACTTACCTAACATTTGCCTAACACAACCCCCTAAAATTATCATTTACATTAACCCTTCACTTAGCATTAACCTATCCCTAAACTTAACATTCACTGAACCCTAACCTGCCCCAAAACTAACGCTAACCCTAATCCTAACTCCTAACCGTCACAGCAAAAGTAAGCAAAACCCATAACCCTAACACTAGCCTGACACAACCCTAATATAACCATAACCCTTACCATAACCCTACCACTAAAACTAACTTCCGTTGTTTGTTAGTATGTTAATCTGAATTTTAAATTAATTAAGAAATGTGTGAAAATGAGTCGTCTTTTGATATCATACTCATATATGAATATTATGTTAAAATAGTGAATAATATGTCAAAAGTTAATAGTGTGTCAAAAGTGAATATCATGTCTAATATGAGAAGTAGGACAAATAAGAATAGTATTTCAATTTGAATAAAAGGTTAAATATTGAATATTATGTTAAAATAGTGAATAATATGTCAAAAGTTAATAGTGTGTCAAAAGTGAATATCATGTCTAATATGAGAAGTAGGACAAATAAGAATAGTATTTCAATTTGAATAAAAGGTTAAATATGAATAGTATGTCAAGTAATAATAGTATGTCAAATAATAATTGTTTGTAAAATATGATTAGTGTGAAAAATAAGAATTGCATGTCAAATCTGAAAAGCATGTCAAATCTGAAAAGCATGTCAAATAAGAATAGCATGTCAAATATGAGTAGCATGAAAAATATTTATAGTATGAAAAATATGAAAATTATGTTAAATTTAAAAAGTGGTTCACATATGAGTAGAATGAAAAATACAAAAAATACGTAACATACGAATATTATGTCAAATATGAAAGTTATGTCAAATACTAAAAGAATTTCACATCAAAATAGTATGTACAATAACATCAGTATGTCAAATAAGACTAGTATTATGTGAAATATGAATACTATGTTATGAAGATGATATCAACTATAAAACGTATGTAAAAAATGAAAAGTGTGTAAAAAATATAATAGTATGTCAAATATGAATATATTTCAAATATATTTAGTACATCACATGTAAATAATATCTTCAATATCAACAGTAAGCCATGTATGAATGGTATACCAAATATGAGTAGTATGACAAATACGAATAACGTGTCAGATATGAACAGTAAGACAAATAAGAATAGTATGCCAAATATTCAGAAAAGATCACATAAGCATACCCTGAGCCATGTGAAGCATTTTACAACCGGCCCAAGGACATGTATTTTGAGAGAATACACGGAGTGTGTGAATCAGGGTACGAGTGAACCAGCTGAAATCAGGAAGAGAAACGTGCAAATGTAGAATAAGTTCCATCAGGAAGAGAAAAATGAAATTTTAGAACTAAATGTCAACAAGAAGTGAAACGGGCAAGTATAGAACCAGTTGCCACAAAAAGGAATTGATGTTAATGGATGAAAAGCTTACAAAAATAACACAAAGAAAAGCATACTATATAATACGAACCGAACTCTTCTTCACTCTTTTAGTGCCACATTCAAATCTATAATATTTGCTAAGTTGTGGCGATATAACCACAGCATTGTTTCTCGAAATTGAAAAATATATTAGCATGGTGAAAGTTAGATCTTTTAAGCTTTCTGAGACAAATAGGTATTCGTCCTATAATTATGCTTGCAGAAAATGGGACTAAAAAGGTTAAGGGTTTTAAAGAGGGCCCCTGTAAGTCGGTCCCCAGGAAAGCTTTCATTTCTCCCCTTTGGGAGGAAGACATTGTAGAAACTGAGAAAATAACTCTTTTTTTTTAATCCCCTTTGAAAGGTTTCTTGTTTTTGCGGTTCTGCTTCTGTTATGGAGTACAAAAGTGCTCGGTCATTTTGTGTATCTTTCTCATCCTCTCTTGATATTTTTGAGCTAGTCGTCTACCCATTATCCCTAATGGACCTAGTATTGTGTCGAAACACTTCGGTTATAAGTCGTCTTTTTATACCAATGGTTCTCAACCGATGTCAAATCTAAAATGCGTATATTTTTATCGATGTCAAAACAAACAAGCATAAGATCTTGCCGAATTATCGTTAACTGAAACATAATTTCAAAGAATTTAATCAAAGTGGTTCATTTCTTCATTAATATGTTTCATATTTATATATTATTTTTCTACTTTTAAGAAAAGATAATATAAGATTATTTTATTGATCCAAATAAATGGAACTTTTTTTTGATTGCATTATACATTTTCATTACAAAAATTAAACAATTTGAACACAAGACATTTATAAGACATTATTTCAAACAGCCATTCAGTGAGTTCTTTTATCAAAATTGGGGACTTATTAGTTCTCATTTCAATGTGTGACTCCAGAGGAAGCACGCAAGTAATTTCGTACAGATTGCGGAACAAAAGAATTTTTATATCTGTCAGTCATCACCCTGATGAAAAGAATTCGTCCCGAATGGCGCGATCCTATGTATCTGTAATGAAGAGGGTGGAATGTATCATCCAAAATGTTTTTAGCTAAACAAAAACCTCTTTCTTGAAATAGTTCTTCAAGTAAAGGATGTTTAGTTTGTATTATGCTCCTAGCTTTCTTGATTAGTCGGTTTATGCGTTGTTTAATATAAGACGTTGAATTTCCACACCTGCAGGTAAATTTGACATTAAGCAGGCTTAAAATTGTTGCACTGTAGAATAAGTTAATGAGCTGCTTGTTTACGCCAAAATTGTACAGTTTTTTGAGGTAGAATAGTCTTTGATTGAATTTCTTATGCAGCATTTGGCCGTGCCCATGCCATGATAGCTTGTTAATAATGGTGAGACCTAAGTACTTGTATGACTCCTCTTTCTCTACATTTTGATTTTTTTATGTTGAGATTCTTAATTTGGTATATCCCCCTCCTGAAATCAGCAACCCTTTCCTTTGTTTTTGAGACATTCAACTGGAGAATTTTTTCATCGCACCAATTTATAAAGCTTGTAACTAAGTTGCTGTATAGGCCTTCTCCCTTGGATATTAAGCCAACAATGGTGGTATCATCAGCAAATTTTGAGATTTCAAATGTGTCGCTTGAGCTTTGAATATCATTTGTATATATTGTATACAGTACTCGAGAGAGAACGGAGCCATTGTGGTGCATGGAGCTTTTTTCTCTGGTTAGAGATGATTGGTTATTTACTTTAACATGTTGTGGTCGATTTGTTAAAAATTTCAATATCCAAGCCTGAATATTTAAAGTGACACCTAGAGGAAAATCTCTTAATCATAAGGTGTAGTTGAATAGTGCTAAATGCTGATGAGGAGTCTAAGAAAAGCACTCTGGCATATGTTTTTAAGGGCTGTCTAGGCGATGGTAAAGTCTCTCCATCAATATTACGATTTCATCCTCTGTGCTTCTGGCAGGTTTGTAAGCCAATTGGTTGGGGTCAAGTTTTTGCTGTACTTCATTCAAAATTTCTTTCAGAATTATTTTCTCAAAACATTTCATGACAACAGAGGTAAGTGCAATAGGTCATAAGTCGTTGTTGCACGTTACATTATATTTCTTTAAAATTGGTATGATTTCTGAAGTTTTCCAATGTTCTGGTATTGTGTGGGTTACATAAGATTTATTAAACATGTTTTTCAAAAATGTAAGAAAGCTGCTCTGAGCATAGTTTAAAGCTCTGACCACTTAATTTGTCTAGTTCCGAGGCCTTGGCTGCATCCACTTGTTTGAATCATGATATCACTCCTTGTTCGGTGAGCAATAAAGTTCCATCCTGTGTTCTACTGCCATCTTAAAATGAATTCATTATCTCATTGTGTACTTTTCCAAAGTCCTTGCTGTCAAAACGACAATAAAAGTCATTTAAGTCGTTAACAAAAATTCCTCACGTCCCCAACACATATGCATTTTTGCTTAGGAGTATATCCTGTTATTTACCTTAGTCCTGCCCAACAAGCCTTTGAGTTGTTACTAAGGAATAATTTTTCGATTTTTTGTTTGTATTGTTTTTTTTACCTTGAATTTTTGTTTCTTTCACTATTTTTTAGCTTTAATGAATTCTCTTGCTCGTTAATCTTAAACATAGAATTCTTGTGGTGTGTGGCTTCCTTTATTTCTCTGCCCATCCAGGGTTTGTTGTTGTTGAATACTCGGATCGTTTTTGGGGAATAATTTCGTCCACAGAGAACTTAATGTAGGAATTGACGGTGTTTGTCAGCTCGTCAATGTCGGGGCAAGTGTTAATAAACGTGTCCCAGTCTGTACATTCCAAACAGGATTGAAGTTTTTCTGTCGCCTCATCTGACCAAAAATCAATAGTTTTTTATTGAATTTTTGTTGTTTTGAGACTGGCTTATAGCATGGCGTTAGTCGGACCATTGTGTGGTCGGATTCTCCTAGTGGAAATAAAGCGCGACATGTGTAGGCCTTAAATAATGGACGGAAAGGCCTTTAAAATAGTTTCTAAAAAGTTTGTTTTAAAATATGTGTTTAATATCCGACAGGTCAGACGAAAAGAGTACCGGAAATCTAAATTTCTCCTAGACTAAAATAACTTTTAAACAGCTATTTTATTATAATATGTTATTTGTTCACCCCCCTAAACATCTTGAGAGTCCCTTCGTCTAGACGCTTGAACAAACGCCACTGACCACTGACTTTACCACTGACAACCCTATAACAGTTATACCCGAAACAACAGCAAATGCTTCATTGTGTCTCGTTGCAACACAGTGCAGTATCAACAATCTTTGTTCCCAGGCACAATAATAGCTTGGAACCACCTGGACAATGCCGATGTGAAGTCGACATCGGTCGAAAACTTCAAGGCTGCCCTGGCGTTTGCTAGGAGCTGTTAGACCAGCAACACCATCCCCCCAACTGTTGCACAAATGCCAGTATATGGATGCAGCAACGAACACTAACTGAACCGGAGATAACTTTTTAAACAGAACGCCAAATCAAAAAATGTACATGTTATTTTATTCAAATCTGCTTATCGTGCATTAGTCATTTCAAGATCAACGTGATGACGTTGGTTTGGTCGCACGGGAGCTGGGTAGTCAGGTCAAAACAAGTTGTTCTGTTTAAGAAGCTAAGGATTGGACTTAGTTTGTATAATGTCAGGGGGAGATGACATTTTAAAATAAATGGGGAAGTTTACCTTTTTTTTCAAATGTCATTTAGCTTGGTAAAAAATTGTGGCTTTAAAATCGTGCCGCATATTTAAAGTTTAAAAACAATGATATGTTTACTATTATTAATAACTTCTATTTTTAAGACAACCTGAATCCAAAATTTGTTATTTTTTTCTCATGTGCATAAATGTATACACATGTCCTTTGTATGTATATTTCGATCTGTAAATCTGAGCGAGTATGTCAGTTTGACATTTTTATAGATTTGTTAAATGTCACCATGATATATCGCCAATGAGGCCAACGACAATGTTGGGATCAATACACAGACATTCACGTGCATGCTGAGCTTGCAAGAAAGAAATCATGAAAATAATCTGGTCCCAAAATATATTTTATTCAATCAATAATTTGTTATATAGTAATTGACCCTTCGTAGGTCATATCTAGCTCTGATTCATTCGTTTTAATGTATTTTAACAGAATGCTATCGATTTTTTTTTGTTCTGAAATGGTTAATCTGTTTTATTTTCTAAACGATACCATTAGCTGATATCTTCACGCTGTGTGTTTTAATTTTTTTTTTGAAAAGGAAAGAAAACACTCTTTGACAAATTTTAATTAAACTATTCTGTCGTGTATGGAAAATATAATTGAAATACATTTGGCGGGTTCAAATTCAGGGAGCTAGCCCTTTATTAGATTTCGACATTGCAAATGCTGGTGCAACATACCTCAAAACCTTGGTTTCCATCTTGAATCTTATTTTTTATAGAGCAGGAGTCCTGGAACTACGACTCCCAGTGGTCCTTCAGTAATTCTTTGCAGTGTACATAAAATTGAGACCTGTGCAATGTTCATAGATTTGAGATAAGAGCATTGTGCATGGAATCGATATATGTGCATTGCTTATACAAATGAGATAAGTTTAGTGTAAATAGATATTATATATTTTCATTGAAAATAGAATTTTGATATGTCTTGTGAGCATGAATTGATATACATGCAAAGTGCATAGAGATGAGATAAGGGCAGTGTTCTTATAATTGAGATATGTGCAGTGAACATAGAATAATATATGTTCAGTGGCCATAGAATAAGATATGTGCAGTAAACATGTAATAAGATATGTGTATTGGGCATAAAATTGAGATACGTTAATTTGGCATAGAATTGAGATTTGTGCATTTTGCATAAAAGATAGTAAGGTGCCGCAGGCATACAATTGAGATATATGCATTGTCAATAGCATTGAGATATGTGCCGTGTATATAGAACTTATGTATTTTCAGTGTGCACACAAATGAGTTATTAGCAGTGTCCTTATAATGGAGGTATGTAAAACTTACACAGAACTGATATATTTCCAATGAGCATAAATTGAGACATAAATATTTGGTATTGAGTTGCGTTATGAGCAGTACGAATAGATTTAAGACATTTCCAGTGTTCAATGAATTTGAATTGGTCCAATGTGCCTAGAGTTGAGATATGTGAATTGTGACTTTAATTAAGGTGCAAGCAGAGCGCATAAAATTGAGATATGTGCATTGTGCTTAAAATTTAGTTTTGTGCAGTGCGAATAGACTAGAGATATGTGCAAAGTTTATAGAAATCAATCATAATTTTTTCCTAACTTTAATCCGGCAACGCTGCCCTAGACTGTCAAATGGCTTTAAACCAGCCTCTTGTTATAGAGTTTTCGGACTGCTGTTATAAAAATCAAATGTCCGGTGTGGATGATGGATATTGTCTTTTAATTGTTGCATGACTATTATTTAAATTTTGTTTGCTTGTTATTTGCTTGAACATATTTTTCGCCATTAGGCCTGTGAAAAAAGTAGATTTTATATATCTAAATTTGCTTTGAGTACGATCTATTCGTTTGACAATTACAGTGTGTTTCTCTAGAGGGCTAGCTGCTATACATATACAACATGTATATATTGTTTTAAATATGACTTTCGTTAGCACCCGCCCCCTCAGAATATAAGATTTAAAAATATTTTATTATTATAACACGAAAACGAACCCATCTGCTTAGATTGATGTCTAGAGTTGCAATGACTACCTACAGGTAAAACAACATGTCGTCTCCCATCGCAAATCAAGTATCTTTGGCCTCAGTGCTGACAACAAAGGGATGCAACTGTGTCAATACAACAAGGACCTCATAGCATCTCCCTTTGTCGTGAAAGAGGCGGCACATTACAACGATTACAACAATACATATAAAAAATAACTATAACTTAATTAATACACTATCATCCACTAATTATAAATGAAGTCTTTCTGTTTTGTAGTCTTAATTTCTCGCCATGATGGGGTTCTGCATATGTTATGGTATGGATGCTGATGTGACTCAGGTTCTTGTTTATCTGTTACTTGTATGTTGTGGTATGTTTGTTGATGTTACCCAGGTTTGGGTTTATCTGTTACTTCTGTGTTGATGTATGATCGCTGATGTGACTCAGGTTCGGGTTTTTTGTTACTTTCATGTTGTGGTACGGTTGCTGATGTGACTTAGGTTCTTGTTTATTTGTTACATGGTAAGGTTTCTGAGGTGAAACCAGTTCGGGTTTATCTGTTTCTTGCATGTTGTTTTATGGTTTCTGGTGTGACACCGGTTCTGGTTTAACGTTTACTTGTATGTTATGGTAAGGTTTCTGATGTGACACCGGTTCGGGATTATTTGTTAAATGTATGTTGTGATATGGTTGCTGGTGTGACTCGTGTTCTGGTTTTTCTGTTACTACTGTTTTGAACAGTTTCAATTCCTAACACTTTTTCTTACATTATAAAAAGTGTACTGGAGGAACTCTAGCCTATTACTATTTATATTTGCCATACTCTCAGTTTTCTGCCACTGGTTATGTTTAGTAATATTATGCCTAAAAAAAGGAAAAATAACACCACTGTTTAGCTTGATGTCTAAATCTTTAACTACTAACAATTAAACAATATATTAATTCAAGGATCAAAACCTTCACATATTGGCAAAGAAGAGACCATTATGTAGACGACATGTTTACGTCATATTTCACCGTGCTGTAAACTCTAGCATACAACAAACAAGCTCAAAACTGCATTGAAATGAAATATTGTTTACAATGGGGGAGGGGTGTGAAAGATAATTACAAGCTTAGTGTCACACTCTCAAAATAAGAAAACAGTTGCCAGAAATAGTATGATGGTTATGCCACACATTAACTAAGAAATTAACGAAAAATGTCACATACTGATGTTATAACCAAAAAAACTAATGTTAAAAAAAAACTAATGTGCAATCAGTAACTCCTTTCATTGTGTTGATAAATTGATATTACAATGAGCAGGTCCAGTCATTGTGTCAATATATTGAATTAGTATTTCAGACAGATAAAAATGATATGGCACCACCCATCTCTTATCTACTGTGTTTGCCATTAGTTAAAAAGGTACTCTCATCTTGTCGTTGATCAGATGTGACCATGGACACGTCTGGGGACAGAAGTAGTTTTAAGAATCTTGTGTGCTTTTCCGTTTTAGAATAAAAGTTACGTTTTGTTTTAGTAGAACACTTGAGTTTTTCATCGTGCAGCGTTTTACAATTTCATTTTTGTCTCGTTTTGGTATCTTTATCGGGTATTTTGCAAATACAATTGCGTGAACTTTTTTTTATAATCCTAGACTTTGTCTTCCGAGGAGATGAATAACAATCTATGCCCATGTGGAAATCCACATATTCTTTTGCACTTGATTGCATGGAACATGGCTTCTAAAACGTGTTGTTATCTATGGTTTTTGTTTATGTCTGTATCTAGACTTCATACCATCTTATTTTTGGTGATGTAACCACTTTTAGATCGGATCCATTATGTTATTAATTATAGTTATTTGGATCTTTTATATACATTCATTTTCTTCAATTATTTGATAATTATGTTTGAAAGAACATCTCTGCCATGCTATGGTGGAGACTAATATGTAGATCAACTATGTAAAGCTTCTTTTAATATTCGATACCTCGATCTGAATTCGTTTTCCTTTGAAAGTGATCTGTTATCTCGCAAATATTAGAAAAGTTGCTCCCTTCTTTTCTTTTTTCATCATTCACATATAACCTAATTAATTGATCCCCGTATTGCCGCAGTACAATCACCGCACCTTAGCAGCTAAATTGAGGATCAGTTCCCTGAGGTCGGATTCCAAGAGATTCAGCCAATACTAATGGGGAAGACCAAGCCATAGCCTGCGACGATAGGACCGCATGCTGATAGGACTCTACTCCAACTTCAGACACATCGCTGGAAAGTCCTCACACACATCTCAACGTAGTAGGGAAAAGCGATTCCACTATGTACTGATGTGACTGTTTCATTCACATATAGTGAAAGCCCTGAGAAGCGCTGACTCCTGAAAAGCGCCTAAGTAAATGATTGGAGAACCCACTTCACCATTGAATTTATCTCATTATATCGCATTGCCGTTTTGTCCATTGAAGAGTGCTGAGTCGTGAAAAGCCTCGAAGTAAAGAATTGGAGAATCAACTTCCACCATTGAATTTATCTCATTATATCGAATTGCCGTTTCGTCACCTTACTTAAACGCTCTAAGAAGCGCTGATACCTGAAAAGACACAAAGGAAAGGACAGGAGAATCACTTCATCATTGAAGAGATATCACTTCTAGCCAGATCATCAGAATGAATATTAAAGAGTGAAAACTGAAAGGTCTGATTACGTACCAATTTAATTCAAAGCAAAGCAGCCGTTATGGTGAGTGTTATGCTATTTGAGAGGCATCACATAATGAAGTAGAACATATATTAAATTATATGAAAGTTGATTTTCATATAGTTTGTGTCATATAGTACATTAGAACACTTATAAATAAATACATTGATTTCATATACTGAATTGTGTTATGTAGTATTTTATAATTAGGTATGACTGCTTAAGGTAAATATGTCCGTTACTGCGTGAATTAAAAATATAACATAATACTCAAGAACATGAGCAGGTGTGACATGCATACGCGAGTGGTTGCTACAACACTATATTCAAAGTCCTCGTGTGAGATGCTGATCTTCTATCGAGCGCCTCCCCAGACGGCGGATAGGGGAAAGCCCGCCAGATATGGAGGGTACCGGGGAAATAAAATACCCGGGGAGGACCAAAATCAGCCCTACTGCCTTGTAGGAAGTGAAGGGATCCACAAAGGCTAGGGACCTAATCCGAACAAAGGCAGCTACCCATTGAGCTGTGATGGGCAACCCCCCAAGTGGTTGTGCGCAAGGCCAACAACCCTGCCATGTAAAAAAAATCATAGTTACAAAAGCACCGAAAAGAGTAACAAAAGACATTTCAGTCCAGGGAGAGGATGGATTCCTTGAGGAGAAAAATATGACGCCTAATAGTGAAAGCCAAAACCTGGAAGCTATTAAGCCGACAACCATCATCTCTACCAGGACTACCACCGTCATTGGCGCTTGGAATGTCCGCACCATGTACGAGGCTGGTAAAGCGGCACAAATAGCCGCTGAGATGAGGAGCTATAAGCTCACCATTCTCGGAAT
>CAXITT010000097.1:498230-645670 GCA_964033795.1 Lymnaea stagnalis | reverse complement strand
GAAGCGGTGGAGGTGGATTGGTCATACACTAAGAAAACCTGCTTCTAACACAACAAAGCAAGCCCTGAAATGGAACCCACAGGGTAAGCGGAAAAGAGGCCGTCCAAGAAACACTTGGCGCCGAGAATTGGAGACAGACATCAAGAAAATTGGCCATGAATGGAAGATCCTGGAGAAGCTGGCCCAGGATAGAGATGCCTGGAGGTCTCTCGTAGGTGGCCTATGCCCTTGGAGGAACCGCAGACGCCGACGATGATCGGTGGATGCCCCTCATGGACGAGAAGGCCCAACAAAAACATAACAATATTCAAAGTCATTTCACAACTCTCTACCATACGGTAAGCAATTGTTACACTAAGCATCAGTGTCGCTATCAGCACGTGCTTCATCAAAGACTAAGTGTTTTCACATTTGCTCCAGCTTTTTCCAGAATACTGTTCACATTTTACTTCTAGCCTACAATTTTTTTTTTTTTTAAGTTCATATTTTAATTATCCCAAAACTGATCAAATTTTAGAATTTCAAACACCATTTTTAAGGGGACATTAATTTTACATGAATGTAATAGAAACGAACAATGTATTTTAGGATTTTAAAAAGTCAGAAAACTCGAAAGAAATTTTTCCGACAAGTGACTTCTTAAATAGGAGACAATACCTAACAAAAGAACTATTAGTTGATTTTTAAAAAAGATTTCTATTTCAGGTACAAACCACAATGCTGTGCGTTTTATTTTTGTTTTTTTTTTTTGGGTGGGGGGATTTGCGGGGGAGGGGCGGATTTTTTTTTTTTGGGGGGGGGGGTAGAATCGTAATTCACTAGGTAATTTTTTATATTTATTTCTGTCCTTGTTAGATATTTGTTATTTCTTGTAAGGCTTTTAGTAATATTATGTTAAAAGGGCAGAATATTGTGGTTCTCAAATACTACGCATACTATGTTTGTCCTTTAATTCGATTGTCTCCTGCCATTTCCATCTGATCTCACCTTTCATTATACATAGACCATTATGCAAGAAAGAATTTTCCATCAATCTTTTTTAAATAAAATAATCGTTTTTCCATTTACAGCCTTACTTGCTGCTTCCAAACAGGAACTGCAAGTCAAAATTAGCAGTATGTCACTTAGAGACTAATTTCCTGTTTCCAGACAAGTATGACAAGCCGAAAAAGCTTTGTAATGTTTGTCACGTAACAGGACAACTCTTTTATTCAATCTTCTCTATTCATTCATCTCTATGGGAAACAAAGGATGATTTCATGCCACATAATAATCCTATGAAAGATCCCTGTTTTTAACTTAGTTTTGCAATTTAGAGGTAGCATATTCTATAAATGAACTTTGGCCAGAAAGCCAATGTTTCAAAAATCATTATGAGGGAATGAAAGATGGATAGATATAGAGAAAAATATATGTATATACATCAATAAATAATTTTTTATTGTCGTTGATAGCGTAATTTCGGCTGTTATCCTGCAAATTTATTCAATGGTAAACCGGGATCCATAATGGTATCACACATCTAGTGTATTATTTTCTAACCAGTGGTGTGGCCATGCATTGGAATCACTTTCAGCGTATACTCCATCACTTCAAAAATATCATCAACACTGTAAAATTTATGTTTACACAACTTTTGTTCATTCATATTTTTTTACACGTTTCAAAATTTCTTACTATCACTGAATCAACTCAATATATAATGTAAATTCAAAAAAAAATTAATTTCGTATACATATGTATATCGAAGCACGCTATTGGATATTACTGAAACACAACTCTCTTCTTTAAAGTTCATTTCATTACTGCCCTAAGATTTAACACGTACATCACAAAACAGACTAGACAATACGTCATAATAAACCTAAATATACCCCACAAAGTCAAGCGCTTGAAGAGCGTTCACTAACCAATCAATTTCTTAAAAACAGCCCTTAATAAAACAAGAAATCCAGTCACAACAAATATTAATGAACTACTTTACTAAAATATATCCCACTTCTTTTTAAGATTGAAATCAAGGTGTTAAATCCACTTTACAAAAATATCACATAATCATCATGAATTAGAAACATTTAGACTTCAGATAAAAAAATGGTCTGCACGAACATTATTTTTTTTATCAGCATCACTGGATGTCTAACAATAATGATGCACCACAGTCAATAAAGCCGGTCTTAAATAATGTCTAAATTTTTAGACTTAAATGTTCATTTACGACAATATATAAGAAAACAAAGCATTGAATTTTTACACTAGAACTTTTTTTAGAGCATTGATATTAAGCCTATATAAAAATAAGTCCATTCATCTCACATATCAGAACATTTCCATCAATTTCATGAATATTTTTTAAATTATTAAAATCATTTACCATCACTAGAAAAATAATTGACTATTGTTAAAAGTGAGAGGAGCCTCACAACAATAAGAAGACTGTATTTGTTCTTTTATAAAATATGTACAAATGGATGGACATTTTAATATACTCAGATTTAATATCTCTAGACTTCAACATATAAATTAACAAGTGAAATCCTTGTTGCTGGTATTTCAAGCAATAATAATGGCTCATTTGGAACTTAAGTTTTACAATACAATTTTGTTTCCTCAAAAAGATAATACAAATCAAAAACTTCAGCTAATTTTAACAGATTTCGTTTTAGCGATGAAAACAAATATCTCAACACCCAACTCATGGATTTGAAACCTCTCTCCACAACATCATGAACCAGTTCATCTTTAGAGCTGGAAGTGGTCTCTTTACTTATTACAACATTTTTACCATCTTTATCTCGGGGCACTCCTGGCTTTCTTTACTCAATACAATATTCGTTACCAGCTTAATTTCAGGGCACTCCTGACTCTCAAAATCTTGGCTCCCATGGCTCACATTTCATAGTAATTTATCTTCATTACAGCTAGCTGTAACAAAAAAGAAAACAAGAGAATTCATCTCTCATATTTACTAGTGATACATTAACAATAAAACCCGCTGTAACAAATTTTGTTCAGACCTGGCTCTCATTTGTAGTAAATTATCCTCATGGCAGTTCCGAGAAACGATATAAAATTTTATAAAACCTTGCACACATTACCTAGTGATTTATTTTCATTAAAGCTCTCTGTAACAGCGACTCCTCTTTATCACAAAATATATTAAAATCAATGTTCTCCCCTTCCCTCATTTCAGTGATTACACTCACCTTCTCAACTTAAAAAAACCCGGAAAATTTGGCTCCATGACTTACATTTAATGATGGCTTACCTTAAGATACACCAAAAATCATGTCTTCAGACATTACACAAGTGGTGTCTTTGCTTTCAAAACAACCCGTTTTTGTAACTAACAATTCATTACAAAGTGTGGCACTCGGGCGCTCTCCTTCATGCATCCATCTATGGTCATTCCCGATGACATCTACCTTAAAGAATAATCGTTTCTTTTTTTTCTTTGGACGGGACTCCCTAGGAGTAGCAAACAACTTCGTTATCTTTGCTATTCATTGTGATGTCCACTGACGGACCAATTAACAATTCAGTTTCACATTCATTTAAATAATTTGAGGAGTTTACCTCGTCAGTACAGCCAATAATGTCATTTTAATCTTTAGCATAATTAACCATGAAATGAAGTTGCAAAGGCAAATCAGGTTCAGGGTCAGAGTCATGAGTTGGTTCACTGTTACTCTCTATTTCACCGTACACATTAATTAATGTATTTTAAGTTACACAAGCTATCAGTCAAACCATGAAATTGAACATAAGGGTTCTCAAAGTAAATACTTGAAATGTAATCTATTTCATCATATGACTCTCATTATTGTCACTGTCGTTACATTAATATGCATTTTTCTCTCTATTAATTTCCCATCGTTCTGCCTCCTTCTCTCTTTGTCTATCTATTAGTTTGTACTGTCTCTGTTTAGCCATACTTTTCTTCTCTCTGTTCATCTTTAAGTTCTTGTTCCTACTGGCTAGCTCTAGCTATACGTTGTTTCTCTCTCTGTTTAGCTCTATATCTTCTTCCTTTTTTTATGTTTCAGGGCCCACAATCATTATTGATCATTCTGGCTCTTGGTTTGAATTCAGAATTGATCTTTTCTTAGTTCAGTTTCCGTCCAGGGCTCTCGCGTCCCATTCAACAGGGAGCTTGGGATGTTGACTTTTGTGGGTATTGAAATACATGCCACCAGCTATTTGGTTTGAGTCCAGGCCACCCAGCACCTTTTCTTTCCGTTTTACCTTCCATACTGGTTTTTAAAACTGTACTCTTATAAATTCCTTTTTTCTTTCCCGTATAACAAAGAAATATACCTACGTGCCCATTTTTTTCTTAACTCCATTTTCCACTGACATATCTAAACCTAGTAATACAAATTAGGGGTGAGGATTTAGTGAAAAATAATTACCTAAAGTTTAAGTGCCAAGAATGATCTTTATAAAACAAATGTTGATAAAATTAAATTCTACAAATGTAAACATTTTCACTATGCATAACATTTACACACAAAAGTCTTATATAAATGAAAACTTAAAACTTTCCTTGCTTCTGGAATTGTACTACATCAAGTTTTTTTGTTTTTTTAATATAAATCCCACAGAATACATTTGGGCCCTGGTATAAGTGACTGGACAGGTATCGGAATGGGGACAGCCCATCGGACACTGGGCATGAAGTAGGCATCTCGCCTACACTGGTCAGTTTCTGGCTGACTCATCAATACAGGCAACTCGCAAGGACACTTGACAGTTCATATGCAGCTTAATACTGAACGTTTAGTGGGTGGGCTCGTTTACGCAGCTCAGGATTTTGGCAACATGCTACAGGGCACGACTTATGTACCTCCCTACAACTAGACAGGACATTGACAACTTGATACAGAGCGGAAAGTAGTGAAACTGATACATGGAAGGATATAGGGGATTCACGAAAAATTAGACACGACATTGGCAGCTTAATATTTGGCAGGGCGTAGATAACCTTATACAGGACAAGTCGTAGGTAACCTGATTAGAGACCAAAGGAAAGTTTTTTTTTTCTGATTTCGTCCGAAACAGAAACTAGCCCGAAATTTTAAAAATGACTATCGGCCGAAACTAAAGCTGAAACGAGAAGCTTAACGAGCTTAACGAGACTTTCGGCCAAAGAGCTAGTACAAACACATTAGTCTTTCAGTGTCGGTGACGCAATTATTTCGATTGGCTATCAATCTCCCTCAATCCCATAATTGGAGCAAAATATTTTTTTTAACCTTGTCATTTAAAATTCTTGCTTTGGCGATTCTTTGGACAATCGCATAAGAAATCTAAATTGGTTGCCAAAATCATCAAAATAAACAGGTCTGTAGTTTGCCTAATTTAACATTAGTATACGAACGCAGGTTTTTTCTTATATAAAAAATTATATGAGCATGATACTGATGAATTTCAAGAGATAAGCTAATTGAAAAAGCCTGCGTTTCTCTAATATTTAATTGTAAAAAAAAAAAAAATTAAAAACTAAAATATTACAAATCCCTTTGATTATTCAATATTATTCAACTTTGCCCGTGACGACATGAGCAGGATTATGATAAATCAAATTGAATGAATTGAAAGGAGCTAGGTTTTGAATTATTATTTTTGAACAAAATTTAAACAAAAGTAATGATATGAATATTACCATTCCATAATTTTGTCTTTCATAAAATTATTTTCATTTGACTAGGCTTAAATGAAATTAATTTTTTGAAAATAAACGACAAGTAGGCCATCATGCAGATGTGAGCAGTTTTCGTAAAGTATTAGTCTTATAACATACGAAGACAGTGAGACGTCGAGTAAAAATCAATATCAGTTTGTCAGCCTAGAGACAGACAGTCTGACGTCTGGGGGATGACCGAGAATCTCAATCACTTACGTTCATTGCCAAAAGTCTAAATTAGAGCTGACACCGAAGCTGAAATTCGGTTGTACACTAAACCTAATACAGGGCAGATAGGTTAATAACCTGATGCTTGACGTAGGTAGCGTATGACGTCACAAGCTTTTGTAACTCATCCAAACGATAGACGGTGGCAGCGGGGCTTCGGTCCATGAAACGTAGGAACAGAGGACTATAATTGTTAATTCACCAAGTTGAAATATTTAAAAAGTTCGTGTACTTTACCTCAAAGTAAGAAAAAGACTAACTTTTGACAATCAGGAAAGAAAAACTCCCATATTAAACATTTTAAATGAAAATTTGAGCAACCTTTGCTCACATTACATAGTCATTTACTTTTTTTATTAAAACTCCATGGACCAATATTGAGAGCTGTTTAGTTTCAGTAACGTCTGTGCTTTCAATCAAGAGTTACTGAGTATGAATGGAAATATTTATATCTCGAACACAGTTGATCATAAATGTTATCCGACAGCTCAGAAAAGTGCTCAAACACTGTGGGCTGAAAGGCTGATGTAATCAAACTGAACCTTATTTTCCGGACAGAATATACGTGTAGTTTGTAACATGCAAATTTTGAAAAATGAACGTTAAACCCTCTACAAACAAAATCACATCATATGAGACAATTCGGTGAAATTCGACTGAAACCATCGCGGAGGGTCACGATATCGATGTCAGAGAAAGGAAAATGCAAGGGCTGAATTGAAATGAAACGTTGCTGAGTTTTGCAGAGAGCCTGCCTAGCTATTTTTGTGTAGAGAGCCTCGATGAATATGTTTCTGTAAAGAGCCTGCCTAGCTATTTTTGTGTAAAGAGCCTGGATAAATGTGTGTCTGTAAAGAACCTGCCTAGCTATTTTTGTGTAGAGAGCCTGGATGAATTTGTTTCTGTAAAGAGTCTGCCTAGCTATTTTTGTGTAGAGAGCCTGGATGAATTTGTGTCTGTAAAGAGCCTGCCTAGCTATTTTTGTGTAGAGAGGCTGGATGAATTTATTTCTGTAAAGAGCCTGCCTAGCTATTTTTGTGTAGAGAGCCTGGATGAATTTGTTTCTGTGAAGAGCCTGCCTAGCTATTTTTGTGTAGAAAGCCTGGATGAATTTGTGTCTGTAAAGAGCCTGCCTAGCTATATTTGTGTAGAGAGCCTGGATAAACTTTTTTTCTGTAAAGAGCCTGCCTAGCTATTTTTGTTTAGAAAGCCTGGGTGAATTTGTTTCTGTAAAGAGCCTGCATAGCTATTTTTGTGTAGAGGGCCTGGATGAATTTTATTCTGTAAAGAGCCTGCCTAGCTATTTTTGTGTAGAGAGCCTGGATGAATTTGTTTCTGTAAAGAGCCTGCCTAGCTATTTTTGTGTAGAGGGCCTGGATAGATTTGTTTCTGTAAAGAGCCTGCTGAACTGTTTTTGTGTAGAAAGCATGGATAGATTTGTTTTGTAAAGAGCCTGGCTAGCTATTATTGTGTAGAGAGCCTGGATAGATTTGGTTTGTAAAGAGCCTGGCTAGCTATTTTTGTGTAGAAAGCCTGGATAGATTTGTTTTGTAAAGAGCCTGCCTAGCTATTTTTTGTAGAGGGCCTGGATAGATATGTGTCTGTAAAGAGCCTGCCTAGCTATTTTGTGTATAGAGCCTTGATAGATTTTTTTCTGTAACGATATCTGGCTAGCTATTTTTGTGTAGAGGGCCTGGATAGATGTATGTCTGTAAAGAGCCTGCCTAGCTATTTTGTGTATAGAGTCTGGATAGATTTGTTTCCGTAAAGAGCCTGGCTAGCTATGTTTGTGTCGATAGTATGACTTTATATTTTTATGAGAGAGCCTGGCTAGATGTGTTTGTACAGGGGCCTTGCTAGCTATGTTTTTGTAGAGAGCCTAGATGGCTATGTGTTTGTGTAGAGTGCATTGCGAGCTATATTTTCTGTCTAAATAT
This sequence comes from Lymnaea stagnalis, assembly GCA_964033795.1. NCBI lineage: Eukaryota > Metazoa > Mollusca > Gastropoda > Lymnaeidae > Lymnaea > Lymnaea stagnalis. The sequence continues at coordinate 637,819 of CAXITT010000097.1, read as the reverse complement.
ATTCGTTTTTATATAATAGGTTTCTTATACAGTCATTGCCATGGGTTAATTGTGTTTACTAAAAAAGTGAATACAAATTACAGCCTATGAAAGAAGATTTAATTAGCTCTTTAATAAGTGATGTGTTAGTAATGTGTTTCTCCTTTTTTTATTAACGGTTTATTTTTCTTGCTTCTAGCTACTGATTTTTGGTGCAGTCCAGTTTAATTCAATGCTTACAGTTTAGTTCAGTCAGCTTTAGATGATAATCCATATGATGTTAAAAGAAATCATTGTAAACTTGTACATCAATATAAACGGAGAGAGATAGAACGCCTTGTAACAATGTAAAAAAATACGTTATGAGTACTTTACTTATCAGAGCAAACATGATTAAGATTGACAAATTAACTACTGAAATGTCATAGTTGCAAAATTAATTTATTGAAATAACAACTCTTTCTAAATCTTTCTCTCTCTCTCTCTCTATATATATATCTCTTTTTCTTTCTCTCTCTCTCCCTCATCTCATGATTTTCGACATTTGTGAGAAATGAATGCTGGAAGCAGACTCTAGTCGCTGACTTGACTTTGACCTTGGTAATTCAGCTTTGCGAGGACATCAAGGCCATAGAGCTCGCAAATTTCATTTTGGTAATGTCTAGAACAAACAAAAAAAAAAGCTTACGTTAAAAGAGGGATCTAAAAGAATATTTATTCTTCCTTAAGCTTAGAGCATTTCTCAAAGCAATCTACAAATATTTCATGCGTTTATTTAATAAATAGTTGTTTTGCAATACACATTTTAGTCAAAGTTAATACGAGACATCAGTGGTTGAGGTAACATGACTATGTTTATTGTTGGTATGAAGCGTTTACGTAAAGCCAAACCCCTGATACCTTGTGTAATATTTTGTTATGACTACACCATCTAGAAGATGGTAAGTCGCACTTACTGGGTATAAGAACATCAGCCGAGAGTCTTTGCCTGCTCTATTAACTGCTCTACAAGTATACCCCCCCATGTTGCTGAGCCAGGTGGGGTTCCTGATAACGAGGTCACCGGCAGTTGTAATCTGAAGGGAAAAAACCCCACAAAATACATGTAAAATACGTTGACTGCTTACTCTCATTGTTGTTACTTCTAATGTTTTAAAGCGCTTGGTCTGTGCACTCTCAGTGTTGTTACTTCTAATGTTTTAAAGCACTTTGACTGATCACTCTCTGTGTTGTTACTTCTAAAGTTTTAAAGCACTTGGTCTGTGCACTCTCAGTGTTGTTACTTCTAATGTTGTAAAGCACTTAGTCTGTACACTCTCAGTGTTGTTACTTCTATTGTTTTAAAGCACTTGGTCTGTGCACTCTCAGTGTTATTACTTTTAAAGTTTTAAAGCACTTGTTCTGTGCACTCTCAGTGTTGTCCCTTCAAATGTTTTAAAAAAACTTGATCTTTTGGCTTCTAATGTTTTAAATCGATTCTTCTGTACATTCTTACTGTTTTTACTTCCAATGTTTTAAAGCACTTGGTCTGTGCACTCTCTGTGTTGTTATTTCTAATGTTTTAAAGCATTTGGTCTGTGCCCTCTCAGTGTTGCTACTTTTAATGTTTTAAAGCACTTTGTATGTGCACTGTCAGTTTTGTAACTTATGATATTTGAAGCATTTCGTATGTGAACTCTCAGTGTTGGTACGTCGAAGGTTTTAAAGCCCTTTGTCTGTGCACTATTGGTATTGTTACTTCTAATAATTTAAAGCACTTGTCAGTGCACTCTCAGTGTTGTTAATTCTAATGTTTTAAAGAACTTGGTCTGTGCACTCTCAGTGATGTTATATCTAATGTTTTAAAGCACTTAGTCTGTGCACTCTCAAAGTTGTTACTTTTAATGTTTTAAAACACTTGGTCTGTGCACTTTAAGTGTTGTTATTTCTAATGTTTTAAAGCACTTGGTCCGTTTTCTCTGATTGTTATTACTTCTAATGTTTTAAAACACTTGGTCTGTGCACTCTCAGTGTTGTTTCTTCAAAGGTTTTAAAGCACTTGGGTTTTGCACTCTCAGTGTTGGTACTTCAAATATTTTAAAGCACTTGGTCTGTGCACTCTGAGTGTGTTTACTTCTAATTTTGTAAAGCACTTGGTCTGTGCCATCTGAGTATGTTTACTTCTAATGTTTTAAATCACTACTTATTTATCTTCTCGATGTCATTACGGTCAATCTATTAAAGATGTTTAAGAATTGAACTCTTAAAAAGCTTATGTCCGTATCCATATTCACGAATTTTTTTGTTTTTTCTAACCATATATTTTGTTTTAAGATATGTTAGCCATAAATAAGATTATTTACCGCGTAATTTTCTCCAATGACTATGTGCCTGTTATCAACATCTAACCATGAAATGGTTGGAGTGGGTGTGCCCTGAGCACGGCAGTACAACTGTGTAACCACGTGTTGGTATTCAAATCGGTTCTTGGTCCACATGTAAATTCTGGCTGGCCGATCTGACCAAATGAAAGCAAACAAGTTTATGAATTCGTTCACAACAAAATGAAACAAGTTATAATCTCAAAAACTTCTATCCAATTTTTAGCTGAATTCAATCAAGAAAATTAATGTATGAAAAAGAAAGTCTATGAGCTGCGAAGGTTTACCTCCACTGTTTTCCTGACGACATATTGGACCTCCCAATGGAGGGTTATCTAGGGAAGAATTAGGATTAATAAATAATGTTGATTATATATTTAAGAATGAGCTAGGCTGACGATAACGGAAAAAGAAGGGAATCGATTGAAATACGTTTAGATTCTTTATAAATATTATAGCGATTTCCAATCTGTTTGCGGAAATTGAATATTTTTTCATTGCGGAAAAAAATTGCTCATTGGTTAAGTAACTTTTAATAATAATAATAATAAGTGGTCTTATATAGCGCAGTACCCCAACTTAGGGCATTAAAGCATTATTATTATAAATTAATTATTCATTAAACATAACAAAAAAGAAACAATTTTTAGCATTTTATCACGGTTTGAAAGTTATTTTTAAAAGAAAATATTTAATATAAAAAATATATTCTAAGATTTACATTGTAATCATATTTATCAAGAAAACCCAATCATTTTTTTTGTTTTTGATTTTTCAGTGCGTTGTAAATATTGCTAATAAAAATTAAAATTTATTATTTCTAGATAAACACGCAAATGAGTTATAGTCCGAATTTCCTATTTTGGCGATTGCTATAAGTTCTTTCATTTAATAAAAAAAAAAATTACGCTGCTTTTTCCCTTTCTTACAAGTAAATGTAAAAAATTTTAACTGATTGCTTTTTAATTTGTTATTTTTAAAAAAATCGAAAATTAGCTTTGTATTTATATTATTTATTACATTTTATTTATTTTTTCATTCCAAAAATCCATGTCATTAAATTTATGACGTAATTAGGAACATAACCTTAGCATATATTTCTAATAAGAAAATGCCGTTAATTAAATCTGTGCAGCGAAACTCCATAGCCCAATAGCATTAACTAATACAATTATCACTCATCCAAATAACAACAAATAATGTGAAGTGCAAAACATATGTGGTTGCTTACGTAGGGGGCTACAATTCCCTGAATTAATTTAATAATTTTATTGAAATCTTTTTGGGGTTGTTACAAGGTACCTCACCAAATAAACGAATGAATTTGATCAACTATTAACACTCTTATTTAACTATATATTAAATTTAGGAAATTGTATGTGTTAATTTTTATGTGGATGGCAATAACTTTAAATGAAATGATAATATACTTTTTTTTTTAAATATATGCTTACTTATATTTTTACAAATAAACGTATGATTACCAATTATGAAGATCAATGTCGTTAAGAAAACCTGGGTACCTCTACAAAAAAAGCTTACCCATGAATATCATAACAATCCATTTACGGAAGTGAAAATTTAATTTTTTTTTTTTTTTCAAATAGCAGTGGACTGAGATTTTCTTTTCAAAATTGAACTCTAATTTTGATTTTACTTTGCGAAAAGTAAAATGTGTGTATGGGTTGAACTGAAAACCTTTCTTAGTTTTGTAGTGTGGAAGCGTTAAATAGTAAATGAAAGTCAGACTCACATACGGAGACATTGTGCACTTGTGTTGCTGTAAAATTTCGTGTCTTGGCGACACACGTGTAAGTCCCCGCGTCTGACACGTTCACACAGTCCAGGTACAATCTAGATCTAGTTTCGCCCATCTCGACCATTGACAATACATCATTCTGCTCGTACTGAGGAAAATCATCACTAAAGTGTGTGTTGCTGCTCTGGAAGAGATAAAAAAACTTGTTACAAAGAACACTCACAAATGATTCTAATAACTATGAATCCTTGATACATGACCGATACATTGGGCTTTGTTATGTAAAATGAAATGTATCTTACACTAGAGTTTACAACATTAAAAAAAATATTTTAAGAAACTCTATTTACACGAAAAATATTTGAACTCCCAAAAACGATTGTCTGTAAATGATAAAAATCGTAACTTCATATATGAATTTTTAAATTGAAACATGTCATTGCAATTTATTGCACATACAATGCGATATTCTGGACAAAGTAAAGGTTATTGATTTTTAAATACAATAGAAAATCACTTCGAACCTTTCGATTAGTGAGTGATCAAAAAGGCTCTTACCTGAGGTATTCTTACACCGTTTTTCAACCAGTGAATTGTTGGAATAGGGTGACCAAAAACTTTACATCTCAACCATCTATTTTCATATATTTGAAAACTATGGCTGGTGGGGACAGCTTTAAATCTCAAACGAGGCACTGAGTACAGAAATGTAAAATCCAGTTATAAATAAAACATTTGCTAAATCGTATATTGATGTCAAGTGTATACCTTAAAGGTTTTTATTATCTTTAAGTTCTTGTTTTTTGTTTTTTCAATCCATATTTAAAATGATTTGTTTCGTATATTACAAGTTTGATATAGCGCAAACGATACTTACAAGAAAAAGGATCTGCTGTGGTGGATCTAGTGGTGCTGTTTAATGTCTGAGAAATAACAAAACAGCGAATATGAAAATATACTGTTTTACCTGTAAACAAAATATTTAAAAATTAATTTAAAATATTTAAAATGTATTAACCAAATCCAGAAATAAGTTCTCAGGGAATTCCACATACTGAAGGAACATTGTTTTATTGTTATTAATACTTTACTTATACACTAACTTATTGTGGAATATCTATCTGGTTGCAAAACTAACCAAGCTCGGTATTACATTATTACAGTCTATTTTCTCCAATAAGGACTGAAAATAAACCAGGATGCTAAGGATGTCCAGCATATATTTTTCTGTAAGTGGCACTGTGCTCTTATGCGTTTGACGTCACAGGACTTGTCTTAAATTTCATTGTATCAATGACATAGCTCCTATCAGACTCAATATCCGTGTATTGTTTTTTCTTTGTTGGTCTAGGTTGGCTATTAAACTTCAGTTAACAATTTAGTGATTGGCCAATTTTAAGCAACTAGATCAGTGAGGTAAGATCGCTGGATCAGTTGAGGATATTTCGGTGACCCACAAAAGTTAAATGGTATTGCCTCGAGGAAGTGTAATGTAAACAAAAATGTGTGTATTCATTGCTAGAAAAAATATTATATCATCCAAGACAATCGAGACAAACTAGCCTTAGATGATTGGAAGATAACTATAACAAACAAAATAATAACCTGAAAAAATATATTGTCACCTAGAATTGTTATGTTAAAATATTGTATTTTCAACAAAAAAAGTATCGTCTTAAAGAATAAGGAGTCTCTAGCGTGCCTGTGATGGTGTCGTTATTGTACAAGTAAACCTAAATTAGGTTTCACTAGATTTATCTAGCAAGTTGAATGTACCCAGAGACATTGTCGGTCTTTGTCCCCGTCCCCTTTTTTTTCCAATTAAGTTGTATTTGTTGCCCGATTAAATCGATGCTTTATGGTGTTTTTTTTTCTGCATCACCTCTTTGAGCCCATGATATACACGAGGCTTCGCAAAGCCTCTCATTGTACTAGCAATCTTACGATTAAGTCAGTGTGATAGTTTCAGATGTTTAAAAACATTCCTGACGCCACATCATTTTTTGTATGCTCCTTAAATATTTAAAAATAACATCCATGAACAGTTTATATTTTATTCCACAGTTTCCAAACACTTCCAACGACACCAAAAGGATATGCGGCCTAGATATAGTATTTAAATAAATGTATATGTTGGCACAAAAAATTGGATAACATCGCTTTGTTGTCAGAAGCTTACGAAAAGTCGTTGAGAAACTGTTTGAGTGTGGTTTGTGGGGGGGGGGGCGAAGACATATGAACAGCTTTTCTGATTAGCTTTATAATATGCATGAAACTGTTACTGACAAAAGATTACATTAATTCAATTATATAGCAAAAGCTACGGAGATTTTATCATTTTTCCTATGCCGTCCTGTATATATATATTTTTTTTTTAAAAACACATCAAAAACAGATATTTCAAATGGGAATATTCTGGAATTTTCGAACCTATCCAAAATAACTGCTTAACAATGAAAATTTCTTTACAATCAAATTGTTAATTTAGGGATTATGTGACTGATTTTGCTTAACTTTATAAAATGGCTTGAAAATAGCCTATGTTTTCTAGCTACGCACAGAAAGTTGCTTGAAAAGAGAAGCGTTGAAAAAATTGATGTGATTTTTACGTAAAAATATTACAGTGCTACTTTGAATAGAAATTCTTGTTTGGAAGCAGAAAATGATTTTTTAAAGAAGTGTATTTAATTGTTTTAAGAAAAAAGAATACACATCGTCATTTTCCTAAAAGGCTATGCATGATAAAAAAAAATCAAAGATGGAAACACCTGGTGACTATGGAAACAATGAGCAAAAATAAATAAGTTATATATGTTTACTATGCATCGTAAGCCGGTGTAGTAATTTACTACCACGATGTTCTGTCCAAATTAATGTACTAATACTTGAGGCAATACAAGAAATAATAGGTAAATAACTAGGATAGACAACAAATAGAAAAGGTAAAAATTAAATATTACAATTTGAGCACCCCCAAATAGCCTTATGTAAAGTTTGTTCCTTTTAATAGATACTTGTTTTTTAAATGTCAAATAACGTTTTCTTGTTTTTTTGTATTTTCTGCTCAAGGGGGCATTGATTCGAAACATCCTTTCAAGCGCTCTGTCTTTTTTCCAAGCCTGAATTACATTGATCTTAGTTTATATTCATAAAAATATTGTTCTCCACAGTAAGGCGTTTATTTATTTCAAAATTTTAGAAACTTTGGGATATTGAAAAATAAGACTTAAAAACTTTGATGAGGTTAAAAGAAAAAGCCAACAGTATTCTGTATTATACCTGGGCAAATATCAAGTCAGTAGTGACGGTGAGACATAGGGCAAGTACTACACAGTGGCAAAGTGCAGACATTGCGTACTGTATGGCTGTGTTGTACTAGAGATACACACAGTATAAACAGGTAACGAAGGATTCTCCGGATACAACAAACTGCGGATAGTGTTTACTCTTTGCACAAATCGCTTTTTCTACTGGTGGTTGATAAATTCTTCCTCCTTGTGATCTGAGAAGAAATCAAACAAACTCAGAACATGACATTATTTTTTTGAAATTAAAAAGAAAAAACATTTGACTAAAATAATTTTAAAAGTGTATACTAAAATGGGAAAATTTTATACCTAAACAGAAAATTTTGAAATCCAAAGAGGTGTACTAAAGCTGGAAATGAAATTTTTTATTTATTTAAGAAAAATAAAAGATTATAATATTTTTTAAAAGATTTCAAAACAAATAAATTTAAGTTTAAAAAAAAATGATCAATTGTTAAATATTCATCAAATTTTGTTTGATATGCTAAGACTGACAGATATCCACCTTGAAATTACAATGTTACTATATTAATTTTGCATGAAAAAAGTTCTTATAAAATCATATATCAGATATATTTAATGAAAGTAAAAATGAACTTTACATGAAAATCACCCTTAATCCCCAAAGGCTCATATATACATGTGAAAGCAAAAATGTGAATTTGTTCCACAAAGACTTTGTCATGGATTGATGGATCTGGAACAAACTTGGCACACATATAGCAATCAATATTCGGAAGGAACTCTTTTAGAGTTCTGAATTATTTTTTTTAAATATTCAGTTTTATGCCAAAGGCTCTAAAACCAAATTTTCCTCCATATGTTCTCTACAAAATAGCAACAAATACCTAGAAAATAGTTGGATCGTGATATAACAGAAAATTTTAATATTCATATTCAAATACCAAAGGGTACTGAACTCATAATGTCCATTACTCTAGTGCTGGGGCCTAGTCCTGCGCAAGCTGGAGTGTCTCCTAGGAGACTTGGTGGTGTTCACGTGTGGTTTGCCTCTTCGTGGCGAGGCGGACTAGTAGGGAGATATTGTTCTTTTGAAGCCGAAACTCCCGTCCGACCAATTGACTACCAACGCAACTGGAGGGTAATTTCGTAATATGATTACATTTTGCCGTTGATGGATATGAGGCTTGTGTGGAAATTATAAGGCATGCCCATGATTTTAGCCACGCAGACATCAGAAAGCTGCCTCTGGACAACCATTCGGTCCCAGCCTTCCGTCCTGAACAAAAATCTCCCTGGCTCCTGTGAGGGGGGGGAGGGTGTGAGTGGGATGTAAGGCAACACATTTTCTCCAAAGTGGAAGTAAACACCCTACTGCAAAAAAAAAAAAAAAAACATGCAGCGTTTCCTGTCGACCCGACGTCACCTATGTCATAATGGGAGGGGAGATACACGGCAGGTCACCGCGAGGTCGCGTGGGTGTGTACGTGGGGGGGGGGGGTTTTGAGCACGCGCTCGATGGCCAACAGACGCCATGTCCCAATGAGACTAATTAGGTCCTGGGGCACCATTTCTTTTTTCCATACACTGTAAAATCTCTGTTTTACAACCTTTAAGTTGCTATAAAACGAGGTCTGAAATTGGTGATGTCTTAAAAAAGACGTATGAAATTTTCGAAAAACGGCATTTAAACAATGAAGTAAACAAGTAAAACAAATACCAAAAAAATGTACATGCAACATTAATTATAGGCAATATCCATCAGCTTATCTTTCTTTCAGAAATATAGATTAAACTCTGAGTCCCCACCAATACATTCACTATCTTTCTGTTTCTCATTAATTCCTAACAAAATATCAATGCTGGTATGGTAGTTGTTTAAAAAGTTTTTAAGCGCTGAGTGCATGCTTGGTGTTATAACTACATTGCATTTATAAAATATGCGTCAATATTTTAATTCATTTAATAAATTTTTTTTTTCATATAAAGCTGATACTTCTGTTAATTTGCATGATACCCCATCCGTGCATGTACTTCTTAGTACAACACAGAAGAAAGTGGAGTCAGTTAAGCCCTGGATGACCATAAACAAGCTCACATTGAATGATAAAAAGACTGAGCTGATCCCCATTGCTACTGCTCTGAAACAAAAATCTGTTTAAAACACAACATTACTTACTCTCTCAGGTATGCAAATTGAGTAAACTCATACAGTGATAGACCTGGGTGTCTATTTAGACAGAACATATACTTTAGAAAATCATATTAACATGCTTTGCAATGTGATTTTTCAAGAGCTGCGCAGGATTAGTAATATCAGACCGTTCTTAACGTTAAATGCATCAAAGAGGCTGATGTCTATATTTGTGTTATCACGCATGGACTACTGCAATGCTCTCATGGTGGGTTTCCCAGCTACGCTCAGGGATAAAATTCTAAGAGCACAGAATAATGCGGCTCGCAATGTTCTTCGCAAACGAGTTTTTGACCATGTTAAAACACTTATGAGAGAGCTGCACTGGCTGCTTGTCCGCGCTCGCATAGAGTACAAACTTACAACTTTGTGCTACCGCCGCTTACATGACATGGCGTCATCTTATATCAAAGCACTCATGACACCTTAGAGAGAGCTCCGCTCATCCAATAGTGGCAAAATATCGATACCATGTGTTCGCCTTGAGACTTACGGAAAGCGCACTTTTGCATTTTCCGGCCCAACAATTTGGAACGCCCTTCCTGTCGATCTCAGAAACAGCCTGACACTGGAGACCTTTAAATCCGATTTAAAAATACATCTTTTTCGCAAAAACTTTCTGGGATGAAGCTATCTACAATCTTTTTCAGTGATTTTTTATTGGCCTGTGTTTCTTATGGTTAAAACGGGATGAAAAACTGTGACTGGGTATGCTCGTATGTAGTTTTATAGTGTTGCTCCTGTTTTTTAAATGGGGACATTTTTTGATTGTTTTTAGTTCTCTTGTTACTATGGTTGCCTTTGTACCACGCTTCGAGCTTTTGGGGATGAAGCGTATTTTTCAAATAAACTTTATTATTAGTATTATTATTATGTTCTTTAAATGTATCACTTGAAACCCCAGAAATGGTGGAGGCAAGGTCTAAAAGGCCCCAGCCCAGGGCATTTCTGTTCAGCCCCTTGGAGTTTTTTCTCCTTAATTACTTCATAGCTGCATTAGTGCATTGTCAATGGTTAAAAGTTGTAAATGATGGTGTTTTCTTCAAGCTCACGAATATAGCATTTCTTGAAAATCTGACTTTTTCATATGCTAGGTCAGAAAATTTAAATATTTGAAGACTGCAAGTGGCGTTATTGATGGAGTCGTTTAAGACCGATCATTTATATAGCATAAAGTATTCGTGAAATTTTTCCGGGCGTTTGCTGTAGGAATTCGTTTCAGAGATTGTCTGAAAACGGAGGTTTTTCCTTATAAAATATAAAAAATATCAATATGTTTTACAACTTTATAGGGTAAATGTGATTTAATGGATATAGATAGGCCTAGCTTGGTAGCAATACACTTCATAGAACATACTTAAATATCGGTTCATTTAAAACAAATAATATCCACTCCATCCAACGCGGGTTAAAACTCTTCTAGTAAGTTCGATAACGTACTTTAAAAAAACAACTATATCTTTGGCATTCTGAAATCGATTTTAAGGGACAAGTTTTAACTTTAACTTAATTATTTATTTGAATTATTTTTATAGGGCTCTCTGTGTCAGGCACACGTAAATTAATGCAATTATTTAAAAGGTTCCCACTGAGCCCCCTCATTCACTTTAAATGTTCCATACTTATAGTAGTGAATTGGGTAGGGTATTGTTTCGGGTTACGGGATCAAACCGAGATCGCAATCCTATCAAGAAACGGCATTCCAATGGAGAAGAGGATTCAAACGAGTAATAGAATCCAACAGTAAACGGTATCCTAACAAATCATGATGTCTTCTGACAACTGAATCCTACCGGGATTAAAACCAAACGTGGAAATAGGATGAGGCCAGGAAAAAGCATCAGGGATCTAAACTCCGCAAAGAAATGGAATACTGCCGGCATTGGGAGCCCCACGAGATCGGGACCAAACATGGATCGGGATCCCATAGGTATCGTATCCCACTGGGATCAAACCAGGATCGGGATAGTAACAGGATCGGGAACTAACCGAGATCACAATCCCCCTGGATCAGAATCCCACTGTCAGATCTACTTTGAACCGGGATTGGGATCCAACCAGGATTGACATCGAACCACAATCAGAATCCCACTGTCAGATCTACTTTGAACCGGGATTGGGATCCAACCAGGATTGACATCGAATCACAATCAGAATCCCTTGGGGAAACGGGATGCATCGAGGACCAGATCCGATGGGGGTCCATTGGGATCCCCTTGCTGTGCGATTTTTTAAAGTTACTTTATAAATATGTAGTAGTAAAAATTAAAATAATTATTTCGTCTAATATGTCGGGAGGTAATGGCTATGTCCCTAAATTCTTTAAAGTGGGTAAAGGTGACCTTCATAAACCCTTGGCTTCCAAAGCTGGGAGGCAGGGTGGGCCAGAGTAGGACTTCTGTTGAGATGTTTGTTCGGCATCCCCTCTCCGCGGAAAACCTCAAGGGGAAGAGTACCCCTCCCGGGCGTAACGCGCGACATTCGCGCGCGAGTCCACCAAGTCAATGTCGCCAACGAACTAGTGCAATGGGTCATCCTAAACAGACCCTAGTTATTTTACAGTTGAATGTGTGTGCAATAAAATAGAAGTCGCAAGAAGCAAACCAAACACCTCCACGACCATGAGGTGGATGTAGCGCTATTCCAAGAAACGTTGCTCCACGGCAAGCCGTTTCCTATTACAGGCTACTCGCTTTAAAACTGCAAGTGCGGCAGATGTCAAGGTATTACTACATCGGTAAGAAATTACCTCACGGTGGAGGTCTTAGAGCGGAACAACTAATCAAACACTGAGACCTTAACGTGAAATCCACGAAGCTGGGCAAAACGTTCACCGTGACCAACGTTTACAAAACTCCTCGCAACACGATCAAAATCTTTACCCGAGGGGATACAATCTTTTGAAGGACGATTATTGCAGCAGATTTTAATGCCCTGTCACCCATGTGGGGCTACTCAGTACGGAATGCGTCAGGAAAGCACGTTGAAGAAGTCTGCCACGAGACAAATCTCATAAGGCTTCAGGACGAAGAGTATGTGCCCAATCTGCCTTATACCGGGCACAGCGCGAAGTCCAGACCAGATCTGACCCTCATATCAGCGGACCTAGCGTTCAGTCAGCGCATCGAAGTCCTGGCAGAAATTGGGAGTGACCATCTTCCCATATTACTTGAGATTGCTTTTGGCACCACTAAGGCCTGGTGCGAAAGACAAAATTAGCTCTTCCTGAAAGCCAAGTGGGGGGAGTACGAGAAGCAAACCAAGACCAAGCTTGCTCTGCTAGACTTCTAATCATTCGATATAGATGCAGCCTTTGAGAGATTTAATGGCACCATCCTGGGGATTGCTTGAAATACGATCCCTTAAACGAATGGGAGAAAAAATGCAAACCCTACTGGAACAGGAAACTTAAAGATCTCGTAAAGCGAAGAGCGAAAGCCCGAAAATAGGCCGGGAGAAAGAAGATACCTGCTGCTCGTGCAGGCTTCAACCGACTTACGGCTGAAGGTCTGGTTCCTGTCCAAAAAGCGAAAAAATCAAAATGGGTCTGTGCATGTGAAAATCTAGACCTCCAAGATGTCATGAAAGTGTGGAACTTGCTTGGAAATCTTTCTGGCATGAGAAAGGCGTAAAACTCATGACCTATTCAGATCAATAAAGGCGTCAAGGCGAGCGTCGCAAAAAAAGCGCTTATGCTCAACGCTCACTTCGTTGAAGTTAACAAGAAAGACAGACGAAAGAGCATTGCAACATCCACCGTATCAGGAAAAGGGGAGCTCGTATCCAATTTATTGGATTCCACACTGAGCTTTTCACGACTCCCGTTCACAATGGAAGAATTGCGTAGTGCACTAGGCAAGTGCAGTAATGCAAAAAAACAAGGTCATGATAAGGTTCACAACGAGATATTTATCCATCGAGGTAAACAACGGAGAGAGACTTTGCTGGCTTTCATAAACCGAACCTGGACTACAGTAAGTCTACTGAAAAAGTGGAAGAGAGCCATGGTTATCCAAATATAAAAGGATGGCAAACCATGCCGTTACCAAACAGCTATCCACCAATATCTCAAACAACTAGTGTGAGAAAAGTAGCTGAACGAATGGTAAATGGACGACTTTACTAGTTTCTGGAGAAAAACAAGTGCCTACCACCGACGCAAGGTGGGTTCCGAAAGGGCCGCCAACTCATTGACCAGGTGATCGATGACTAATAAGCTCCAGAACAAAAATCGCACGTTTGCAGTTTTCTTTTACCTCAAGCAAGAGTAAGACTAAGTATGGCCTAAAGGACTAATGTATAAATTCCAGAAAATGGGAATCTATGGAAACATGTCCACAATGGTGGAAAACTTCCTAGGAAACAGAACTATTGCCAAACGGGTTGGCAGTAGCTTGTCAGACCAGCTAGTTCTAGAGGACAGTCTCCGGCAAGCATCCGCACTCAGCTGCACCCTGTTTCTAGCATACGTGTATGACTTGCAAGAGGAATTAGAATCCGAGAACGCGATGTTCGAAGATGATCTAGTTTCCTGCAGCTCAGGAAAGGATGTCAAAACATTGCAGATCCGGCTACAAAACGACCTAAACAGACTAGAAGCCATCGCAAGGAGGTGGAAAATGGTCGTCAACACGGACAAGACAGTTTACTTTAAGTTCACAAATGGGAGGAATGCACTTAAAAACGAAACGGAAATAACCATCAACGGTGGAGTATAAAAATGGGATTGGACAAAAGTTTATCTGGGCGTGAAATTTGACCAGAAACTCCAGCTCCATGACCACATACGCGAACCATGCACGAAGACTTCTAAAAAATTAGGCCTGGTGAAAAAGCTTGTTGGAAATGATTGGGGTCTCTTTACCTTAAAAGCGTGAGAGGGGCAATGGACAACAGCATACCCGTCCAGAAGTTTGTGAGTCATACGGCTTTAGAGGGCTTGGACCGCATCTAAAACCTAGCTCTTCGGTATTTTCGGGAAGATACTCACGACACCCACAGCAGCAAGGGAAGTCTTGGCAAACGTTGAACCAAGGTCAAGGGGAAAAAAGGCAGTCCTAGTGACTGTTGAACGCCACCAACGTATGGACATGCAAGAACCCTGTTTCCAACTGCAGAACAAAAAAGTAAAAAAGACCATATTACTGAAACCTTCCTTCATGCGCAAGGTCCACAGTCTTCAGGAAGACCTGGTTGACCCCAGAAAAAAAAAAAACAGGGTGATCCCAGCGCGGCCCTCACGAGAGCCTAACACGACAAGAAATTCGTCTTGCCTTGATGACCGCCAAAGCAAACAAAGCCAGTCCTCAACCAGAATATAAACAGCCAGCGCTACAAACGATTAAAGCTTACCCGGACAGCAAGGTCAAAGTCTTCACAGACGGCTGATGCTTAGCGGGGGAAAAGCGCAGTTAGACACTGCGGTCACCTTATCCAGTATCTAGCATAGACAGCCCCACTCGAAGAGCTATATGGCCCAAGCGGGGGAATCAGAACGATTTTCGATGCGGAGATCAAGGCCACACTGGTAGAACTGAAGATGGCCCAACAAAACCTAACAAAAAGGAACATCTTCCCAAAAGTAGTGGTTTTCGCCGACATACGCTCTGCTCTCGAGCATGTGGGGAGGGCTTGACGGAGACAACGATTGTAAATGCTATTCTCGAGATAAAAGGCGGCAAAATAGTTCTGCAGTTTATCGCTTCGCAAGTTGCGGTGACGCCACATGGCAGGGAAGAATTTCTAGCCAAGGAAGGAGCGGCACAGCTGCACGACAAAACCATGACTCAGCTGGGAGTCACTGCATGGTTAAAGACCCACTTTAGGAACAAGTGGCTTGACAGTTGGGCTTCAGGAGATACTGGATGACAGCTACACCAGAGATTGCCGCGACCGAATAAGGGCGACCCTTTGTGTGAACTATAAAGAGGAGAGCAGAGCCTCATCACCAAGATGAGAACAGGACTCTGCGTGGCACGCCGTTACCTACATAGACTGGACGACAGAAGGGAACCAAGCTGCAGAGTCTTCGGCCAAGCAGGCGAGACAGTGGCTCACTTGGTTATCACGTGTCCTGGTGGGGGGACGGTGGCGGGTGGGAGAGATCCGGAAGCCCGCCTTGCAGAATTGATTTACGGTGATGCCTAGCAGATGAGGCTAGCCACCGAAACCATTACCAGGGTCATAAGAGATTAAGTCTCGACCCAAAAGAGAATTGACATTTATTTATTAGTATAAATTCAGAAAACTTTGCGGGCTTTTACATAAAACCTCTCCAAAGTTTTATCGCAATCGGAGAAATGATATAGTAGCGCATACGGAAATTATATTTTACAAAGCTCACAAAGAGAACAAAATTACTTTGAGGCCAGCGCCCCAAAACGAAATATTGTAAAATATATGTAATAACTCAGAAAAATGCGAATATTTGTGAATAAAAACTCTATAAAGTTGTATTTTAATCACTTGAATGGTTTAAGGGCATATACGGGTTAAAATTATATTTATAAAGCTTATGTAAGAAAAAACGGGCATAGAGCCATGGCTTAGAAAAGAATATTCTAAAACGGTTGTAATAATTCATCAACCTTTGCGGGTTTGCGCACAACATCTCACTAAAGTTGTAACGTAGTTTGAAAAATGTTATAGGAGCTCATACGGAAATTATTTTTTACAAAGCTCATATCATTTTTTTTTAAAAAAAACAATTTGGGGCCTACTGCCCAAAACGGAATATTTTAAAAGTGTTATAAGGACCCAGTTAAATGCCCAGGTATGTGGACAACAACTAACCAAAGTTTTATCGCAATCTCATTAATGGTGTAGGAGCGCATACAAGATATAAAAAGATACATACATACATATTTATTGATATATATATTCAATAATTTAATAACATATTTTACAAAAAAACTCTAATTAACATAAAAATTAGATAAACTTTAAATAAAAATATCTTAAAAATTGACAAGTTCCACTGACCATACAAACCTATTTTCTCTGTTGCATCGATGCAAATATGATCGTACGCAGGTCTGTCTAGACAAATATAGCACAATGCTGACGTCAAATGCTCCACAACCACGTGACATTGAATACATATCCCGGCCAACCAATAGAACAGACGCACGTCGAAGCCACGTCGAGAGCGAGAAAAGAACTGCGGAATTTGCCAACGGCTGCTCCTCGCACGCAAAACAATGAGAAGAACTGCAAACCTGGTTAGATGGCCGTCTCAAATCAATAAAGCGATAATCTTTGCTTGCAGGTTAGGGGGAACCGAATCTGAAAGAAATTCCGAGGACCCCCCCCCCTCACTATTTTGCTTACCTGATTGCAATTCTTTTCCTTTTTACCATCGCATTGTATAGTGGGACGTACTTGCGGGAATTCATTTCCAGTGCAGCAGGTAGCGATGTCCAAATAATTAAAGTTCACCGTGTTTAAATCTCCTAAAACTCGTCACTTGTTGCTGTCTGAGATCACAGTGCTCGAGGATTGGTGCCGTTCCACCTATCACTTCTGTAAGAAACACTGGTGTTGCTGCACATACATAGCCCCATTGGTCAGGTGCCCAACCTGTTGAGATTCACAATCCTTGTTTCTATATATAAGCAAAGTCAATTTATATGTTTCTTTATATAAACACATCGACAATAGATAAGGTGTTATTATAATATTATTAAGACAACGATGAACAAAAAAAAAAATGATGTTTTATTAGTGGACTGTTTTAGTCGTTTTTTCAAACCGAACATAATCAAGGATTATTTAGGCCAGAGGCATAGTAAAAGAGGTTCAGTGTAGGAAGGAGTTTGTTCTCTTTATACCGAGGGATGGCATTTTATGCAAAATGCAGATTTTTTTTTCTTGGAATAGGCTGTTTGAATTTTGAACAACCCTGGGTGACGCTAAGCCTAGCTACGTCAAGGCCGATGACCAAATGTGGGGTCATTGTCACGCGCTAAGAACAGCGTTTCTTTTAGAGAATTTGCAGTGTGGTGACCAGTGCCATGGGCAAACGAAATTTTGTTTAAACATTTGTTTTAGTTTTATAGTTGTATATTTACATTCAAACAGATGTTTTAAGTCAGAAAACACGTCCATTTACATAAAGGTTAATTAGAAAGTTAGAACACACGTACATTTACATAAAGGGTAATTATTAAGTCAGAACACACGTAAATTTACATAAAGGATGATTATTAAGTCAGAACAAACGTGCAAGTACATACAGTGCGATGCTTTAAGTCAGGACACACTTACAGTTACATATAATGCATTGTTTTAAGTCAAGACGCATAAACATTTACAAACAGGGCGATGTATTAGGTCAGAACTACCTTACAGTTGCATACAGTGTTTTTTTTCTTAGTCTGGACAAATATGCATTTACTTACAGGTGATATATTAAGCTGAATCAATTTGACAGGGCGCACAGTCGGCCGCAGTACAAGGTGTCATTTCTAGTCAAGTTAATTAACAAACATAACACGCGCCCATAAGCAATTATTTTTAATGTTCAAATCTTTTCAAACAAAAAACAAAGCAGTTATTTCCTTGCTTTGGTGTACG
This sequence comes from Lymnaea stagnalis, assembly GCA_964033795.1. Lineage (NCBI taxonomy): Eukaryota > Metazoa > Mollusca > Gastropoda > Lymnaeidae > Lymnaea > Lymnaea stagnalis. The sequence goes on along the minus strand of CAXITT010000097.1, from coordinate 619,684 downwards.
TTTAATTTTGTCTTCGTGTTCCATTAAAATAAATGTATGGGTGTAAATGTCTTCTTTTGATTGCTATGTTTTAAAGGTTTAACTTGTTGTTGTTGTTCTTCTGTCGAAGTCAACTAGGACCATCGGGTCATCCTAAGGTTAAGGGGAGGTTGGGTTACGGTGAGCTAACCTAACCCTAACCTAACCCTAACATAACCCTAACCAAACCCTAACCTACCCTAACCTAAACCTAACCTAACCCTAACCTAACCCTAACCTAACCCTAACCTAACCCTAACCTAACCCTAACCTAACCCTAACCTAACCCTAACCTAACCCTAACCTGACCCTAACCTAACCCTAACCTGACCCTAACCTAAACCTAACCTGACCCTAACCTGACCCTAACCTAACCCTAACCTGACCCTAACCTAACCCTAACCTAACCCTAACCTAACCCTAACCTAACCCTAACCTAACCCTAACCTAACCCTAACCTAACCCTAACCTAACCCTAACCTAACCCTAACCTAACCCTAACCTAACCCTAACCTAACCCTAACCTAACCCTAACCTAACCCTAACCTAACCCTAACCTAACCCTAACCTAACCCTAACCTAACCCTAACCTAACCCTAACCTAACCCTAACCTAACCCTAACCTAACCCTAACCTAACCCTAACCTAACCCTAACCTAACCCTAACCTAACCCTAACCTAACCCTAACCTAACCCTAACCTAACCCTAACCTAACCCTAACCTAACCCTAACCTAACCCTAACCTAACCCTAACCTAACCCTAACCTAACCCTAACCTAACCCTAACCTAACCCTAACCTAACCCTAACCTAACCCTAACCTAACCCTAACCTAACCCTAACCTAACCCTAACCTAACCCTAACCTAACCCTAACCTAACCCTAACCTAACCCTAACCTAACCCTAACCTAACCCTAACCTAACCCTAACCTAACCCTAACCTAACCCTAACCTAACCCTAACCTAACCCTAACCTAACCCTAACCTAACCCTAACCTAACCCTAACCTAACCCTAACCTAACCCTAACCTAACCCTAACCTAACCCTAACCTAACCCTAACCTAACCCTAACCTAACCCTAACCTAACCCTAACCTAACCCTAACCTAACCCTAACCTAACCCTAACCTAACCCTAACCTAACCCTAACCTAACCCTAACCTAACCCTAACCTAACCCTAACCTAACCCTAACCTAACCCTAACCTAACCCTAACCTAACCCTAACCTAACCCTAACCTAACCCTAACCTAACCCTAACCTAACCCTAACCTAACCCTAACCTAACCCTAACCTAACCCTAACCTAACCCTAACCTAACCCTAACCTAACCCTAACCTAACCCTAACCTAACCCTAACCTAACCCTAACCTAACCCTAACCTAACCCTAACCTAACCCTAACCTAACCCTAACCTAACCCTAACCTAACCCTAACCTAACCCTAACCTAACCCTAACCTAACCCTAACCTAACCCTAACCTAACCCTAACCTAACCCTAACCTAACCCTAACCTAACCCTAACCTAACCCTAACCTAACCCTAACCTAACCCTAACCTAACCCTAACCTAACCCTAACCTAACCCTAACCTAACCCTAACCTAACCCTAACCTAACCCTAACCTAACCCTAACCTAACCCTAACCTAACCCTAACCTAACCCTAACCTAACCCTAACCTAACCCTAACCTAACCCTAACCTAACCCTAACCTAACCCTAACCTAACCCTAACCTAACCCTAACCTAACCCTAACCTAACCCTAACCTAACCCTAACCTAACCCTAACCTAACCCTAACCTAACCCTAACCTAACCCTAACCTAACCCTAACCTAACCCTAACCTAACCCTAACCTAACCCTAACCTAACCCTAACCTAACCCTAACCTAACCCTAACCTAACCCTAACCTAACCCTAACCTAACCCTAACCTAACCCTAACCTAACCCTAACCTAACCCTAACCTAACCCTAACCTAACCCTAACCTAACCCTAACCTAACCCTAACCTAACCCTAACCTAACCCTAACCTAACCCTAACCTAACCCTAACCTAACCCTAACCTAACCCTAACCTAACCCTAACCTAACCCTAACCTAACCCTAACCTAACCCTAACCTAACCCTAACCTAACCCTAACCTAACCCTAACCTAACCCTAACCTAACCCTAACCTAACCCTAACCTAACCCTAACCTAACCCTAACCTAACCCTAACCTAACCCTAACCTAACCCTAACCTAACCCTAACCTAACCCTAACCTAACCCTAACCTAACCCTAACCTAACCCTAACCTAACCCTAACCTAACCCTAACCTAACCCTAACCTAACCCTAACCTAACCCTAACCTAACCCTAACCTAACCCTAACCTAACCCTAACCTAACCCTAACCTAACCCTAACCTAACCCTAACCTAACCCTAACCTAACCCTAACCTAACCCTAACCTAACCCTAACCTAACCCTAACCTAACCCTAACCTAACCCTAACCTAACCCTAACCTAACCCTAACCTAACCCTAACCTAACCCTAACCTAACCCTAACCTAACCCTAACCTAACCCTAACCTAACCCTAACCTAACCCTAACCTAACCCTAACCTAACCCTAACCTAACCCTAACCTAACCCTAACCTAACCCTAACCTAACCCTAACCTAACCCTAACCTAACCCTAACCTAACCCTAACCTAACCCTAACCTAACCCTAACCTAACCCTAACCTAACCCTAACCTAACCCTAACCTAACCCTAACCTAACCCTAACCTAACCCTAACCTAACCCTAACCTAACCCTAACCTAACCCTAACCTAACCCTAACCTAACCCTAACCTAACCCTAACCTAACCCTAACCTAACCCTAACCTAACCCTAACCTAACCCTAACCTAACCCTAACCTAACCCTAACCTAACCCTAACCTAACCCTAACCTAACCCTAACCTAACCCTAACCTAACCCTAACCTAACCCTAACCTAACCCTAACCTAACCCTAACCTAACCCTAACCTAACCCTAACCTAACCCTAACCTAACCCTAACCTAACCCTAACCTAACCCTAACCTAACCCTAACCTAACCCTAACCTAACCCTAACCTAACCCTAACCTAACCCTAACCTAACCCTAACCTAACCCTAACCTAACCCTAACCTAACCCTAACCTAACCCTAACCTAACCCTAACCTAACCCTAACCTAACCCTAACCTAACCCTAACCTAACCCTAACCTAACCCTAACCTAACCCTAACCTAACCCTAACCTAACCCTAACCTAACCCTAACCTAACCCTAACCTAACCCTAACCTAACCCTAACCTAACCCTAACCTAACCCTAACCTAACCCTAACCTAACCCTAACCTAACCCTAACCTAACCCTAACCTAACCCTAACCTAACCCTAACCTAACCCTAACCTAACCCTAACCTAACCCTAACCTAACCCTAACCTAACCCTAACCTAACCCTAACCTAACCCTAACCTAACCCTAACCTAACCCTAACCTAACCCTAACCTAACCCTAACCTAACCCTAACCTAACCCTAACCTAACCCTAACCCTAACCTAACCCTAACCTAACCCTAACCTAACCCTAACCCTAACCTAACCCTGACCTAACCCTTACCTAACCTAACCCTAATACTCGGAAGGTTTTCTGGGAATAATTTCGTCTACACAGAACTTAATGTAGGAAATGACGGTGTTGAATAACTCGTCAATGTCTGGGCAAGTGTTAATAAACGTATCCCAGTCTGTACATTCCAAGCGGGCTTGAATTTTTTCTGTCACCTCATCTGACCAAAAATCAATAGTTTTTTTATTGAATTTTGTTGTTTTAAGACTGTCTTATAGCATGGCGTCAGTTGGACCATTATGTGGTCGGATTTTCCTAGTGGAAATGTGTAGGCCTTAAATAACGGAGGAAAAGGCTTTTAAACTAGTTTCTAAAAAGTTTGTTTTAAATTATGTGTTTAATATCCGTCAGGTCAGACGAAAAGAGTACCGGAAATCTAAATTTCTCCAAGACTAAAATAACTTTTAAACAGCTATTTTATTCTAATATGTTAGTATTTTTTTTTTTAATACACAAATTATTCACTTGTAAGGGATTGCGAGAGTAAAAGAAGTAGTTAAAGAAATACAGCTTTTTTTGTTTATAAAATGATACGACATTTGTTCACCCCCCTAAACATCTTGAGAGTCCCTTCGTCTAGACGCTTGACAAAACGCCACTGACCACTGACTTTACCACTGACAACCCCATAAATAGTTATACCCGAAACAACAGCAAATGCTTCATTGTGTCTCGTTGCAACACAGTGCAGTATCAACAATCTTTGTTCCCAGGCACAATAATAACTTGGAACCACCTGGACAATGCCGCTGTGAAGTCGACATCGGTCGAAAACTTCAAGGCTGCCCTGGCGTTTGCTAGGAGCTGTTAGACCAGCAACACTATCCCCCCAACTGTTGCACAAATGCCAGTATATGGATGCAGCAACGAACACTAACTGAACCAGAGATAACTTTTTAAACAGAACGCCAAATCAAAAAATGTACATGTTATTTTATTCAAATCTGCTTATCGTGCATTAGTCATTTCAAGATCAACGTGATGACGTTGGTTTGGTCGCACGGGAGCGGGGTAGTCAGGTCAAAACAAGTTGTTCTGTTTAAGAAGCTAAGTATTGGACTTAGTTTGTATAATGTCAGGGGGGGATGACATTTTTAAAATAAATAGGGAAGTTTACATTTTTTTCAAATGTCATTTAGCTTGGTAAAAAATTGTGGCTTTAAAATCGTGCTGCATATTGAAAGTTTATAAACAATGATGTATTTACTATTATTAATAACTTCTATTTTTAAGACAACCTGAATCCAACATTTGCTTTTTTTCCCCATGTGCTTAAATGTATACACATGTCCCTTGTATGTATATTTCGATGTGTAAATCTGAGCGAGTATCTCAGTTTGACATTTTTATAGATTTGTTAAATGTCAGCATTTTGTATCGACAATGAGGGCAACGACCATGTTGGATTCAATACATAGACAATTAAATGCATGCTGAGATTGCAAGAAAGAAATCATGAAAATAATCTGATCCCAAAATATATTTTTTTAAATCAATAATTTGTGTTATAGTAATTGACCCTTCGTAGGTCATATCTAGCTAGGATTCATTCGTGTTAATGTATTTTAACAGAATGAGATCGATTTTTTTGTTCTGAAATGGTTAATCTGTTTTATTTTCTAAACGATACCATTAGCTGATATCTGCATGCTGTTTTTTTTTTAATTTAAATAAAGAAAACACTCTTTGACAAATTTTAATTAAACTATTCTGTCGTGTATGGAAAATATAATTGAAATACATTTGGCGGGTACAAACTCAGGGAGCTAGCCCTTTATTAGATTTCGACATTGCAAATGCTGGTGCAACATACCTCAAAACCTCGGTTTCCATCTTGAATGTTATTTTTATAGAGCAGTAGTCCTGAAACTACGACTCCCAGTGGTCCTTCAGTTATTCTTTGCAGTGTTCATACAATTAAGACATGTGCAATGTTCATAGATTTGAGATAAGAGCATTGTGCATGGAATCGATGTATGTGCATTGCACATACAAATGAGATAAGTTTAGTTTAAATAGAAATTATATATTTTCATTGAAAATTGAATTTTGAAATGTCTTGTGAGCATGAACTGATATACATGCAGAGTGCATAGAGATGAGATAAGGGCAGTGTTCTTATAATTGAGATATATGCAGTGAACATAGAATAATATATGTTCAGTGGCCATAGAATAAGATATGTGCAGTAAACATGTAATAAGATATGTGTATTGGGCATAGAATTGAGATACGTTAATTGGGCATAGAATTGAGATTTGTGCATTTTGCATAAAAGATAGTAAAGTGCCGCAGGCATACAATTGAGATATATGCATTGTCAATAGCATTGAGATATGTGCCGTGTATATAGAACTTAGGTATTTTCAGTGTGCACACAAATGATATATTAGCAGTTTCCTTATAATTGAGGTATGTAAAACTTACACCGAACTGATATATTTCAAATGAGCATAAATTGAGACATGAAAATTTGGTATTGAATTGCGTTATGAGCAGTATGAATAGATTTAACACATTTCCAGTGTTCAATGAATTAGAATTGGTCCAATGTGCCTAGAGTTGAGATATGTGAATTGTGATTTTAATTAAGGTTCAAGCAGATTGCATAAAATTGAGATATGTGCATTGTGCTTACAATTTAGTTTTGTGCAGTGCGAATAGACTAGAGAAGATTATATAAATCAATCATAATTTTTTCTTAACTATAATCCGGCCCCAACCCCCTACACTTCAAATGGCTCTTATCCAGCCCCTTGTTTATAGAGTTTTCGGACTGCTGTTATAAAAATCCAATGTCCGGTGTGGATGATGGATATTTTCTTTAAATTTTGTTTGCCTTTTATTTGCTTGAACATATTTTTCGCCATTAGGCCTGTGAAAAAAGTAGATTTTATATATCTAAATTTTCTTTGAGTACGATCTATTCGTTTGAAAATTACAGTGTGTTTCTCTAGAGGGCTAGTTGCTATACATACATATATATATATATATATATATATATTGTTTTAAATGTGACTGTCTTTAGCACCCACCCCCTCAGAATATAATATTTAAAATATTCTATTATTATCACACGAAAACGAACCCATCTGTTTAGATTGATGTCTAGAGTTTCAATGACTACCTACAGGTAAAACAACATTATGTCTTCTCACATCCCAAATCAAGTATCTTTGGCCTCAGCGCTGACAACAAAGGGATGCAACTGTGTCAATACAAAAGGACCTCATAGCATCTCCCTTTGTCCTGAAAGAGGCGGCACATTACAACGATTACAACAATACATATAAAAAAATAACCATAACTTAATTAATACACTATCATCCACTAATTATAAATGACGTCTTTCTGTTTTGTAGTCTTAATTTCTCGCCATGATGGGGTTCTGCATACGTTATGGTATGGATGCTGATGTGACTCAGGTTCTTGTTTATCTGTTACTTGTATGTTGTGGTATGTATGCTCATGTTACCCAGGTTTGGGTTGATCTGTTACTTCTATGTTGATGTATGGTTGCTGATGTGACTAAGGTTCGGGTTTTTTGTTACATGTTTGTTGTTGTATGGTTGCTGATTTGACTCTCGTTTGGGTTTATTTGTTACTTTTATGTTGTGGTACGGTTGCTGATGTGACTTAGGTTCTTGTTTATTTGTTACATGGTAAGGTTTCTGATGTGACACAGGTTCTGGTTTAACTGTTACTTGTATGTTGTTGTATGGTTTCTGATGTGACACAGGTTCTGGTTTAACTGTTACTTGTATGTCATGTACGGTTTCTGATGTGACACAGGTTCTGGTTTAACTGTTACTTGTATGTCCTGTAAGGTTTCTGATGTGACACAGGTTCTGGTTTAACTGTTACTTGTATGTCATGTAAGGTTTCTGATGTGACACAGGTTCTGGTTTAACTGTTACTTGTATGTCATGTAAGGTTTCTGATGCAACACCAGTCCGGGTTTATCTGTTACTTGTATGTTGCTGTATGGTTTCTGATGTGACAAAGGTTCTGGTTTAACTGTTACTTGTATGTCATGTAAGGTTTCTGATGTGACACAGGTTTTGGTTTAACTGTTACTGGTATGTTATAGTAAGGTTTCTGATGTGACACAGGTTCTGGTTTAACTGTTACTTGTATGTCATGTAAGGTTTCTGATGTGACACAGGTTCTGGTTTAACTGTTACTTGTATGTCATGTAAGGTTTCTGATGTGACACAGGTTCTGGTTTAACTGTTACTTGTATGTCATGTAAGGTTTCTGATGTGACACAGGTTCTGGTTTAACTGTTACTTGTATGTTATTGTAAGGTTTCTGATGTGACAAAGGTTCGGATTTATTTGTTAAATGTATGTTGTGATATGGTTGCTGATGTGACTCATGTTCTGGTTTTTCTGTTACTATTGGTTTGAAAAGTTCAATTCCTAACACCATTTCTTACATTTTAAAAAGTGTACTCCAGGAACTCTAGCATAGTACAATTTCTATTTGCCATAGTCTCAGTTCGCTGCCACCATGTTATGTTTAGTAATATTATGTCTAACAAAAGGAAAAATAAAATCACTGTTTAGCTTGATGTCTAAATCTTTAACTACTAACAATAAAAACAATATATTAATTCAAGGATCAAAACCTTCACATATTGGCAAAGAAGAGACCATTATGTAGACGACATGTTTACGTCATATTTTATCGTGCTGTGAACTCTAGCATACAACAAACAAGCTCAAAACTGCATTTTAGGTGTCGCTAGCTAAAAATAATCTAAATAAATGTAAAACTCTGTTCTAATTGAATTTTGTCGAAAAATCTGGAGAAAACTGGAAATGAAAACAGGTTTTAAAATTTCATTTTGGCTCATGTTGGTATCTTTATCGGGCATTTTGCAAAAACAATTGGGTTAACTTTTTTATAATCCTAGACTTTGTCTTCCGAGGAGATGAATAACAATCTATTCCCATATGGAAATCAACATATTCTTTTGCACTCGTTTTCTTGGGACATGGCTTCTAAAACGTGTTGTTATCTATGAGTTTTGTTTATGTCTGTATCTAGACTTCATACCATCTTATTTTTGGTGATGTAACCACTTGATAGTTGTGATCCATTATGTTATCCATTATATATATTGAATCTTTTATATTACATTCATTTTCCACAATTCTTGGAATAATTGTGCTTGAAAGAACATCTCTGTCTTGCTATTGTGGAGACTAATAAGTAGATCCACTATGTAAAGTTTCTTTTATCATTCGATACCTCGATCTGAATTCGGTTTTTTTAGAAAGTGATCTGTTATCTTCTTCTTCTTCAAAATCTTAAGGGCACACGATCAATTTATTGATCATTTTGGCTCCTATGAATGTAGATGGGATTTGCAATGTTCCTGTTCCTGGTGTTCCGCGCAAATATTAGAAAATTTGCTCCCTTCTTTTCTTTTTTCATCATTCACATATAACCTAATTAATTGATCCCCGTATTCCCGCAGTACAATCACCGCACCTTAGCAGCTAAATTGAGGATCAGTTCCCTGAGGTCGGATTCCAAGAGCTCCACCCAATACTCCTGGGGAAGACTAAGCCATAGCCTGTGACGATAGGACTGCATGTTGATAGGAATCTACTCCAACGTCAGACGCATCGCTGGAAAGTCCTCACACACATCACAACGTACTAGGGAATAGCTATTCCACTATGTACTGCTGTGACTTTTTCATTCACATATAGTGAAACCCTAAGAAGCGCTGAGTCCTGAAAAGCCCTTAAGTAAATGATTGGAGAACCCAGTTCCACCATTGAATTTATCTCATTATATCGCTTTGCCGTTTTGTCCACTGAAGAATGCTGAGTCCTGAAAAGCCTCGAAGTAAAGAATTGGAGAACCCACTTCTACCATTGAATTTATCTCATTGTATCGTATTGCCGATTCGTCCCCTTTTTAAACGCCTTGAGAAGCGCTGAGACATTAAAAGACACGAAGGAAAGGACCGAGAACCACTTCCAAATTGAGGAGATCTTATTTCAAGCCAGATCATCAGAACAATTATTTGTAAGTTAAGTCTGAAAGGTCTGATTACATACAATTTTAATACAAAGCAAAGTGACTATTATGATGAGTGTTAGGCTCTTCGAGAGGCATCACATAATGAAGTAGAACACATATTACATTATATGAACTTTTGATTTTCATATCGTTTGTGTCATATAGTACATTGGAAGACTTGTAAATAAATACATTGATTTCATATAGTGAATTGTGTTATGTAGTATTTTATAATAAGGTATGAATGATTAAGGTAAATTTGTCCGTAAATGCATGAATTAAAAAATATAACATAATACTCCAGAACATGAGCAGGTGTGACACGTATACGCGAGTTGTTCCTACAACCCTATAATCAAAGTCATTTCGCAACTCTCAACCATACTGTAAGCAATTGTTACACTAAGCATCAGTGTCGCTATCAGCATGTGCTTCATCAAAGTGTTTTCACATTTGCTCAGACTTTTTTCCAGAATAATGTTTGCATAAACTTCTAACCAACCAATTTTTTTTTTTTTAAGTTCATATTTTGATTATCCAAAATCTTCTCAAATTTTAGAATTTCAAACGCCATTTTTAAAGGAAATTAATTTTACTTGAATGTAATAGAAACGAACAATGTATTTTAGGATTTAATAAGTCAGAACACTCAAAAGGAACTTTCCGACAAGTGACTTCTTAAATAAAAGACAATAACCTAACAAAAGAACAATTAGTTGATTTATAAAAAAACATTTCTATTTCAGGTACAAACCACAATGTTATGTGTTTTCTTTGTTGTTGTTTTTTGGTCGGGGGTTGGGTTGGGGCGAGTGAATTCGTAATTCACTATTTGATTTTTTTCTATTTAGTTATGTCCTTGTTACATCTTTGTTATTTCGTGTATGGCTTTAAGTAATATTACGTTGAAAGGGCAGAATACGGAGGTTCTTAAATATTTCGCATTATAGTTTATGTTTGTCCTTTAATTCGATTGTCTCCTGCAATTTCCATCTCATCTCACCTTTTCGTTATACATAAACCATTGTGCATGAAAGAATTCTCCATCAATCTTTTTTTAAATAAAATAAACGTTATTCCAGTTACAGCCTAACTTGCTGCTTCCAAACAGGAACTGCAAGTCAAAATTAGCATTATGGTGTATGTCACTTAGAGACTAATTTCCTGTTTCCAAACAAGTATGACAAGCCGAAAGTAGCATTTTAATGTTCGTCACGTAACATTACAACTATTTTATTCAACCCTTCTCTATTCATGCATCTCTATACATAGATGGGAAACAAAGGTTGATTTCATGCCACATAATAATCCTATGAAAGATCCCTGTTTTTAACTTAGTTTTGTAATTTAGAATGCATAAATTAAAAAATATAACATAATACTCCAGAACATGAGCAGGTGTGACACGTATACGCGAGTGGTTCCTACAATTCTATAAATGAACTTTGGCAAAGAAAGCCAAGATTTCCAAAATCCGTATGAGAGAATGAAAGATGGATAGATATAGAAAGAAATATATATATATACATCAATAAATATTTTTTTCTTGTCGTTGATGGCGTCATTTCGGCTGTTATCCTGCACATTTATTCAATGGTAAACTGGGATCCACAATGGTATCACACGTCTAGCGTATTATTTTCTAACCAGTGGTGTGGCCATCCATTGGAATCACTTTCAGCGTATACTCCATCACTTCAAAAATATCATCAACACTGTAAAAAAATTTTTTTTTAACACAACTTTGGTGCATTCATATTTTTTTTACACGTTTCAATACGTCTTACTATCACTGAATCAACTCAATATATAATGTAAATTCACACAAAAAAAAATAATTTCGTATACATATGTATATCGCAGCACGCTATTGGATATAACTGAAATACAACTCTCTTCTTTAAAGTTCATTTCATTACTGCCCTAAGATTTAACACGTACATCACAAAACAGACCAGACAATACGTCATAATAAACCTAAATATACCCCACAAAGTCAAGCGCTTGAAGAGCGTTCACTAACCAATCAATTTCTTTAAAGCAGCCCTTAATAAAACAAGAAAACCAGTAACAACAATTATTAATGAACTACTTTACTCAAAATATCCCCCCAATTCTTTTTAAGATTGAAATCAAGGTGTTAAATCCACTTTACAAAAATATCAAATAATCATCATGAATTAGAAACATTTAGACTTCAGATAAAAAAATGGTCTGCACGAACATTTTTTATCAGTATCCCTGGATATCTAACAATGCACCACAGTCAATAAAGCCGGTCTTAAATAATGCCTAAATTTTTAGACTTAAAAGTTCATTTACGACAATATATTATTATAATAAAACAGAGCATTGAATTTTAACACTAGAATTTTTTTTAGAGCATTGATATTAAGCCTATATAAAAATAAGTCCATTCATCTCACATATCAGGATATTTTCATCAATTTCATGAATGTTTTTTTTAACTATTATAATCATTTACCATCACTATAAAAATACATTGACTAACATAAAAAGTGAGAGGAACCTCACCACAATAAGAAGACTGTATTTGTTCTTTTATAAAATATGTACAAAGGGATGGACATTTTTATATACTCAGATTTAATATTTCTAGACTTCAACATATAAATTTACAAGTGACATCCTTGTTGTTGGTATTTTAACCCATAATGATATCTCATTAGGAACTTAAGTTTTACAATACAATTTTGTTTAAAAAAATGAGTCTCCTCAAAAAGATAATACAAATCAAAAACTTCAGCTAATTTTAACAGATTCCGTTTTAGCGATGGAAACCAATATCTCAACCCCCAACTCATGATTTAAAACCTCTCCTCCACAACATTATGAACCTGTTCATCTTTAGAGCTGGAAGTGGTCTCTTCACTTAATACAACATTTGTTACCAGCTTAATCTCGGAACACTCCTGGCTCTCTTTACTCAATAAAACATTCGTTACCATCTTAATTTCAAGGCACTTCTGGCTCTCAATGTCTTGGCTCCCATGGCTCACATTTAATAGTAATTTATCTTCATTACATCTCTCTGTAACAAAAAGAAAACAGGAGCCTTCATCTCTCATATTTACTAGTGATTCATTATCAATAACACCATCTGTAACAATATTAAATTTTGTTCAGACCTGGCTCTCATTTGTAGTAAATTATCGTCATTACAGTTCCCAGAAACGATATAAAATTTTATAAAACCTTGCTCACATTAACCAGTGATTTATTTTCATTAAAGCTCTCTGTAATAAAGGTAAACTTAAGCCACATCTGCACACAATATTATTTTTCAGCGACTCATCTTTATCACAAAATATATTAAAATCAATGTTCTCCCCTTCCCCCATCTCAGTGATTACACTCACCTCCTCAACATAAAAAAAAATTATAAAATTTGGCACCATATAATTACATTCTATGATGGCTTACCTTAAGATACACCAAAAATCATGTCTTCAGACAATACACCAGGGTTGTCTTTGCTTTCAAAACAACCCGTTGCCATAGCTACCAATTCATTACAAAGTGTGGCACTCGGGCGCTCAACTTCATACGTCCATCTATGGTCATTCCCGATGACTTTTACCTTAAAGAATATTCGTTTCCTTTTTTTCTTTCGACGGGACTTCTTAGGAGTAGCAAACAACTTTCTATCTTTGCTATCCATTGTTATGTCCGCTGACGGACGTATTAACAATTCAGTTTCACATTCATTTAAATATTTTGAGGAGACTGTCTCGTCAGCATAGGCAATAATGTCATTTTCTTCTTTAGCATAATCAACCATGAAATGAAGTTGCAAAGGCAAATCAGGTTCAGGGTCAGAGTTATGAGTCGGTTCACTGTTACGTTCAATAACACCGTACCCATTAATTAATTCATTTTTAGTTAGATAAGCTATCAGTCAATCCATGAAATTAAACACAAGGATTCTCAAAGTAAATACGTAAAATGTAATCTATTTCTTCCTATGACTCTATTTATAGTCACTGTCGTTACATTGATATGCATTTTTTCTCTATTAATTTCCCGTCGTTCTGTTGCCTTCTCTCTTTGTCTATCTATAAGTTTGTACTGTCTCTTTTTAGCTCTATATCTTCTTCTTCTTTTTATGTTTCAGGGCCCACGGTCATTATTGATCATTCTTGATCTTCAATTGAATTCAGAATTGATGTTTTCTTAAATCAGTTTCCGTCAAGGGCTCTCGCGTCCCATTCAACCAGGGTGTTTGGGATGTTGACTTTGGTGGGTATTGAAATACAGGCCACCAGCTTTTTGGTTTGAGTCCAGGCCACCCAGCACCTTTTCTTTCCGTTTTAACTTTCATAGTTGTTTTTTTTAAACTTTAATCTTATAAATTCCCGTTTCTTCTCTGCCGTATAACAAAGAAATATATCTTCGTGCCTAATCTCTTCTTAACTCCATTTTTCAATGACATATCTAGCCCTAATAATAAAAATTAGGGGTGAGGATTTAGTGAAAAAAAATTATCTAAAGTTTAAGTGCCAAACATGATCTTTATAAAACAAATGTTGCAAAAAGTTAAATTCTACAAATGTAAACATTTTTACTCTGAATAACATTTACACACAAAAGTCTTATACAAATGAAAACTTAAAAACTTTCCTTGGTTGTGGAATTGTACTACATCATTTTTGGGGGGTTTTTTTCAATATAAATCCCACAGAATACTTTAGGCTCCTGGTATAGGTGACTTGACAGGTATCGGAATGGGGACAGCTCATCCGACACTGGTCAGGATGTAGGCATCTTGCCGACACTGGACAGTTTGTGGCTGACTCGACAATACAGGCAACTCGCAACGACACTTGACAGTTCATATGCAGCTTAATACTGAACATTTAGTGGGTTGGCTCGTTTACGCAGCGCAGGACCTTGGCAACTTGCTACAGTGCACGACTTATGTACCTCCCTACAACTAGACATGACCTTTGCAACTTGCTACAGAGCACGACTTATGTACCTCCCTACAACTAGACAGGACATTGACAACTTGCTACAGAGCACGACTTATGTACCTCCCTACAACTAGACAGGACATTGACAACTTGATACAGAGTAGGAAGTAGCTAAACTGATACAGGGAAGGACATAAGGGATTCACCAGAAATTACACACTACATTGGAAGCTTAATACTGGACAGGGCGTAGACAACCTTATACAGGACAAGGAGTGGGTAACCTGATTAGAGACTAAACGAAAGTTTTTTTTTCTGATTTCGTCCGAAACAGAAACTATTCCGAAATCTAAAAAAAATGACTTTCAGCCGAAACTGAGCCGAAAAAAACCGCTTAACGAGACTTTCGGCCTAAGCCGAAGCCAAAGCCAAAATTGTTAGATATTTTGTTGATTAATATTTACATACTTTAAAAAGAAATGAGATCACAGGAAGGTAAATACATCTAAAAAATCTACATGCTACTTTGACTTTGACCATTTTAATTTATAAGTAATTCAAATTTCTTAAAAATATATTGTCAAGAAGTATGGTAAGAGACAATTGACCGTGAGTGGGAGAATTCGTTCCGAAAAGGCCCTTGAGTTTTCTTTTTTTATATAATATAACTAGCGATTATCCAGCATGCGTTGCAATGCCACTCAAAGAAAGAATGTGTTTGCATGTAAATTATGTTTCTTCAAGAACTTTTAAATACTCAACAGTTTTTCTTGTTTTTCCTTCAGGTTTATACATCAATAAATCAGAAGATTTTCCGACGCGAGAGCAGGCCACATACATCTGTCCATGGGCGATGCATGGGTTTTCCAAATTTAGTCCGCAAACTTGTAGCGATTGTCCCTGAGCTTTGTAGATAATCATTGTAGACGCGTGTCGCATCAGAAACTGTAGGCGTTTGAATTCAAAGGACATATCTGTTGGAATCATTGGGGTGAATGGCAAAAGTACATCACCTAGTTTAAATTTTCCATTTAAAACAGTAACTTCAATGGAACCAATTTCAGAAGATTCATTTGAGCAAATGTACCGTATCTAATGCTTCGATATCAAAGTACGTTTCTCGTTGCAAATCAAGAGCGAAAAGTTTGTTTGCAGATCGATTCCGAGAGGTCATTCCGAACTGATGAATAATCAATCGATATGAATGGTATTTCATGGGCTGACTTTCTTATTCGAATTTCTCAATTTGATGTCAAAATGATATCCATCTTCTCCTTGACAAAAAAAAATTGGATATTGCAATCAATCGTATGACTGGTGAGTTTCTGAGACTCGCTGAACATCCCCACTTCTGCGATGAAGAATTATATCACTTGAGTTAAATTTTTCGACAACTATAACGATCGCAACTTCATCTATTGTTGGTGCATTGTATTGTCTTTCATGTTGGCTGACATGTGTTTAGTCTGCTCTAACTATGACTTTGTATTCATCAGTCGGCATCTTTTCAAGTGCAAATCTGTACATTTGAATTAATTCGTTGTGTTGCAAAAATAACGTTTGCATTGCAGCGACGATTTCTCGTTTAGTGCCTGTATTGATATGACAACGTTAATTGATTTGTTCGTCAGTATTCCCAATGAAATCATTTGAAGACATTTGTGATCTGTGTTTGGCATTGCCATCAGAGATCCTACACGATGGTAAATTTGGCCTTGCACTTTACTTAAAATGTTGGCATGTAATTCTCGTGCACGTTATCTGTTGCACTTAACGATGTCATTTAGAAACATGAATTGCACTTGGGTATGTTTGCCAAGAAATGTTTTGATTGGCTATTGTCACCTGATACCAACGTTGATAATGGTTCCGATGGTGAATGTAATTCTGGCAATTTTATTTTCCCATCTGCGCAGCAAATTCCCGTTGTTTCGTTTTTAAATTTGAGGGCACTGCAATACACACATAAATGATCCATTTTTCCAATAACCACACTTGGATGAAGACTGTAATCATAATTAGCATCGTAATGGAATGCACTAAGATTTAATTCAGCGTACAGTGTTTGTCTGAATCGAGCAGAGCGTATTCTATCGGAATCCAGTCTTGTTTCTCGCTGTTCGAATGATTCAGACAAACGGGTTTCAGCATTGCTACTCGGTCGGTTTTGATTCTTGGTTTCCGTTGCTCGACGTTTTCAGGTGAACGGTATTGAGCATTGCGAACTCGAGTGGATTCTAGTCTTGCTTTCAGTTTCTCAACTGTTTCGAAAGATCGGGACTACTTTTCCTTTCGTGCTTGAGGTTTAGATTTACCCACAAATGTTTGTTTGTGTGGCATAAATGATTTGACAGCGAAATGATTTCTTTGTGACATCTGTTATTAGCAATGGTATTTCACAATCAACACAACTTGTTAGGTCACAAACAAAATGAAATATCGCTCTTTGTATTTGATTCAATTAATTTACAATATTCCTAACATTCATAATTTTCACACGTTAGGATATCCGATCTTTTTACATGAAAACCTCGCAGAATAGGTACGTTCATTGTTGGCATGAGATTTCCAGTTGTATATTTTCTCATTAATTTATAAATCGTAAATTCTAGCGGTAAAAAATGACCATAGTTCAATACCTACGTTGTCAAGCGTGTTAATTAATTCCTTGAGAAACCATCGATTCATGTAAAATGTATTTACATAACACAAAACAACTCCGAAATTATACGACTCTATTCAAGAAATACTCTTAGTTGAAAAAAACACGCGATTTCGATGTCATTTCCGATTCTAAGATACGTCACAAAATTCAAGCTTATTTATACAAATAAAAAAAATACTCTCTACACTAAAAATGTAAAAACGTGTTTTCTCTCCTTTACTACAAATGTGTAAATTGTTCAAGGGCGGTAGCGTTGATATCTCCGTTATAAATTATATTGATGAAGCTCATTTAAGAAAATAAATTGAATGTAGGGTCCCCAGCCCTAATTGGAATATTGTACAATGGATGTACTAAATTTGACAAATTTGCTGGCATATTCAGCTCCATCCACACATGCAATAGCTCTGTTTGAAATTATAGTTACAAAGGTTACAAACATTTTCGGTAGTTCGCATTTCACTTGACCCAGTTTTATCACAATCGAATGAATGGTATAGAAATGCATAATATAATTATATAGATAATAGAAGTGTGGAAAACGAATTTAGGACCCCCCGCCACAAATGGAATATTGTAGAATTGTTGTATTACTTCAGATACCTACTTAATATGTCGAACACTCAATTTAATATCACTATTTGTATTTAATTAAAGAGCTATCCATCCATGCATTAGCTCTGTTTGAAATTATGGTTGTATAGCTTCTATAGAAAAAACGAACATAGGACCCCTGGCTAAAAACGGAGTATTTTAAAAAGGTTGTAATCATTTAAGAAAACTTTGCGGGCGTGCGCACAACATCTCTTTAAAATTTTATCGCATTTTAATAATGTAGAGGAGCACATACGGAAATTATTTTTTATAAAGCTCCTAAGTTAAGGAAAAAACACGAATTTTGGGCCAATTGCCAAAAAAACCGGAATATTTTAGAAGGGTTATAATGGCTTAGAAAAATGCTATGGCTTAATCAGGGACATCAACTCAACTCAGTTTTATCGCAATCGCTTGAATGATGTAGGAGCGCATAAGGTTTGAAATTATATTTATATAGCTCATTTTGTAAGAAAAAACATAGGGCCCCTTGCTCAACACTGAATATTTTAAAAGGGTTGTATTAATTTAAGAACCTTTGTGGGCGATAGAACAATATCTCACTAAATTTTTATCGCATTCTGAAAAATGGTATAGGAGCGCATGGAAAATTATTTTTTACAAAGCTGATAAAAGAAAAAAAATATGAATTTGGGTCAACAGCCGAGAACAAAATATTTTAAAAGTGTTGTAATGAATGAGTAAAATGGTTATGTTTATAGATAACAACTCGTTAAAGTTTTGTCGCAATCGCATGAATGGTGCAGGAGCGCATACGGTTTGAAATCATATTTATATAGATCGTATAAGAAACAAACGTAAATAGGGCCGCTGGTTCAAATTGGAATATTTTGAAAAATTTATAATAATTTAAAAACCTTTGCGGCCGTGCTTCCAACATCCCACTAAAGTTTTATTGCAATCGAATAAATGGCGTAGGAGCGCATATGGAAAATATTTTTTACAAAGCTCGTATATGAAAAAATACGAATTAAGGGCCAACAGCTGAAAGCGGAATATTTTTAAAAGTGTTTAAATAACACAGTAAAATGCGCTGGCGCATGGACAACAACTCATTAATTTTGTAGCAATCGCATGATTGGTGTAGGAGCGCATACGGTTTGAAAACATATTTATATAGCTCATATAAGAAAAAATGAATATGAGGCCATAGGCTAAAAACTTAATACTTTAAAACGGTTGAAATAATTTACAAAGCTTTATAGACATGCTTGCAACATCTCACCAAAGTTTTATCGGAATGGAATAAATGGCGTAGGAGAACGTATGAAAATTATTTTTTACGAAGCTCACAGAAGAAAAAAAACGAATAAGGGCCAACGGCTAGAAAGCGAACAGTCTATAAGGTTTTTAAAGAGTCAGTGAAATGGCCGGTTTTGTGGACCAAAGTTTTGTTACAATCGCATGAATGGTGTAGGAGCGCATACGAGACATACAGACTAACAAACATTCATTTATATATATATATATATATATATATATATATATACATATATATATATATATATATAATATTTATAGATTACAACGTTACATAGACATCAATCTAACACAATGTGTGGGACTCTAATAGAGATAAATGTTACCTTAATATCAGTTATAAAGGCTATAAAAATATAACAAAATTATTTTGGGTTATTGTCATACTATTGCTTTGATTTTTTTCATAAATAGCTGGCAAGACATCGTTGTAGTCTGAATTTTGCCAAGTACCAACACGTTAGACTTTCAGCGCTGGTTACGCAATTATTTCGCTCGGCTATCAATCTCCCTCAATCCCATTATTGAAGCAACATATTTTTTTTTCCTGGTCATTTAAAATTCTTGTTTTGGCGATTCTTGGGAGAAATCTAAATTGGTTGCCAAAATCATAAAACTAATCAGGTCTTTAGTTTGCCTACTTTATTATTATTATACGAACGCATGTTATTTCTTCAATAAAAAATTGTATGAGCATGATAATGTATAATTTCAAGAAATATGTTAATTGAAAAAGCCTACGTTTCTCTAATATTTATTTGTAAAAAAAAAAAGAAAAAAATAATTAAAATATTACAAATCCCTTTTTTTATTCAATATTATTTAAATTTGCCTGTGACAACATTAGGATGATAATCATAAATCAAATTGAATGAATTGAATGAAGCTAGGGTTCAAAATTTTATTTTTTGAACAAAAGTAATGATATGAACATTACTATTTCATAAATTTGTCTTTCATAAAATTATTTTCATTTGACTTGGCTTAAGTGAAATAATGTTTTTGAAATTAAACGACAAGTAGGCCATTAAGCAGATGTGAGCAGTTTTCGCAAAGTATAAGTCTTATAACATACGAAGAATGTGAGACGTTGAGTAAATATAAATATCAGATTGTCAGCCTAGAGACAGACAGTCTGACGTCTGGTGGATAACCGAGAATCTCAATCACTTACGATCATTGCCAAAAGTCTAAATGAGAGCTGACACCGAAGCTAAAATTCGGTTGTACACTAGACCTAATACAGGTCAGATAGGTTAATAATCTCAAGCTTGACATAGGTAGCGTATGACGCCACAAGCTTTTGTAACTCACCGAAACGATAGACGGTGGCAGCGGGGCTCCGTCCATGAAACTTAGGAACAAATGACCATAATTGTTAAGTCACAAAGTTGAAATATTTTAAAAGTTCGTGTACTTTACCTCAAAGTAAGAAAAAGACTAGCTTTTGACAATCAGGAAATAAAAGCTCCAATTTTAAACTTGTTAAATGAAAATTTGAGCAACCTTTGCTCACATTACATAGTCATTTATTTTCATTAAAGCTCCACGGACCAATATTGAGAGCTGTTCAGTTTCAGTAACGTCTGTGCTTTCAATCAAGAGTTATTGAGTATGAATGGAAATATTATATCTCGTACACAGTTGATCATAAAAAATAAAATGTTATCCGACAGCTCAGAAAAGTGCTCAAACACTGTGTGGCCTTCTTCTTTTTCTTTATTTTGAGGACCCACGATCAATGAATTGATCATTCTGGCTCTTATGTTTCAGAGGGGTTTGCGATGTTACTGTCCATGGGTTTCAATGGGATACTTCACTGGTTGCAAGGGCGACTCAGTAGTGGTGTTATGAACGGGGGATTGGAATACAGGAGGCAACAGAAACAAATGTGTCGAGTGTAGCCGCCTCAACTGTTGCTTTTGGAAGCTTGTTCCAGTCCCCTATTGTCTTCGGCAGGAATGAGGAGCTCCTGTACTTTGTTCTTCTTTTAACCTGCCGGAACTGTCTGTCGTGGCTTCATCGCAGTCTAGGGGAAGATGAACAAGTTTCTGTTTGATTCCGGAGCAGTGGACCAGCCCATTTTTATCTTGTACAACATGGTTAGCCTGGATAGTCGTCGTCGTTATTCCAATGTTGACCAGCGCAGTTTTTCTTGCATGCTGCCAACACTTGAGGTGTTTCTGTAGCGGTTCATGACAAAGCGTGCTGCCCGTTGCTGGTCCATCTCCAACATGTCGATGCTTTTCTGGGTAAATGGGTCCCAGACTGTAGAAGCGTACTCAAAATAGGCCGTACAAAGGCTTTGTAGTCTTTTTCTTTCACGCTTGAGTTTCCGATCTTTAGATTGCGCCTTAGGAACCCCAGGGTTTTGCTTGCCCGGTTGCACACACTGTTAATGTGCTCGTCCCAGCTGACCTCTCTCTGAATGGTAACACCCAGGTACTTTACGGAGGAAACTGGCTCAAGAATATGGTCATGCAGTTCGTAAGAGTGGTTTAGAGGGAAACTGCTTCTGGAGACTGACAAGATCTGGCTCTTGACAGGATGAAATTCCATGTCCCAGCTCATCTCCCACTCAGCTAACCGATTGAGGTCTTGTCTGGTGAGAGCTGTTGACGATTGTCCTATATACCGCACTGTCGTCTGCAAACAGTCTTGCTTGAGAGATCAGCTTCTCGGGCAGGTCATTGATATAAGCTAGGAACAAACAAGGGTCTAGCACTGAGCCCTGGATGACCCCTGACTTAACACCGAGATTGAGGAGGTTTTGCCATCTACCACTACTGCCTGGCATCGGTCGCTGAGGAAGCTAGAGATCCATGTTTTGGTAGTGCCTTGGATCCCTTATCTCTGCAGTTTGTGTAATAGCAAGCTATGGTTGACACGGTCAAACGCTTTGAAAAGACCAGCTCAAGCACATCAGTCTGCTTGGTGTTCTCCAATTGGTCTTCAATTCTTCAGCAAATTCAAGGAGTTGGGTCTCGCATGATCTTTTGACTCGAAAGCCATGCTGACAGTCATTGGGTATATTGTGTCTTTTCAGGAGATTCATGACCGCGCTTACGATTATGTGCTCCAATAGTTTACATACTATGCTGGTGAGGGATACAGGGCGGTAATTGGCTGGGTCGTAATGTTCCCATTTTTTGTAGATTGGAGTGATATACGCATTTCTCCAGTCAGTTGGAACGTTGCCTGTGAATAGCGACGATTGGAAGAGGATTGTTAATGCAGGAGCGATTTCATTGGCCAATACTTTTAGCACTCGTGGTTTGATGTTGTCAGGACCACATGCCTTGTAGGGGTTAATTTTTTTAAGTTGTTCCAGCTCACCCTTCTCTGAAATCTGGATCTCTTCCATGGTGGGGTAGGCTGTGCTCATCATGTTGGTCTTCAGAAGGAACTCAACTTCTGAGTACTCTCTAACATCCTCAAAGACTGATTAGAACTGTTGATTGAGTATGTGCGCCTGTTCTTTGGGTTCAGACGTCAACTTGCCTTTCCATCTCAAGGGGGAAACCCCGATGTTTGTTGACCTTTGATGCTTGACATAGCTCCAGAACCGCTTGTTCTTGGCTATAGTATGTTCCTCTGAGAAGATACCGTTCAGGTAGTTCCAGGAGGATCTGCGCAGTAAGCATTGTAAGCGGAGCCTCAGTACTTCGGCTTTTAGTTCCACCGACCCATTCTTCTTCATACGTTTGTACTGGCGGTCTTTCTTGTGTATGAGCCTTTGGATTTCAGCCGTAACCCATGGTTGATTAGTCTTAGGTTTTGAGGTCTTGTGTGTTAAGAATTTCATTGCTGCATCAGTGATTGTTATCTTTAATTTCATCCACAGCTCTTCTGTTGACGCATTACCCTGAATCTCATGCATGTTTGAACTGAAGGGCTGAAATTCTGATGTAGTTAAATAGAACCTTATTTTCCGGACAGAATTTACGTGTAGTTTGTAACATGCAAATTTTTGAAACATGAACGTTAAAACCTCTACAAACAAAATCATATCATAATGAGACCATTTGGTGAAATTCGACTGAAACCATCGAAGAGGGTCACGATATCGATGTCAGAGAATGGAAAACGTGAGGGCTGAATTGAAATGAAAAGTTGCTGTGTTTTGCAGAGAGCTTGGCTAGCAATTTTTAAGTAGAGAGCCTGGATAGATTTGTTTCTGTAATAGCCTAGCTAGATATTTTAGTGTAGAGAGCCTGGATAGATTTGTATCTCTAAAGAGCCTGACTAGCTATGTTTGTGTAAAAGCCAGGCTATATATATTTTTACAAAGAGCCTGGCTAGCTAGTTTGTGTTGATAGTATGGCTTTATATTTTTTTGTGTAAAGAGCCTGGCTAGATATGTTTGTACAGATGGCCTGGCTAGCTATGTTTTGTAGAGAGCCTAGATGGCTATGTGTTCGTGCAGAGTACATTGCGAGCTATATTTTGTGTCCAAATATATTCGTTTTTATTCAATAGGTTTCTTATACTGTCATTCTCATGTGTTAATTGTGTTTACTAAAAAAGTGTATACAAATTACTGCTTAAGAAAGAAGATTTAATTAACTCTTTAATAAGTGATAAGTTAGTAATGTGTTTCTCATTTTTTAACTGTTTACATTTTTTTATTTCTAGCTACCGTATTTTGGTGTAGTCCAGTTCAATTCAATGCATAAAATTTAGTTCAGTCAGTTTTAGATGATAATCCATTTGATATTAAAAGAAAACATTGTAAACTTGTAGATTGAAATAAACAGAGAGAGATAGAACGCCTTGTAACAATGTAAAAAAAATACGTTATGAGTACTGTACGTATGATAAGAAACATGATTGAGATTGACATATTAACTACTGAAATGACATAGTTGCAACATTAATTTATTGAAATAACAACGCTCCCTCTCTCCCTCTCTCTCTCTCTCTCTCTCTCTCTCTCTCTCTCTCTCTCTCTCTCTCTCTCTCTCTCTCTCTCTCTCTCTCTCTCTCTCCCTCATCACATGATTTTCGACTTTTGTGAGAAAGGAAAGCTTGAAGCGGACCATAGTTGCTGACTAGTCTTTGACCTTGGGAATTCATCTTGGCGATGACGTCAAGGCCATAGAGCTTGCAAATTTCATTCTGGTTATAACTGGAACAACAAAAAAAACTTACGTTAAAAGAGGGATCTAAAAGAAGATTTATTTTTTCCTTTAGCTTTGTGCATTTCTCAAATCGATCTACGAAATGTTCGTGCGTTTATTTAATTAGAAGTTGTGTTTTTTCGTTTTTTTTTGGGGGGGAGCAATACACATTTTAGTCAAAGTAAATACAAGACGTCAGTGGTTGAGGTAACACGACTATGTTTATTGTTGCTATTAAGCGTTAACGTAAATCCAAATCCATGATACCTGGTGTAATATTTAGTTATGACTACACCATCTAGAAGATGGTAAGTCGCACTTACTGGGTAAAAGAGAATGAACCGAGAGTCGCTGCCTGCTCTATTAACTGCTCTACAATTATAAATCCCCATGTTGAGCCAGGTGGGGCTCCTTATAACGAGGTCACCGGCAGTTGTAATCTGAATTAAAAAACAAAACACAAAATACATTAAAAAACGTGTTGTTACTTCTATTGTTTTAAAGCACTTGGTCTGTGCTTCTCAGTGTTGGTACTTCTAATATTTTAAAGCACATGGTTTGTGCACTCTTAGTGTTGTTACATCTAATCTTTTACAGAACTTGGTATGATCACTTTCAGTATTGTTACTTCTAATGTTTTAAAGCACTTGTTATTCGCAGTCTCAGTGTTGTTACTTTTAATGTTTTAAAGAACTTTGTGCACTTTCAGTGTTGTTACTTCTAATGTTTTAAGGCACTTGGTCAGTGCCCTCTAAGTGTTGCTACTTTTAAAGTTTTAAAACACTTGGTCAGTGCCCTCTAAGTGTTGCTACTTTTAAAGTTTTAAAACACTTGGTCAGTGCACTCTCAGTGTTGTTACTTCTAATGTTTTAAATATCTTGGTCTGTGCACTCTTAGTGATGATACTTCTAATATTTTAAAGCACCCTGTTTGAGCACTCTGAGTGTTGTTACTTCTAATGTTTCAAAGCACTGGGTCTGTGCATTCTCAACGTTGTTACTTCTAATGTTTTAAAGCACTTGGTCTGTGCCCTTTCAGTGTTGTTACTTCTAATGTTTTAAAGAACTTGGTCTCTGCACTCTCAGTGTTGTTACTTCTAACGTTTTAAAGCACTACTTATGTATCTTCTCGGTGTTATTACGGTCAATCTATAAAAGATGTTTAAGAATTGATCTTTTACAATACTTATGTCCGTCTCAAAATTATGAATTTATTATTTTTTTCTATCATATATTTAGTTTAAAAGATTTGATAGCCATAAATAAGATTGTTTACCGTGTAATTTTCTCCACTGACTATGGGCCTGTTATCAATATCTAACCATGAAATGGTTGGAGTGGGTATGCCCTGAGCACGGCAGTACAACTGGGTAACCAATTGTTGGTATTCATATCGGTCATTGGTCCACATGTAAATTCTGGCTGGCCGATCTGACCAAATGAAGGCAAACACGTTTATGAATTCTCACACAAAAATGAAACAAAGAATAATCTCAAAACCTTCTACCCAATGATCAGCTGAATTCAAACAGGAAAATTAATGTTTGAAAAAAAAGTCTATCAGCTGCGAAGGCTTACCTCCACTGTTGTCTTGACGACATATTGGACCTCCAACTGGAGGGTGACCTAAGGAAGAATTAGGTATAATAAATAATGTTGATTATATATTTAAGAATGAGCTAGGCTAACGATAACGCCA
Source organism: Lymnaea stagnalis (assembly GCA_964033795.1). Classification (NCBI taxonomy): domain Eukaryota; kingdom Metazoa; phylum Mollusca; class Gastropoda; family Lymnaeidae; genus Lymnaea; species Lymnaea stagnalis. The sequence continues at coordinate 593,699 of CAXITT010000097.1, read as the reverse complement.
GGACAAATGAGAATCGATTGAAATATGTTTAGATTCTTTATAACAATTAGAGCGATTTCCAATCTTTTTACGGAAATCGAATAATTTGTCATTGGGCAAAAAATAAATAATTCCTCATTAGTTAAGTAACTTATTAAATCATTATTATTAAAATTAAACATACATTAAATACAAAAATAAATAAAAAAAATTTACATTTTATCACGGTTTTAAAGTTATTTTGCAAATAAAATATTTAATATAAAAAAAAAATATTTTTATTCCAAAAATCCATTTCATTTAATTTATAAAGTAATTACAAACATCACCTTTAAATATACTTTTGATAAGAAAATGCCGTTAATTAAATCTGTGCAGCGAAACTCCAAGCCCAATAGCATTAACTAATGCAATGATCACTCATCCAAATAACAACAAATAATGTGAAGTGCAAAAAATATGTGGTTTCGTACGTAGGGGGTTACAATTCCCTAAATTAATTTAATAATTTGTATTAAAATTTATTTGGGGTTGTTACAAGGTACCTCACCAAATAAACGAAGGAATTTTATACATTATTAACACTCTTATTTACATTTCTATCAAAGTTAGGAAATTATATGTGTAAATTTTTATGTGGATGATCATATCTTTAAATCCAATGATAATATAATTTTTTTTTTAAATATGTCCATTTACGGAAGTGAAAATTTAATTTTAAAAAAATAGCAATGGCCTGAGATTTTCTTTTCAAACTTGAACTCTAATTTTGTTTTTACTTTGCGAAAAGTAAAGTGGGTGTTTAATGTTATGAAATGTATAACATCCGTCTAAAACATCATTGAAGGCAGTTACATAAAACAAAGGAGAAAGTTGGGAACAAGGAAACAAGGGCTTGCCAAAGAAATATTGCAGGGCATCACAAGAGGAGGGAGAAGAAGAGGGAGACAATGAAAAAGATGACAGGATAACATCAAATAGTGGACAGGACTAACACTGGGCGATGCAGTGCGAAGTGCTAAAGACAGAGAGGAATGGAGGATGATGGTTCATATGTCATCTGTAGTGGCCCAACGGTCCAAGGACTAATGGACATGAAGATGAGGATGAGGGTCAGTTTTCAATTTCCGTTAATATAAGATATATTTAAAATGGTGTAGAGCGATTTTATTCTAAATTTAAGATGAAGGTGTTCAAAATTTTTAGAGAAGCATTTTTTTAAAAGGTAATGGTCAAGCAAAGTGTTAGTGTAAGCCCAACAATTAACAATTCAAAAACACTGGACATCTAAAGTATGGCTCCAGGGTAGAAATCAGCCGTAAATGAACAACTTTAATTTAAAAAATGATTCAAATAGTGATCATTTAGATGTGGTAATTTAAACGGTTAGGTTTGGTGTGTAATATTTAGCTGAAAAATACTTTTTAAAACTTATAATGATGTTAGAAACGTAAATATCATTACAAAAAAATTTTTTTTTTTTTATAACTTTGGAATTGTCATAAGTTTGCGCAATAGCGGGTAGAAATTATCTCAAAATTCCTACCAATATTATTTCGGTTAAATTGAATGCTATTATCTATGTTTTTCAGAATATGTTAGACTCCATGATGATCTATCTTTGACATGAAGTACAAAATATATTAGAACACACGGTTGAAAACTATCAATCAGGACATGTTTTAATTTTAGCTTGGGAGAATTTCTGATCTTGACAATGCTAAATTCATTACTGAGAATTACTGATCTTGACAATAATACATTCATTGGCAATCATTTTTTTTTTATAGAAAGGTTGTACATGGGTAGGGTTAAATACCTTGCCTAGTTTTAATATGTTGATTATTGGTAGGGTTGGTTACCTTGTCTAGTTTTGAATTGTGTGTATGGGTAGGATTAAATACCTTGTCTAGTTCCTTTTACCTAGTACCTTGTTTTTTTTGTCCAAAAATTTGTGTATGGTTAGGGTTGAATACCTTGTCTAGTTTTGTAATGTTTATATGGGTAGGGATAAATACCTTGTCAATTTTTAAAATGATTGTGTATATGGGTAGCATTGAATACCTTGTCTAGTTTTGAAATGTGTGTATGGGTAGTGTTGAATACCTCGTCTAGTATTGAAATGTGTGTATTGGTAGAATTGAAAACATTTCTTAGTTTTGTAGTGTGGAAGCGGTAAATAATAAATGCAACTCAAACGCACCTACGTTGACATTGTGCACTTCTGTTGCTGTAAAATTTCGTGTCTTGGCGACACACGTGTACGTCCCCGCTTCTGACACGTTGGCACAGTCAAGGTACAAATTAGATATAGTTTCGCCTACCTCGTCAATTGACAATACATCATTCCGATCGTACTGTGGAAAATCATCACTAAAGTTTGTGTTGCTGCTCTGGAAGAGATCAAAAGTTTTGTTACAAAGAACACACACAAATCATTCTAATAACAATAAATCCTTGATACATGACCGATACATTGGGCTTTGATACATAAAATGAAATGTATCTTACACTAGAGTTTACAACATTAAAACAAAAATTCTTTCAACAAACTCATTTTACAAGAAAAAAATTTGAACTTCCAAAAATACTTAACGATTGTCTATAGATGATAAAAATCGTAACTTCATATATGAATTTTTTAAATGAGAACATGTCATTGCAATTTATTGCACATACAATGCGCTATTCTGGACAATGTAAAAGTTATTGATTTTTAAATACAATAGAAAATACTTCGAACCTTTCGATTAGTGAGTGATCAACAAGGTTCTTACCTGAGGGATTCTTACACCGTTTTTCAACCAGTGAATTGTTGGGAAAGGGTAACCCAAAACTTTACATGTCAACACCCCATCCTGATACATTTGAAAACTATGGCTGATGTGGACAGTTGTAAATCTCAAATGATGCACTGAATACAGAAATGTAAAATCCAGTTATACATAAAATATTTGCCAAAGCGTCTATTTATGTCAAGTGCTATAAAGTCTGTATTCCTTAGAGGTTTTATAATCTTTCAGTTTTTGCTTTTTATTTTGTTAAAATCCATAGTTTAAATGATTTGTTTCGTATATTACAAGTTGATATACGCAAACGATACTTACAAGAAAAAGGATTTGCTGTGGTTGATCCAGTGATGCTGTTTAATGTCTGAGAAATAATTTTAAAAAACAAATAATCGAATATGAAAATATATTGTTTACCTGTAAACAAAATATTTAAAAATTAATTTTAAAATATTTAAAATGTATTAACCAAGTCAAGAAATAAGTTCTCAGGAAATTCCCCATCAGTAAGGAACATAGTTTTATTGTTATTAATACTTTACTTATACACTAACTTAATGTGGAATATCTATCTGGTTGCAGAACTAACCAAGCTCGGTATTACATTATTACAGTCTATTTTCTCCAATGAGGTGTGAAAATAGACCAGGATGCTAAAGATGACCAGCCTAGTTTCTTCTGTAAGTGGCACTGTGCTCTTATGGGTTTGACGTCACAGGACTTGTCTTAAATTTCATTGTATCAATGACATAGCTCCTATCAGACTCAATATCCGTGTGTTGCTTTTTCTTTGTTGGTCTAGGTTGGCGTTTGAACTCTAGTTAGCAATTTAGTGAGTGACTCACTTTAAGCAACTAGATCAGTGAGGTAAGATCGATGGATCAGTTTAGGATATTTCGGTAACTCACAAAAGTTTAATGGTATCGCCACGAGGAAGTGTTTTGTAAACAAAAATGTGTGTATTCAATGCTAGAAAAATATATCATCAAAGACAATCTAGACAAACTATCCTTAGATGATTGGAAGATAACTATAACAACAAAAATAATAGCCTGAAAAAATGTATTATCTCCTATATTTGTTATGTTAAAATATTATTTTTTCTTTAAAAAAAAATTATCGTCCTTAAGAATAAAGAGACTCTAGCGTGCCTGTGATGGTGTTGTTCTTGTACAAGTAAACCTAAATTAGATTTCACTAGATTTATCTGTCAAGTTGAATGTACCCAGAGACATTGTCGGTCTTTGTACCCGTCCGCCCTTTTTCAAATTAAGTTGTATTTGTTGCCCGATTAAATCGATGCATATTGGTNTGGGGGGGGGGGGCGTGGTTCTGCATCACCTCTTTGAGCCCATGATATACACGAGAGCTTCGCGAAGCCTCTCATTGTACTAGCAATCTTACGATTAAGTCAGTGCGATAGTTTCAGATGTTTAAAAACATTCCTGACGCCACAATCATTTTTTTTTTTATTTTCCTTAAATATTTAAAAATAACTTCCATGAACAATTTTTATTTTATTCCACAGTTTCCAAAAACTTCTTTGACACCAAAAGTATATGCAACCTAGATATAATATTTAAATAAATGTACATATTGTCACAAAAAATGGGATAACATCGCTTTGTTGTCAGAACATTACGAAAAGTCGTCGAGAAAAAGGGTCAGTGTGTTTAGTTGGGGGGTGGGGGAGACATATTAAACAGCTTTTCTGATTAGCGTAATAATATGCATGCAACTATTACTGACAAAAGATTACATTAATTCAATTATATAGCAAAAGCTACGGAGATTTTATCATTTTTTTCTTGGCCGCCATGTATATATCTATTTTTTTTTAAAAACATCAAAGACAGATGTTTCAATGGGAATATTCTGGAATTTTTGAACCTATCTAAAATAACTGCTTAACAATCAAAATTTCTTTACAATCAAATTGTTATTTTAGAGGTTAGGTGACTAATTTTGCTTAACTTTATAAAATGGCTTGAAAACCTCCTTTGTTTTCTAGCTACGCACAGAAAGTTGCATGAATAGAGAAGCGTTGAAAAAATTGATGTGATTTTCACGTAAAAAATATTACAGTGCTACTTTGAATAGAAATTCTTGTTTGGAAGCAGAAATTGATTTTTCAAAGAAGTGTATTTAACTGTTTTAAGAAAGAAAGAATACACATCGTCATTTGCCTAAAAGGCTATGCATGATAAAAAATCAAAGATGGAAACACATGGGGACTATGGAAACAATGTGCAAAAATAAATAAGTTAAATATGTTTACTATGCATATAAGTCGGTATAGTAATTTACTACCACGATATCCTGTCCAAATTAATGTACTATTACTTGAGACAATACAAGAAATAATAGGTAAATAACTAGGATAGACAACAATGGAAAAGGTAAAAATTAAATATTAAAATTTGAGCACCCCCAAATAGCCTCATGTGAACTTTTTCCCTTTTAATAGATACTTGTTTTTTAAATGTCAAATATCTTTTTCTTGTTTTATATTTTCTGCTCTAGAGAGCATTGAGCCGAATCATCATTTTAAGCGCTCTGTCTTTTTTCCAAGCCTAAATTACATTGTTCCATTATTTTATATTCATAAAAATATTGTTCCCCACAGTAAGGAGTTTTTTTATTTCAAAATTTTAGAAACTTTGGGATATTGAAAAATAACACTTAAAAACGTTGATGAGGTTAAAAGAAAAAGCCAACAGTATTCTCTATTATACCTGGGCAAATATCAAGTCATTCGTGATGATGAGGCATAGGGTGAGTACTACACAGTGGCAAAGTGTAGACATTTCGTACTGTATGGCTGTGTTATACTAGAGATACACACAGTATAAACAGGAAACGAAGGATTCTCTGGATATTTTAAACTGCGGATAGTGTTAACTCTTTGCACAAATCCCTTTTTCTACTGGTTGTTGATAAATTATTCCTCCTTGTGATCTGAGAAGAAATCAAACAAACTCAGAACATGACATTCATTTATTGAAATTAAAAAGAAAAAATATTGGACTAAAACTTTTTAAAAGTATATACTAACATGGGAAAATTTTAGACCGAAACAAAAAAATTTGAAATCCAAAGAGGTGTACTAAAGCTGGAAATTAAATTCTTTATTTATTTAGGAAAATAAAAGATTATAATATTTTTGTAAAGATTTGAAAACAATAAAAAAAAATGATCAGTATTTAAATATTGATCAAAATTTGTTTGATATGCTATAACTGACAGATATCCACCTTGAAATTACAATGTTATTATATTAATTTTGTATGAAAAAATGTTCTTATAAAATCATATATCAGATTTATTTAATAAGAGTAAAAATAAACTTTACACAAAAATCATACTTAATCCCCAAAGGCTCATATATATATATGTTAAAAAGCAAAAATGTGGATTTGTTCCACAAAGACTTTGTCATGGATTGATGGATCTGGAACAAATTTGGCACACATATAGCAATCAATATTCGGAAGGAACTCTTTTTGAGTTCTGAATTTTTTTTTAAAATATTCAGTTTTATGCCAAAAGCTCCAAAACCGTTTTTAACGAGCTCGTACCCAATGTATTCGACACCACCCGATCTTTTCACGATTCCTCTCACAATAGAAGAATTGCGTAGTGCCTTAGGCAAGAGCAGTAATGCAAAAGCACCAGGTCCTGATACGGTTCACACGAGATATTACTCCATCTAGGTAAAGAAGGGAGAGAGATTTCGCTGGCTCTCATAAACCGAACGTGGACTACAGGAACTCTACTAAAAAAAGTGGAAGAGAGCCAGGGTTATCCCAATATAAAAGGATGGCAAACCAGGCCATTGACCAAACATCTATCCGCAAAAATCGCTAACATCTAGTGTGGGAAAAGTAGCTGAACGTATGGTAAATGGAAGACACTACTAGTTTCTGGAGAAGAACAAGTGCCTACAATCGACGCAAGGTGGGTTCCGAAAGGGCCGCAAACGCATGTACCAGGTGATTTGTCTTTTCTAATCGAAGACAAATGAGCTCCAGAAGACAAATCGCATGTTTGCAGTTTTCTTTGACCTCAAGCACGCGTAAGACTACGTATGGCGTACAGGACTAATGTATAAATTCCAGAAACTGGGAATCTACGAAAACATGTCAAAATGGGTGGAAAACTTCCTAGGAAACAGAACTATTGCCACACGGGTTGGCAGTAGCTTGTCAGACCAAGCTAGTCCTAGAGGACGGTCTCCCGCAGGGTTCCTCACTCAGCTGCACCATGTTTCTAGCATACATGTTCGACCTGCAAGAGGAATTAGAATCCGAGAACGCGATGTTCGCAGATGATTTAGTTTCCTGCAGCTCAGGAAAGGATGTCAAAACATTGCAGATCCGGCTGAAAAACGACCTAAATAGAATAGAAGCCATCGCGAGGAGGTGGAAAATGGTCGTTAGCACGGACAAGACAGTTTACTTTAAGTGCACAAATGGGAGGAATGCACTTAAAAACGAAACGAAACTAACCATCAACGGTGGAAGGTTGTAATTGGATCTAACGCAAGTGTATCTGGGCGTGAATATGGACCAGAATCTCCAACTCCAATACCACATACGCGAACCATGCACGAAGACATCTACAAATTTAGGCCTGATGAAAAAGCTTGTTGGAAATGATTGGGGCGCTGACGCAAACTACTAAGGTCCCTTTACCTTAGAAGCGTGATAGGGGCAATGGACTACAGCCTACCCCTCCAGACCTTTGTGAGTCACACGGCTCTAGAGGGCTTAAACCGCAACTAAAACCTAGCTCTTAGGTATTTTCGGGACGATACTCACGACACCCACAGAATCAGTGGAAGTCTTGGCAAACGTTTAACCATTCGAGATCAGGCGAAAAAAGGCAGTCCTAGTGACTGTTGAACGGCACCGACGTATGGACATGCAAGAACCCTGTTTCCAACTGCAGAACACAAAAGTAAAAAATACCATATCACTGAACCGTCCTTCATGGGCAAGGGCCACAGTCTTCAGGAAGACCTGTTTGAATCCATCCGGAAAAAGAAAAAAAATTAGGGTGATCCCAGCGCGGGCCCTCACGAGAGCTTAACCCGACCAGAAATTCGTCTTGCCATGATAACCACAAAAGCAAACCAAGCCAGCCCTTAACCAGAACCGACACAGCCAGCGCTACAAACGATTAACGCTTACCCGGACAGCAAGGTCAAAGTCTTTACAGGCGGCTGATGCTTTGCCGGGGAAAAGCGCAGTTAGCCACTGCGGTGCCCTTATCCAGTATCCCTCAGAGATAGCCCCACCCGAAGAGTTATCTGGCCCAAGCGGGGGGAACCGATTCATTCTCGAGGCGGAGATCAAGGCCATACTGGTAGAACTGAAGAGGATCCAACAAAAGCTAACAAAAAAGAAAATTTCCCAAAAGTAATTGTCTTCGCCGACATACGCTCTGATCTCGAGCATGTGGGGAGGGCTTGACGGAAACAACGATGGTAAATGCCATTCTCGAGACAATAGGGAGCATCCATGCAAACGGTGGCAAAATAGTTCTACAGTTTATCGCTTAGCACGTTGAGGTGATGCCACATGGCCAGACATAATTTCTAGCCAAAGAAGGAGCGGCCCAGCTGCACCACGACAAAACAATGACTCAGCTGGGAGTCACTGCATGGTTGAAAGATCACTTTAGGAACAAGTAGCTTGACAATTGGGCTTCAGAAGATACTGGAGGACAGCTACACCGGAGAATGCCACGACCGAGTAAGAGCGACCCCTGGTAGGAACTGAAAAGAGGAGAGAAGAGCTTCATCACCAAGATGATAACGGGACTCTGCGCAACATGCATTTACCTACATAGACTGGACGGCAGAAGGGAAACAAGCTGCCGAGTCTACGGCCAAGCAGGCGAGACAGTGGCTCACTTATCACGTTTCGTGGTTGGAAGACGATGGCGGACGTGAGAGATCCGGAAGCCCGCCTTGAAGAATTGATTTACGGTGATGCCCAGCAGATGAGGCTAGCCATAACCAGGAACATAAGAGATTAAGTCTCGACCCAAAATAGAATTGACATTTATTTATAAGTGTAGATTCAAAAAACTTTGCAGGCTTTTACATAAACTTTACCCAAAGTTTTATCGCAATCGGAAATATGATATAGTAGCGCATACGGAAATTATATTTTACAAAGCTCACAAAGAGAAAAAAAATACTTTGAGGCCAGCGCCCCAAAACGAAATATTGTAAAGTATATGTAATGACTCAGAAACATGCGAATGTTTGTGGACAAAAACTCTCTAAAGTTGTATTGTAATCACTTGAATGGTTTAAGGGCGTATACGGGTTAAAATGATATTTATATAGCTTATGTAAGAAAAAACGAGCATAGAGCCCATGGCTTAGAAACGGATATTCTAAAACGGTTGTAATAATGTCTAAAGTTGCAACGTATTTTGAAAAATGGTTTAGGAGTTCATACGGAAATTATGTTTTACAAACTCATATAATTTCAAAAAAAAAAAAAATTGGGGGCCTACGCTCCAAAACGGAATATTTAAAAGTGTTATAAGGACTCAGTTAAATGCCCAGGTTTGTGGACAACAACTCACCAAAGTTTTATCGCAATCACATTAATGGTGTAGGAGCGCATACGAGACATAAAAAGACATATTTATTTATATAAATATTCAATATTTTAATTTTTAAATATTATACACAAAAACTCTAATTAACATAAAAATGAGTAAAACTTTAAATAAAAATGTCTTAAAAATTGACAAGTTCCACTGACCATACAAACGTATTTTCACTGTTGCATCGATGCAAATATGATCGTACGCATGTTTGTCTAGACAAATATAGCACATACTGACGTCAAATGCTCCACACCCACGTGACATTGAATACAAATCCCGGCCAGCCAATAGATCAGACGCACGTCGAAGCCACGTCGAGGGCGAGAAAAAAACTGCGGAACTTGCCAACGGCTGCTCCTCGCACGCAACAATGGGAAGAACTGCAAACCTGGTAAGGTGGCCGTTTCAAATCAATAAAGCGATAATCTTTTCTTGCAGGTTAGGGGGAACCGAATCTGAAAGAAATTCTGAGACCCCCGCCCCACCCACCCCTCAATATTTTGCTTACCTGATTGCTATCTTTCCCCCTCATTACCATCGCATTGTATAGTGGGACGGACATGCGGGAATTCATTTTCAGTGCAGCAGGTAGCGAGGTCCAAATGATTAATGTTCACCGTGTTTAATCTCCTAAACTTTGTCACTTGTTGCTGTCTAAGATCACAGTGCTCGAGGATTGGTGCCGTTCATCCAATCACTTCTTTAAGAAACACTAGTGTTTGCTGCAGTAACATAGCCCCATTTGTCAGGTGCCAAACCAAGATTCACAATCCTTGTTTCTATATACAAGCAAAGTCAATTTATATGTTTCTTCATATAAACACAGCGACAATAGATGAGGTGTTATTATAATATTATTAAGACAACGATGAACAATAAAAAATAATGTTTTATCAGTGGACTTTTAGTCGTTTTTTTCAAACTGAAAATAATCAAGGATTATTTAGGCCAGAGGCATAGTAAAAGAGGTGCAGTGTAGAAAGGAGTTTTTTTTACTTGATACCGATGGATGGCATTTTATGCCAAATCAGATTATTTTTCTTGGAATGGGATGTTTGAATTTTGAACAACCCTGGGTAACGCAAAGCCTAGCTACGTCACGGCCGATGACCATATGTGGGGTCATTGTAACGCGCTAAGAACAGCGTTTCTTTTAGAGAATTTGCAGTGTAGTGACCAGTGCCATGGGCAAACGAAATTTTGTTTAAACATGTGTTTTAGTTTTAGTGTTGTATAGTTACATACAAACCGATGTTTTAAGTCAGAAAACACGTACATTTACATAAAGGTTGATTATAAAGTTAGAACACACGTACAGTTACATAATTGGTGATTATTAAGTCAGAACATACGTACAGTTACATAATTAATGATTATTAAGTCAGAAAACAAGTAAATTTACATAAAGGTTGATTATACAGTTAGAACGCAGGTACAGTTACATAAAATGTATTATTTAGTCCGAACACACGTACATTTACATAAAGGGTAATTATTAAGTCAGAACACACGTACAGTTACATAAAGGATGATTGGTAAGCCAGAACAAACTTGCAGTTACATACAGTGCGATGCTTTAAGTCAGGACAAACTTACAGTTACATATAATGCATTGTTTTAAGTCAAGACGAATAAACATTTACAAACAGGGCGATGTATTAGGTCAGAACTACCTTACGGTTGCATACAAGGTTATTTTCTTAGTCTGGACACATATGTATTTACCTACAGGTGATATGCTAGGCTAGATCAATTTAACAGGGCACACAGTCAGCCGCAGTACAAGGTGACATTTCTAGTCAAGTTAATTAACAGAGATAAAACAAGCCCATAAGCGCTTAGTTTTAATGTTCAAATCTTTTCAAACAAAAACCAAAGCAGTTATTTCCTTGCTTTGGTGTACGTTAAATTTTGTCTTTGTGTTCCATTAAAATAAATGTTTGGTTTTTTTTATTGCTATGTTTTAAAGGTTTAACTTGTTGTTGTTGTTCGTCCGTCGAAGTCGACTAGGGCCATCGGGTCATCCAAAGGTTAGGGGGAGGTTGGGTTACGGTGAGCTCGTAGGCGTCTCGCTAGATCGATCCGTGCTCGAAATAATCTTTGGCACCGCGAAGAGAGGATAGTTGCTTCAGATGGTGACCTAATGTTGCTCTTTCGAACAAGCCTGCGTGTCTCAGCCATGGGTATTCTATTAGCCTCATGGGATTTACCCCCCCCCTCTTGACAGAAGCTCTCCATCTGGCTCTGTCCTTGTCTTTCTGCACCGATAGAGTAGGGTTTATGCTGAAGGCCTTTTGTGCCACTTTCAGTGAGTCTTTGTAACGCATTTTTTTTACCTCCATGTGAGCGTTTGCATATTGTGACTTCTCCGAAGAATATCTGTTTTGGGAGCCGGTGGTCTTCCATACGGCTACGTGTCCCATCCAACGGAGCTGAGACTGCATCAGAGAGGTGAAGATACTAGGTAGATTCGCTCTAGCGAGGACCTTGGTGTTGGGGACTTTGTCTTGCCACTTGATGCCGAGGAGTTTCCTGAAGCGGGTTGTGTGAAAATGATTCAGTTTAATAACGTGACGCTGGCAGACTGTCCATGTTTCACATTCGTAGAGCAGTGTCGGGAGGACTGCTGCGCTATAGAACTTGATATTCGTTTCTCGTCTGATACCTCTCCTGTCCCAAACAGTGCTGTGGAGCCTGCCAAATATGGCACTAGCTTTTGCGAGTCTGCCATTCATTTCATCATCCATGACTACAGATCTAGAGGGGGTGATGCCCAAGTAAGTAAATTTATCCAACGGGTTGAGACGCTGTTCACTGATGATGATGTTAGGTTCAACGTAGGGCTTATTGGGAGCTGGCTGATGCATCACCTTAGTATTCTTTGTGTTGATTGTGAGGCCAAAGTTAAACCAGGCCTCAGAGAAGATATCAACGCTGTGTTGCATGACGAATTCTGAGAGAGCGTTGAGGGCACAATCGTCTGCAAACAGAAGTTCATTGATGGTTTATTGTTTGAGCTTGGTTTTAGCTTGAAGCCTCTTAAGGTTAAATACTGATCCATCAGTGCGAAACCAGATTGGCAAGACAATGGTGGAGTCATTGAACGCATCAGAGAGCTTTGCAGAATACATAATATTGAAGAGTTTTGGAGCAAGTACAACACCCTGCTTTTCACCGTTTGTGACGGGGAATGCTTGAGATGATTGACTGTTGTCCTGAACTTGGGCCATCATGCAGCTGACGGATGATGTTGCTAAACTGGTCTGGGCATCCATACTTTTTCTTATTTTCCACAGGCCACCCCTATTGACCCTGTCAAAGGCCTTATTAAAGTCGATAAATGTAGATTATAGTACTATATTTTGTTCCTGGCATTTCTCTTGAAGCTGTCTAGCAGCAAATACCATATCGATGGTTCCGAGTTTTTTGTGACTTTTGGGTAGGAGACCTAGCTCCAGATGTGCATTCAGGCGGTTCAGAAGGGCTCGGGCATAGTTGGATGACTGATGATTTGCATGGGTGACTTTGTTTAAAGTGAGGAAGAATTGCGCGGTCTCAACCTCACTCTCTCGTCCGGACCCACCATGTCCAGTGGCAAGACAAAGTCAAGATGACCAGAAATGGGTACGGATGCAGTAAATGACCAAGATTTTCTATGTGCCTCATCCTAACCCTAACCTAACCCTAACCTAACCCTAACCTAACCCTAACCTAACCCTAACCTAACCCTAACCCTAACCTAACCCTAACCTAACCCTAACCTAACCCTAACCTAACCCTAACCTAACCCTAACCTAACCCTAACCTAACCCTAACCTAACCCTAACCTAACCCTAACCTAACCCTAACCTAACCCTACCCTAACCCTAACCTAACCCTAACCTAACCCTAACCTAACCCTAACCTAACCCTAACCTAACCCTAACCTAACCCTAACCTAACCGATTGGATTGGGATTGGATTGGGATTGGATTGGGATTGGATTGGGTAACCTAACCCTAACCTAACCCTAACCTAACCCTAACCTAACCCTAACCTAACCCTAACCTAACCCTAACCTAACCCTAAACTAACCCTAACCTAACCCTAACCTAACCCTAACCTAACCCTAACCTAACCCTAACCTAACCCTAACCTAACCCTAACCTAACCCTAAACTAACTCTAATCTAACCCTAACCTAACCCTAACCTAACCTTAACCTAACATTAACCTAACCCTAACCTAACCATATCCTAACCCTAACTTATCCCCAACCTAACACTAACCAAATTCAAACCTAACCCTAACCTAACCATAACATAAGCCTAACCTAACGTTAACCTAACCCTAATCAAACACTTACCTAACTCTATCCAAACCCTAACATAACCCTAACTTAACCCAAACCTAACACTAACCTAACCATAACACTAACCTAACCCTAACGTAACCCTAACCTGACCTTAACCCGACAGTAACCGAATCCTAAACTAACCCTAACATAACCCTAACTTAACCCTATCCTAGCATTAATCAACCACTAACCGAACTCTAACCTAACCGTAACCTAACCTAACGATAACCTAATCCTAAACTAACTATAACCGAATCCTAAATTAACCCTAGCTTTACCCTAACCAAACTCTAACCTCAGCTTAACTTATTCCTAACCTAACACTAAACTAACATTAACCTATCACGAATCTCACCCTAACCTAACCCTAACCTAACCCTAACCTAACCCTAACCTAACCCTAACCTAACCCTAACCTAACCCTAACCTAACCCTAACCTAACCCTAACCTAACCCTAACCTAACCCTAACCTAACCCTAACCTAACCCTAACCTTACCCTAACCTAACCCTAACCTAACCCTAACCTAACCCTAACCTAACCCTAACCTAACCCTAACCTAACCCTAACCTAACCCTAACCTAACAATAACCTAACCCTAACCTAACCCTAATCTAACATTAACCTAACATTAACCTAACCCTAACTTAATCCTAACCGAACACTAAACTAACATTAACCTATCACAAACTCACCCTAACCTAATAATGAACTAACCCTAACCTAACCCTAAAGTAACACTAACCTATACCTAACCAAACACGAACCTAACAATAACCAGTTTAACTAATTTAACTTTAAAATAACATTAAACTAACCCTAATCTAACCCCAAATTAACCCTAACCTCACCCTAACCTAAATCTAACCTAACCTAACCTAACCCTAACCTAACCCTAACCTAACCCTAACCTAACACTAACCTAACACTAACCTAACACTAACCTAGCCCTAACCCTAACCTAACATTAACCTAACTCTAACCTAACCCTCACTTAACACTCACCTACCCCTAACCTAACCCTAACCAAACCCTAAACTAACCCTAACCTCAACCTAACCTAACCCTAACCTAACCCTAAACTAACCCTAACCTAACCCTAACCTAACCCTAACCTAACCCTAATCTAACCCTAATCTAATCATAACCTAACTTTAACCTAACCCTAACCTAACTTTAACCTAAGAATAACCTAACACTAACCTAACACTAACCTAACACTAACCTAACGCTAAACTAACACTAACGTAACCCAACCTAACGCTAACCTAACCTTAGCCTAACCTGAATCTAACCCAAACCAAACCTTAACCTAAGCCTAACCTAACACTAACCTAACCCTAACCTAACCCTAACTAACCCTAACCTAAAACTATCGTAACACTAACCAACACTAACCTAATACTAACAAACCCTATCTTAACCTTAACCAAACAATAAACTAACCCTAATCTAACCCGTACCTAACCCTAACCTAACCCTAACCTAGCCCTAACCTAACCATAACCTAACCCTAAACTAACCCTAAACTAACCCTAAACTAACCCTAAACTAACCCTAACGTAACCGTTAGATAGCCCTAACCTAACCCTAACCTAACCCTAATCTAACCCTAACACTAACCTAATCTAACCCTAACTTATCTTTATTCTGACCCTAACATATCCCCAACCGAACCCTAACCTAACCCTAACCCTAAACTAACCCTAACCTAACCCTAACCTAACCCTAAACTAACCCTAATCTAACCCTAACCTAATCCTATCCTAACCCTAACCTTACCCTAAATTAAACCTAACTATAACCGTTACCTAATCATAACCCTAACATCTAACTCAATCTCTAATCCTAATCTCTAATTCTAACCCTATCCAGTAACCCTCACCCTTAAGCCTAACCTAAAGCTAACCTAACCTAACCCTATGCCTAGGCATGACCCTAAAATAAACCTAACCCTAAGCCTAGGCATGACCCTAAAATAAATCTAACCCTTACCTTAACCCTATCCCTACCTAGCCATAACCCTAACCATAAAATAACCTTACTGTAACATTAATTCTAGCACTAACAAATAAGCCTAGCTTAACACAAACTCTTAATAAAATCATTACCATAACACTAATTATAACAATATCATAGACCAAACAATAACCCACACTAACCCTAACTCTAATGCAAAACCAAACCATTACAATAGCTCTAATCCTCACCATAACCTCTAGCTCTCACCCAAAAACTAAATATAACCATAACAAATCAACCGAATGATAAACTAAGCTTAACCTTAACACTAGCCTGTATCGTAACACTAATGACCTAAACCAACACTAAATTTAACCCTAACACTAACTTTAACACCTAACACTAACTCTAACCATTAACCTAAAGCTAAGCATAATACTAACACCAACCCTAACCTAACCCTAAAACTAAACCTAACCCTAAAAAATATCGATAACATTAAACTAAGCGTAACCCTTACCCTAATCCTAACTCTAACACCTAACTTTAGCTATAACCCTAACAATTAAACTAATGTTAATATTAACAACTAAATCTTAACTTAACCCTTAATCTAACGTTAACCCAAACATAACCCTAATCCTAACCTTAACCCTTAAAATAAACCTAACCTTACCCAAAACCTAAGCCGTACCCTAATTCTAACCCTAACGCTAACCTAACCTAACCTTATCTAACTAAATCCCTAAACCTAAAACAAACCTAAATCTAACCCTAAGCCAACCTTAAAACATAACCCTAGATCAAAAACTAACCCTGAACATGAAGCTTTCGCTAACCCTAATTCCTCATTCTAAACTTAAAACTAATATAACCTATCACTAAATTGACCCGGACTCTTAGCAAAACTCTAACACTGAACCTAATCCTAACCCTAGCGCCGATCCTTAAATTTAACCCTAACCTTAACTCTATCCCTTCGTCTAAAAACTACTTTTAAACCTAACCTTTCACTCTTGTCACGGAACTAATATTTAGAAACAATTTTGTTTCGTAAAATAATGTATTGTTTTGTTAAGTAGAAATCACAGTAAGTTAAGGAATTGTGGGATAGAGGCTACCGGACAGTGATGAGTTTTGGAGAGAAGGTATTCAAAAGTGACTGTTGTAGATTTCTTTATTTTAGCGCTCGCTATGTTCATTTAATTATTAAAACAACATCGTAATGTTGATTTTGTGTAGTGGAAGAAGTTATATTTGTGACACCTATATTTACTCTAATCTACAGAGATTTTATTTCATGTAATGTGCCGTATTCAAGTAATAAATGTAAAAGAGTGATGCAAAAGTTTTAAGTCATGTTTTATTATTAGTTAATAATGGACGTCTGTGATTGCAGATAAGTAATACACATCAATTATTGCAAGTAAAGTCATCGTAATCCGAATATATATAAATACATGGTGTGTTACAACCCTTAACCAATAACTAAACCTAAAACTAACAGCTAAAACTATATCAAACACTAACTTTAACCCTAACCCTGACCTAACCCTTAATTAACCCTATGTTTTTCTAATCTTAAACCAAACTCTAAAACCGAAGCATAAAACTAACCCTAAATACAACCCAAACTGTAACACTACCCATAAACTACAGTCCTAACCCTAATGTTAAAACTAACAAAACTTATCCTAAAACTAACCCTTACCCTAAGCTTAACCCTAACACTAACCTTGATCCTAACACTTACCTCAAACCTTAAAACTAAAGCTAACACTAAAACTAAAACTAACCCTTACACTAACCCTAACCCTCACACCTAAACCTTACCATAATCCCTTACCCAAAAGCTAACACTAACCCAAACCCTAACCTCGAACCTACAACCAACTTTAACCCTATCCCTGACGTAACCCTCAACTAACCATTTCCCTAATCCTAATCCAAAACCTAATCGTAGCCCCTAATCTTATCCTTAAACATAACACTAAAACTAACACTAAGTCTTACACTAAACCTACTACTAATTCAACCCTTATACTAACCCTAAATGAAACACTAACCTATCCCTGAACCTAACCCTAAACATAACCCTAATCCATACCCTTACCCATAACCCTAACCTTAACCTTAAAACTGACATAACCTAATTCTAAAACTAGCCCTGACCCTAAGCTTAGCCCTAACACTAACACTAATACTAATCCTAACGACTAAACTTAGCATTAACCCTTACCCTAACCTAAAGCTAACATTTTAAACTTGAAACTAACCATAACCCTTTTCCTAACGCTAAACCTAATCCTAATCCTGACCATAGACCTAAACCTAACATTAACCATCAACTAAACCACTACAGATCCCTAACATTAACCTACACCTAACCCAACCCTTACCTAAAACCTTACAGTAACCCTAACTCTAACCTCCAACCCTAAACCTAACACTCACTTTAACCCTAATCCTAAAACTTACCTAACATTTGCCCTAACCCTACCCTCTAAAATTATGCTTAACATTAAACCTTAACTTAACATTAACCTATCCCTAAACTTAACATTAACCTATCCCTAACCTACCCCAAAACCTAACGCTAAGCCCAATCCTAACTCCTAACCGTCACACCAACCCTAACCAAGACCCATAATCCTAATACTAGCCTGACACAACCCTAATATAACGATAACCCTTACCATAACCGTACCCCTAAAACTAACTTCCGTTGTTTGTTAGTATGCAAATCTGGATTTTAAATGAAGAAATGTGTGAAAATGAGTCGCGTTTTGATGTCTTACCCATTTATGAATATTATGTAAAAAATGAATAGTATGTCAAAAGTGAATAGTGTGTCAAAAGTGAATAGCATGTCAAATGAGAAGTAGGATAAATAAGAATAGTATGTAAATTTGAATGGTAGGTTAAATATGAATTGTTTGTCAAATATTAGTAGTGTGACAAATAAGAATTGCATGTCAAATATGTATAGTATGTCAAATCTGAAAAGCATGTTAAATAAGAAATAGCATTTCAAATATGAGCAGCATGAAAAATATTTATAGTATGAAAAATATGAATATTATGTCTAATTTGAAAAGTGGTTCACATATGAGTAGAATGAAAAATACAAAAAATACGTAAAATATGAATATTATATCAAGTATGAATTTTATGTCAAATATTAATAGAATTTCACATCAAAATAGCATGTACAATAACATCAGTATGTCAAATAAGAGTAGTATTATGTGAAATATGAATACTATGTTATGAAGATGATGTCAAATATGAAAAGTATGTAAAAAATGAATAGTGTGTAAAAATTAATAGTATGTTAAATATGGATAGTCTTTAAATATATTTATTACGTCACATGTAAATAATACCTTCAATATCAACAGTATGCCATGTATAAATTGTATACCAAATATGAGTAGTATGACAAATACGAATAGCGTGTCAGATATGAATTTTAGGTCAAATAAGAATAGTATGTCAAATGTGACTATCAAGTCAAATATGATTATTCAGTCAAAAATAAGTAGTAAGAAAAATAAGAATAGCATGCCAAATATTCAGAAAAGATCACATAAGCATACCCTGAGCCGTGAGCAGCATTTTACAACCGGCCCAAGGACAGGTATTTTGAGAGAATACCCGGAGAGTGTGAGTCCAAGGACGGGTGAACCAGCTGCAATCAGGAAAAGAAACGTGCAAATATAGAATCAGTTCCATAAGGAAGGGAAAAGTGAAAATATAGAAACAAATGCCAAGAAGAAGTGAAACAGGCAAGTATAGAACCAGTTGCCACAAAGAAGGCATTGATGTTAATGGATGAAAAGCTTACAAAAATAACACAAAGAAAAGCATACTATATAACACGTACCCAGCTCCTCTTCACTCTTTTAGTGCCACATTAAAATCTATAATATTTGCTAAGTTGTGGCGATATAACCACATCATTTTTTCTCGAAATTGAAAAATATAATAAGATGGTGAAATTTAGAGCTTTTAAGCTTTCTTAGATAAATTGGTATTCGTCCTATAATTATGCTTGCAGGAATTAGGACTAAAAAGGTTAAGAGTTTTAAAGAGGGCC
Source organism: Lymnaea stagnalis (assembly GCA_964033795.1). Taxonomy (NCBI): domain Eukaryota; kingdom Metazoa; phylum Mollusca; class Gastropoda; family Lymnaeidae; genus Lymnaea; species Lymnaea stagnalis. The sequence continues at coordinate 573,905 of CAXITT010000097.1, read as the reverse complement.
TCTGTAAATCGGTCGCCAGGAAAGCTTTCATTTCTCCCCTTTGGAAGACATTGTAGAAACTGAGAAATTATCTCTCTTTTTTTATCACCTTTGCAAGGTTTCGTCTTTTTGCGGTTCTACTTATGTTATGGAGTACAAAAGTGCTCGGACATTTTGTGTATCTTTCTAATCCTCTCTTGACATTTTTGAGCTAGTCGTCTACCCATTATCCCTATGGACCTAGTATAGTGTCGAAAAACTTCGGTCAAAAGTCGTGTTTTTATACCAATGGTTCTCAACCGATGTCAAATCTAACAGGCGTATATTGTTATCGATGTCAAAACTAACAAGCATAAGATCTTGCCGAATTATCGTTAACTGAAACATAATTTCAAAGAATTTAAAAACAATGTTTTATTTCTTAATAATATGTTACATATTTATATATTATTTTTCTACTTTTAAGATAAGATAATATAAGATTCTTTCATTAATCCAAATAAATGGAAATGTTTTTTGATTGCACTTATACATTTTCATTACAAAAATTAAACAATTTGAACACAAGACATTTATAAGACATTATTTCAAACAGCCATTCAGTGAGATCTCTTATCAAAATCGGGGACTTATTAGTTCTCATTTCAATGTGTGACTTCAGAGGAAGCACGCGAGTAAATTCGTACAGATTGCGGAACAAAATAATTTGTATATCTGTCAGTCCTTTCCCTGATGGAAAGAATTCGTCCCGAATGGCGCGATCCTATGTATCTGTAATGAAGAGGGTGGGATGTATCATCCAAAATGTGTTTAGTTTTGCAAAAACACCTTTCTTCAAATAGTTCTTCAAGGGAAGTATGTTTAGTTTGTGTTATGTTTCTAGCTTTCTTGATTAGTCGGTTCATGCGGTGTTTAATATCAGGGTGCTGGGAGGCGAATGGTCTAAACTGAGCAAATCTCAAGTTGGTGGTCTGCAGTTCAATTCCAGCCTATTTGACAACTCATCTAAGAGAAAGAAAACTCTGAAATCAAATCCGGAGTTGGAGTCACGAGAGGCGGATAACATTGATACAATGAAAGTCATTGGTGCCATGCTGTATCATCCATTGATCCAGCGACGTGGAGAGACGCGATTTGCTGTTGGAACCAGCTTATAATCCTTGAAGAATAATCCCAGGCCATGTGGATTTCGTCCTCCGAAGCCCACTCCATCGTCACATTGTGACGGACGGTTGCCAGCAAAAAAAAATATCAGACGTTCGATTTCCACATCGGCAGGTAACACTGAAATTAAGCAGGCTTCAAATTGTTGCACTGTAAAATAAGTTAACGACTTGCTTGTTTACGCGAAAATTATACAGTTTTTTCAGGTAGAACAGTCTTTGGTTGAATTTCTTATACAGCATTTGACCATGCTCGTGCTATGTTAGCTTGTTATTAATGGTGACACCTAAGTACTTGTATGCCTTTACTATCTCTACATTTTGATTTTATTTTGATATCTGTAATCTGGTATTTCCCCCTCCTGAAATCAGCAACCATTTCCTTTGTTTTTTAGACATTCAACTGGAGAATTTTTTCATCGCACCAATTGATAAAGCTTGTAACTAAGTTGCTGTATAGGCCTTCTCCCTTAGATTTTAAGCCAACAATGTTGGTATCATCAGCAAATTTTGAGATTGAAAATGTGTCGCTTGAGCTTTGAATATCATTTGTACATATTGTGTACAGGAGAGAGAACGGATCCTTGTGGTGCCCGGTGCTTCTTTCTCTGGTTAGAGATGATTGGTTATTTACTTTGACATTTTTGGTCGATTAGTTAAAAAAGTTCAGTATCCAAACCCGAATATTTAAATTGACACCTAGAGAGGAAAGTTTCTTTACCATAAGGTGTAGTTGGATAGTGTTAAATGCTGACGAGAGTCTAATAAGAGCACTCTAGCATATGTTTTTAAGGGCTGTCTAGGTGATGGTAAAGCCTCTTCAATAATAGTAAGATGTCAACCTCATGTGCTTCTGGCAGGTTTGTAAGCAAATTGGTTGGGGTCAAGATTTTGCTGAACTTCATTCAAAATTTCCTTCAGAATTATTTTCTCAAAACATTTAATGACAATAATAATAATAATAAGGGGTCTTATATAGCGCGGTACCCCAGCCTAGGGCTGAGCTCACCGCGCTGTACATAAAAACTTTATCAAAAGAGACATAATCATGACATTAAAATAAAATACATTTTTGAAATAAAGAACAGCAAAAAAAATGTATATTCACCCACCCCAACTCATTACTTTTACAAGGCAAACCATGGACGGCAGCAAGCAAGATCCTTTAACGGTCAGAGGAGGGGAATCACTCAGGGTAGTATAATTTAAAAAGATATGTTTTTAAGGCAGTTTTGAAGGCCTGGGTGTTTGGTATATTACGTATGTGTAGTGGGGCGCAGAAAGAGAAAGATCGTTCACCATATGTTTTAGTGTGTGTCTTGGGAACATACAGAATACGCGTGTCTGCAGAGGAGTGAAGCTGTCGAAGGCGTGAATAGACAGAAAGAAGTTCGGTTAGATAGGAAGGGCAGGAATCCAAGAAAAAGTTACGACAGAGAACAGACAACTTGTAGTCAATGCGTGCCTGTATAGGTAGCCAATGAAGGGAATGGAGTAGTGGAGTGACGTGAATAGAGGTAAGTGCAACAGGTCGTAAGTCGTTGTTGCACGTTACCTTATTTTTCTTTAAAATTGTTATGATTTCTGAAGTTTTTCAATTTTCTGGTATTGTGTGGGTTACATAAGATTTATTAAACATGTTTTAAAAAAATGTAAGAGAGCTACTCTGAGCATTGTTTAATGCTCTGACCACTTAATTTGTCTAGTTCCGAGGCCTTGGCTGCATCCACTTGTTTAAATTATGCCATCACTCCATGTTCGGTGAACAATAAAGTTCCATCCTGTGTACTACTGCCATCTCAAAATAAATTCATTATCTCATCGTGTACTTTTCCAAAGTCCAGGCTGTCAAAATGACAATAAAAGTCATTTAAGTCGTTAACAAAATTCCTCATATTCCTCAACACATAAGCATTCTCGCTAGGAGTATATCCTGTTTTTTGTCTTAGTCCTGCCCAAGAAGCCTTTGAGTTGTTACTAAGGAATAATTTGTCGATTTTTTTTGTATTGTTTTTTACCTTGATATATTTTTTCTTTCAATATTTTCTTAGCTTTAATGAATTCCCATGATCGTTAAATCTTAAACATAAACTTCTTGTGGTGTGTGGCTTCCTTTATTTCTCTGCTCATCCAGGGTTTGTTGTTGTTGAGTACTCGGATGGTTTTTTGGGGAATAAGTTCATCTACACAGAACTTAATGTAGGAATTGAAGGTGTTTGTTAGTTCTTCAATGTCCGGGCAAGTGTTAATAAACGTGCCCCAGGCTGTACATTCCAAGCAGGCTTGAAGTTTTTCTGTCGCCTCATCTGACCACAAATCAATAGTTTTTTAATTGAATTTTTGTTGTTTTAAGACTGGCTTATAGCATTGCGTTATTCGGACCATTGTGTGGTCAGATTCTCCTAGTGGAAATAAAGCACGACATGTGTAGGCCTTAAACAACGGACGAAAAGGCCTTTAAACTAGTTTCTAAAAAGTTTGTTTTAAAATATGTGTTTAATATCCGACAGGTCGGACGAAAAGTGTACCGGAAATCTAAATTTCTCCTAGACTAAAATAACTTTTAAACAGCTATTTTATTCTAATATGTTATTATTTTTTTTTAATACACAAATTATTCACGTGTAAGGGATTGTGAGAGTAAAAGAAGTAGTTAAAGAAACACAGTTTGAAGTTTGTTTCTTTTTTTTTTTTTTTTTTTTTTTTTTTTTTTTTTTTTTTTTTTGGATAAAATGATACGACATTTGTTCACCCCCTAAACATTTTGAGAGTCCCTTCGTCTAGACGCTCGGTAAAGGAAGTTAACCGAATTTTCAGAGCTTTGTAATAGAGCACTACAACATTTTGACCAACCTAAACCAGGGTTCCTCTCTGGATTCTCAACAGAGACTCAATTAATCATAACCACCAACGACCTCCTTGCCTCCTATGACAAAGGTACCCAGGTTGACTTCTTCAAGACCTTCGACACTGTTCCACACAGCCTTATTCTACATAAGCTCCACCACTACGGCATTACCGGCAACCTTCACTTCTGGCTCTCAACATTACTAACACTAAGTACCATGCAAGTAGTGGTAGACAGCGTCCGATCAGGGAAAGCCAGGAGTTCCACAAGGCACAGTGCTGGGCCCCCTTCTCTTCCTTTTTCACATAAACGACCTCCCCGATATTATACAAATTCAAGTGAGGCTGTTTACAGATGGCTGTCTTGTCTACAGAGAGATAAATGTTCACAATGACCAAAACCACCATCAAACAGATTTGAAGTGCTTTATGAATGGGGCAGACAAATGGAGCATGCAATTTGTGAAACAAAAGGCTATACAATGAGTATCTCAAGAAAAAAACAATCAACTCATATTTACTCACTAAATGAGACAATCCTCCAACAAGTATCCAATAGTCCATACCTTGGAATTCTCTTCTCAAAAAACCTAAAACGGTCACCGAATAAAAACAACATTTTAAAAAAAGCCAACTCCTCACTTGGTTTCATTCGAAGAAATCTGCGCCACTGCCCAACTTCCTGCAAACGAAATGCCTATCTCGCATTGTCCGTCCACTACTGGAATATGGTGCGATCATCTGGGACCCACACCTTAAGCAAGACGTGGATAAGATGGAGCGAATTCAACGTAATGCGGTGCGTTTCATCGCACGAGACTACAAATCCACCACTTCTTGCTTCGTCACGGGTCTCTTAAAAAGATTTTACTTCCCTTCCCTTAAAGACAGACGACAGGAACTCCGCCTGATATTCTTATATAAAGTGATCATGGGACTGGTGCCGGCCATCCAAGAAGGCACGTACCCCACCCCACAGAAACCGCGTAGACTGATCAGAGCAATACGCTCACTGAACACTGACAAACCCATAAACAATTACACCCGAAACAACAGCAAATGTTTCATCGCGTCTCATTGCAACACAGTGCAGTATAAACAATCTTTGTTCCCAAGCACAATAATAGCTTGGAACCACCTGGACAATACCGCTGTGAACTCGACATCGGTCGAAAACTTCAAGGCTGCCCTGGCATTTGCTAGAAGCTTTTAGACCAGCAACACCATTGCCCCAACTGTTGCAAAGATGCCAGTATATGGATGCAGCAACGAACACTAGTAGAACCAGAACCAGAGATAACTTTTTAAAGAGAACGCCAAATCAAAAATGTACAGGTTATTTTATTCAAATCTGCTTATCGTGCATTAGTCATTTCAAGATCAACGTGATGACGTTGGTGTGGTCGTACGGGAGCGGGGTAGTCAGGTCAAAACAAGTTGTTCTGTTTAATAAGCTAATGATTGGACTTAATTGGTATAATGTCAGGGGGAAGATGAAATTTAAAAAAAAATAGGAAGTTAACCTTTTTTTTCAAATGTCATTTAGCTTGGTAAAAAAATTGTGGCTTTAAAATCATGCTGCACATTGAAAGTTTATAAAAAATGATGTATTTACTATCATTAATAACTTCTATTTTTAAGACAACCTGAATCCAAAATATTTCTTTTCCCCATGTGCATAAATTTATACACATGACCCTTGTATGTATATTTCGATGTGTAAATCTGAGCGAGTATGTCAGTTTTACATTTTATAGATTTGTTAAATGTCACCATGTTATATGAGGGCAACAACCATGTTTATATCAATACACAGACATTCACGTGCATGCTGAGCTTGCAAGAAAGAAATCATGAAAATAATCTGGTCCCAAAATATATTTTATAAAATCAATAATTTGTGTTATAGTGATTGACCAGTCGTAGGTCATATCTAGCTAGGATTAATTTTTTTTTTTGTTCTGGAATGGTTAATCTGTTTTGTTCACTTAAACGATACCATTAGCTGATATCTGCACGCTATGTGTTTTAAAAAATTTTTTAAGGAAAAAAAACATTCTTTGACAAATTTTAATTAAACTATTCTGTCGTGTATGCAAAATATAATTGAAATACATTTGGCGGGTTCAAATTCAGGGAGCTAGCCCTTTATTAGATTTCGACATTGCAAATGCTGGTGCAACATACCTCAAAACCTCGGTTTCCATCTTGAATCTTATTTTTATAGAGCAGGAGTCCTGAAACTACGACTCCCAGTGGTCCTTCTGTGCGGCATTTCAGATTTTCCGGGGGAAAAGGGGGCGGGGGTGCCAGTGGCCAGAAGTGGGCGAGTTGGCTGCTGGAAAAAGACGTCCCAGGGCGCCAGAATACCAAGGGTGCCAAAATGAGCTTTGATGTAATTATTGGTTTAAAATAATTGGTTTCGTTTGTGATGTGTTCCAGAATCATTTGCCAAACACTTCCGTTCAACTAATACTTTAACATTGATCAGCATTATGGAAGGAGGGTGCAGAAATTGAGAAAGCTGAAGACAGTCGGCAATTTCTAAATCTATGTCTAAACATTGGCACATAAATAAATTTGGTGTGTGTTTAAACAAATTTCAAGGTTGTATTTCGAGTGGAATGGGATAGAATCAGCCGTAATAATGACCAAAAATATCGGTATCAACTAAATTCATTCCAGTTGTGTCGCCCTTAATGATAAACTTTAGCAAAAACTATTATTGCAATTTTAGAACTTTATATTGATGAAACGGAATTTAACATAGCGTTATTTAACACTTCAAACTGGTAAAGTTTAAAACAAGTCAATAAAAACACTGATACATGCTAACTACTGGATTTAAGACATTTACATTAAGTAAGGAGCGGTAAGTAAGATTTTTATAATCGAATAATGAAAGTCCTTAATAAGATTAACTTTAAATACACGGATCATCAAATATTTGAGCCGATCGATATTTCGTGGTTCCACTTACTGTAATCATTTCAAGGCACCAGTTACTGTTATTTTAATAAACGTTTTAAAAATATTATAATTTTGTAATTTTTAAATAAAGGTTGTTTTTTTTTGTGTTAGTTTTATTGTTGTATAAATTTGTTGATATAAGTGAGAGGGTTACATTCTCAGGGTTTATGTGTAATGCCCCAACGAGCGATGCCTGAAAGAAAACATTGTTCCTTATTTTGGCCGGCCTGGGCAACGTAAATGTACATGGTTAACAGCAGCACATATTATTATTGAACAGATAGTTTTATCATTTCATTGCCAAAGTTTTCATTTTTAATCCTCTATTTTTATAATGAATATCTTTTTTTAATTTATAAAAAAATCGTACAATTTTGCAAACTACATATAAGATATGAGCAATGTGCATAGAATTGAAATATGTTCAGTGTCCATAGATTTAAAGTTTGTGGAGAGATTTGAGATGTGTGCATAGTGCATTGAATTGAGATATGTGCTGTTTAAATACCCATGAGATATGCCCAGTGTGCATATAATTGAGACCTGTGCAATGTTCATAGATTTGAGATAAGAGCAATGTGCATTGAATCGATATATGAGCATTGCACATACAAATGAGATAAGTTTAGTGTAAATAGATTTTATATATTTTCATTGAACATAGAATTTTGATATGTCTTATGAGCATGAATTGATATACATGCAGAGTGCATAGAGATGAGATAAGGGTAGTGTTCTTATATTTGAGATATCTGCAGTGAACATAGAATAATATATGTTCAGTGGCCATAGAATAAGATATGTGCAGTAAACATGTAATAAGTTATGTGTATTGGGCATAGGGTTGAGATACGTTAATTGAGCATAGAATTGAAATTTGAGCATTTTTCATAAAAGATAGTAATGTGCCGCAGGCATACAATTGAGATATATGCATTGTGAATAGCATTGAGATATTGCCGAGTACATAGAAGCTAAATATTTGCAGTTTTCATAGAGTTGAGATATGTACAGTGTGCATAGAATTGAGATATTTGCCGTATGCACACACTTGAGATATATGCAGTGTGAATACAACAGAGGTATGTGCCGTGTACATAGAAGCTAGATATTTTCAGTGTTGACACAAATGAGATATTAGCAGTTTGCTTATAATTGAGGTATTTAAAAATTACACAAGAATGATATATTTCCAATGAGAATAAATTGAGATATAAATAGTTGGGATAGAATTGCGATATGCGCAGTATGTATAGATTTAAGACATTTGCAGTGTTCAATGAATTGGAATTGGTCCATTGTGCATAGAGTTGAGATGTGAATTGTGATTTTAATTAAGTTGCAAGCACAATTCATAAAATTGGCATAAGTGCATTTTCTTACAATTTAGAATTGTGCAGTGCGAATAGACTAGAGATGTGTGCAAAGTTTATAGAAATCAATCATACTTTTTTCTTAACTATATCCGGGAACGGCCCCTTACACTGTAAAATGACTCTTATCTAGCCCCTTGCTTATAGAGTTTTCGGACTGCTTTTATAGAAATCCAATGTCCGTTGTGGATGATAGATATTGTCTTTTAATTGTTCCACGACTATACTTTACATTTTGTTTGCCTGTTATTTGCTTGAAAAAAATTTTTTCGCCATTAGGCCTGTGAAAAAAAGTAGATTTTATATATCTAAATTTGCTTTGAGTACATTCTATTAGTTTGTCAATTACAGTGTAATCAGCTAGAGAGCTAGCTGATATATATATATATATATATTTGTCTATATATAATTTTAAAAATATGTGGAGATGGTGTGTGTGTTTAGTTTCTTTCCTTCTGTTTTTGTTTTAAATATGACTTTCTTGAGCATCCACGCCCTCAGAATTTAAGATTTAAAATATTGAAAGAGATTTATTCTATAACTTCCTTATTATAATTTTTTTTTAATATTATTTGTGTTATATTTATAATTACTATGTCTATCACACGAAAACGAACCCATTTGTTTAGATTGATGTCTAGAGTTTCAATGACTACCTACAGGTAACACAACATGTGGTCTCACATCCCAAGTCAAGCATCTTTGGCCTCAGCATTGACAACAAAGGGAAGCGACTGTGACCATACAACAACAACGACGTCATAGCATCTCCATTTGTCCTGAAAGAGGCGGCAGATTACAAGGATTACAACAATACATATAAACAAATAGCCATAACTTAACTAATACACTATCATCCACTAATTATAAATGAAGTCTTTCTGTCTTGTAATCTTTAAATCTCACCATGAGGGGGTTCTGCATATGTTTTAATACGGTTGCTGACGTGACCCAGATTCTGATTTATCTGTTACTTGTATGTTGTGGTATGGTTTCTGATGTGACTTAATTTCGGGTTCATCTGTTGTCGTATGGTTTCTAGTGTGACTTAATTTCGGGTTCATCTGTTACGTGTATGTTGTCGTATGGTTTCTGATGTGACTTAATTTCGGGTTCATCTGTTACTTTGTATGTTGTCGTATGGTTGCTGATGTGACTCAGGTTCTGGTTGATCTGTTAGTTTTATGTTGTGGTACTGTTTCTGATGTGACGCAGGTTCGGTTTTACCTGTTACTCGTATGTTGTTGTATGGTTGCTGATGTGACTCATGTTCGGGTTTATTTGTTAAAAGTATGTTGTGGTATTGTTGCTGATGTGACTCATGTTCTGGTTTATCTGTTACTACTGGTTTGAACAGTTTCAATTCCTAACACCATTTCTTACATTTTTAAAAGTGTACTGGATCAACTCTAGCCTATTACAATTTCTATTTGTCATAGTCTCAGTTTGTTGCCACCATGTTATATTTAGTAATATTATGTCTAACATAAGGAAAAATAAAATCACTGTTTAACTTGATGTCTAAATCTTTAACTACTAACAATTAAAACAATATATTAATTCAAGGATCAAAACTTTCACATATTGGCAAAGAAGACACCCTTAAGTAGACGACATGTTTACGTCATATTTTAACGTGCTGTGAACTCTAGCATACAACAAACAAGCTCAAAACTGCATTTGAGATGTGTCTACCTAAAAATAATCTCTTTAGCTGAATAAATTTAATAGTCTGTACTAATTGAATTTGGGAGAAGACTGGAAATGAAAATAATGCATAAAGCGGCTCCAGATGCATGAGTAGTAAAGACTATTAAAGCGTACACGATACGTTTTTGAGAGAGCATTTAGCACGAGTAATTTTACTTTACGAGATTCATTGTGTTGATAAATTGATATTACAATGAGTTGGTCCAGTCATTGTTTTTGGGCAGAAGTAGAGGTAGGTTACCAAATACCTAATTATTTTTTTAAGGGCTACAATACTAAGAAAAGGTCAGAAACTTAATGGGCTTAGCTTAATATTCATGTAAATTTATTCAAGTGTTTTCTGTTCATTACCTGCACAGCTCACTGACCTCACTATAAAAGGGGTTAATCCAAAAAGATTGTTTATACTTTTGCGTGCGATAATCTGGACATTTAAGTGTAAGCATGTGGACTATTAAGTATGATAATGTGGACCGTTCAGTGTGTTAATGCACTGAAAACTTAAAAGACCTCAGTCCACAAACCCCATTCTCAAACTGCCTAACACTAATCTACCATTTATCCTGAACACAGATGTTTCCACCAAAGTTACGATGCGTGCCTGATGCAAGAGAAACAAAGTCTTCTTCACACAATGAAGTCCATTACCCACAAGCTGCTGGACCCTGAAACAAGATACTCCTCGCTTTAAAGAGAATTTTTTGCACGTTTCTGTTGAAAGTAGCGTTGGACAAATCTGCAGTTGTAGTTGAAATGGTTCTGTCACTCCTGCTTAAAACAGTCATGCACGTAGTAAACTAATTGCGAGTGTAGGTGACGTCAAGTTTGTGGTAATTTAATGGGGTTCATCATGGCTAGCGTCTGTTGTTGCAGAATCGCTCGGTTTTCTTCTTACAGTCAAAATGTAGACCTGGAGTAAATATCACATTAAAAAAATAATGTAAATGAATTGTAACATTGTCTTCTGTTATCATATTTTAGTTTTAAGCCTTTAATTCTTTTGCTGGTTTTGTTTTGTTTTTTTTTGTTGTTGTTTTTTTTACATTTTTTTAAAATGTTGATTATAAATTCATTATGTTGATAGTCTCATTGTTTTGTTTTGTTGTTGTTTTTTTTTGTGTTTTTTGGGGGTTTTTTTGTTTTCATACTCCGTTCAGATTAATGAGATACAAACATAATGTGTCAGTAGACACTATGCTTAAGTACTAAATGCAAGAAAAACATGTCATCATAAAAAAAAAAATAAAAAAAAGTGTATGGCGTTAAAGTAAGTTAATATGAACCTACCTATTAAAAGAAATAAGGAAGAGAAAGAAAAAAAAAATTGCGCATAACTGATTTAAATCAACTAAGAAAAAAAGACAAGAAAGTGGTTTGAAGTGCAGTATAAAACCAAGGATAAGATAGTGCAGCTATGTAAACTACGACACAACATACCGGCCTGGTCATCTTTTTAGTATGCCTTGCAATGCAAGACTACAAAACATTATGCTCCGGCTTTACAGTCCGAAACTCATCCCTTCTTCCGTTGAAGGACAGTGTTAACGCCACTTTCAAAGTTCACAACATGAACCTCCAGTACTTCTCACACCATGCAACACATCATCAAACTGTACATCACCAACTGAACATCACCAACTGTCCATCCTGGCAATGCATCTATGGTAGTTTTTTGACAAAGAAGAAGAATTATGATTTCGATTCATGTTATTACTGTATGGAGTCAACACACTCAAACCCTATAATTAATCCTATTTTACATATCTCTTCGTCATCACCGATGTTTCAATTTTTTAAACCAGACAGTTGTCTTGTTGTTACTGGGTTTAGTGGCAAATTACGTGTTGTCACTATCAAAAACCAAAAGAGGTTTTAAAAGCAGACAAAGTCATTGATGCACCTAATTGTGCAATTGTGACTCATCCAAAAAAAATTCTTCTTGTAAAAAAATAGCTACAAATATCGCGGAGACCACGATATTTTCTGTTCATTGAAACAACTTATTAACCATAAATATCTTTTCTGTAAACGTGTATTATGATTTCGAGCTCACTGCTTTGATGCACTATTCCTAAGGTGATTTTCAAAAGACACGTGTGTGATTTCTTAGAATGACACTCACGTCGCCATTGTTTCACCTACTCATAATTCACACTAGGAAACTGCAGCACTAATTTCTGGTTCTTGGTGGTGGGGGGGGGGGGGGAAAGGGCCCCCTCAAAAAAAGGTGTATGGGGAGCGGGGGGGGGGGAAATGTGCACGTCATAAAAACTTACATATAATGGTGCTTTTATATCACTACAACACATGACAGTTGGTGCTTTCATAACACTACCACACATGACAGTTGGTGCTTTTATAACACTACCACACATGACAGTTGGTGCTTTTATAACACTACCACACATGACAGTTGGTGCTTTCATAACACTACAACACATGACAGTTGGTGCTTTTATAACACTACAACACATGACAGTTGGTGCTTTCATAACACTACCACACATGACAGTTGGTGCTTTTATAACACTACCACACATGACATATGGTGCTTTCATAACACTACCACACATGACAGTTGGTGCTTTTATATCACTACAACACATGACAGTTGGTGCTTTTATAACACTACCACACATGACAGTTTATGCTTTCATAACACTACCAGACATGACAGTTGGTGCTTTCATAACACTACCACACATGACAGTTGGTTCTTTCATATCACTACAACACATGACAGTTGGTGCTTTTATATCACTACAACACATGACAGTTGGTGCTTTTATATCACTACCACACATGACAGTTGGTGCTTTTATATCACTACAACACATGACAGTTAGTGCTTTTATATCACTACAACACATGACAGTTGGTGCTTTCATAACACTACCACACATGACAGTTGGTGCTTTTATAACACTACCACACTTGACAGTTGGTGCTTTCATAACACTACCACACATGACAGTTGGTGCTTTCATAACACTACCACACATGACAGTTGGTGCTTTTATAACACTACCACACATGACAGTTGGTGCTTTCATAACACTACCACACCTGACAGTTGGTGCTTTCATAACACTACCACACATGACAGTTGGTGCTTTCATAACACTACCACACATGACAGTTGGTGCTTTTATAACACTACCACACATGACAGTTGGTGCTTTTATAACACTACCACACATGACAGTTGGTGCTTTCACAACACTACCACACATGACAGTTGGTGCTTTCATAACACTACCACACATGACAGTTGGTGCTTTCACAACACTACCACACATGACAGTTGGTGCTTTTATTCACGATTGAGCGTGGGCGGACGTAGATTTTTTTTTAGATACATGTTTTGCGTTTTAATCCTGGTTATTTTTGGAAGGAAAAATGTGCACGTCATAAAAACTCACATATAAATTGTTTGTACAAAGCATAATTCAAATTGAAAAAAATATATATATATAAATGGGTTCTTGTATATATTACTTTAAAATTAAATCAAATATTCAAACTAAAAAAAACATTTTTTTTTATTAAAAATTTCTTAAAATTGCTACCAGAAAGTAATTTGAAGATTATATAAATATAAATTTAAACTTGTTCAACTCACAATTTAAAAACTTTATTTAAAAGCACGCAAACAAGAATAAGTGTTATTTTTAACCTTTAAATTACCTTATTGTTTTTTCAACGTGTCAGCGTTTTTACTTCATGTTGCTTGCACTTGAAACAAAAGGTCCATTGGCGAAAAATGAGGATTATCTTTGGATTATGAAATGGCAACGCTAACCAACAGTCAATGTTCTCCGGCGAAACAAGCAATCGCTGCAGGAACTTCAGGACTTGTTCATAAGCCAATCGTGGCTACGAACATAATAATAGACGCCAAATCACTTCATAGCAATTCACACAAATGATAATAAACAAAAACAGAACGCATGACATCTTTGATGTTTTTTTTTCTTCTTTTATCTTTGGATTTACGTTTGGTGCCTTAGCTATCTGATTGTAAAAAGAATACGCAAATATGAATGAAATTATAGCGTTTTCACCTACGGTTAATGTATATCAAGTAATTTGTAAAAATGCCGGTAAATAAAAAATATTAAAAGTGTATTTAAAAAGATTTTTTTTTTTAATTTTATCAACATATTAAAAAATTTTTAAAATATTTGAGGACTTATGGACTCTCAGAGAAAAGAGTTTATGACTTGTAAAAGGGGCTGAAAAGATGGACGAGATATCCCTTCAAGTAACTCATCTTTAGTTGTTATTATCAATTTCATATTTGCCTAAATAAGGATTTAGCACGGAAACTATTTATTTTGTTAAACTATCTTGCACTGGTCAGATAATTTTATATTAGATAAAAAATAAAACAAAATACGTTACTGTAATAACCAACCGAACGTATTGTTTTTCTTTCCTAGAAATAAGCTATGTATGTAGGGGGGGGGAGGGGGGTTTCCGCGATGTATTTGCTTTTTGTTTCATAATTCTAGTAAAGCTAATCTCAGGTTTATGGAATCTTGAAATGCAAATATATATTTGCATAGTAAATTTTTATTTGGTCGAAGAGCAGCAATATTATTGAAGGATCTTTTCAAATAAAGCTTATTGATCCCTTGTTGTAAATGTGTAGTCTACATCTTAAATATATGTCATATGAGTATTGTCCATCTCAAAAAGATATGTCATGTTACAAAAATTGTCAAGCAAGTAAACAAAACCAACCAACTGAAAAGGGGTTTAAATCATCCTTCAAACAATTTGGAAGAGTTATCTTTCTGTCAAGCTATGTCATATCTTGGAAAACGCAAAACAAAGTCTGTACTAAATATTTATACAAACCATATTAATAAAATGTATATACCAACACCTCAACTTTTATTTATATAGTAAATCCGACTTAAGCTTGATTTGCCTTCTCTGGTTACATTTTTTTTAATGATTTAAATGGTATATAGTTACCTTTATTCACAAGGCAGGTTGTTGACTGTACAGGTCCTCCACAAACAGAATAAGAAAATGTAAAACTGTGTTTTGAATAAGATGTTAGATCTGTGGTCACTGTGTATGTAGCAATGTGTTCACTTTTTACTACCTCTGTGTTGTTTACAGCAATTGATATATTACAAGGACTGGGAGAATTCAGACATTGGAACTTAATAACTGATCCAGGGGGAACAGTTGTTGGACAGGTCATGGGAGCATCATTTAGTGTCAAACTTGTTGTAACAGCATTCACATCTGTGTGTCAAAAAGTGAAACATTGTACATTATTATATTAAAATTATAGTATAAATAGTATCTTTAAAAAGGACTGGAGAAAAATGCCCTGCCTTTAATTTTAAATGTGTATCTGCGAATCCAACAACAGATCTAATTTTTTTTAAACAAATTTCAGGATACATTTTTCTATTTGTGCACTCATAAATTAATTTTTTTTTTAAATGATTTATAACAAATATCACGTGATCGTTAAAAATACTAAATGATAATTAAAATAATTGCAAATTTTTTTTTTTTTTGAATTTACGACAATATGTGATAGTAACAACCTATGTTGGACAGCATAAGGTGCCCACTGCGTTAAAAGGGGGTAGTTGTCATCTGTCAAATTTTTAAGCACTATATATATATATATTAATGAGTGAACAAGTGCCATTGCTTTTCGGTTGGATTCTTAAAAACAATTATAATTATTTCCTGCAGTTTTACAGATATCGAACCAACTTAAATACGATCAATTTATATGTTTTTATGCATGTATAAATAGTATTTAACTTATAAGTATTATCATGATAAGTTCATAATTTAATGTAACAATTATGCTAAGAATTCACTTCATTGCAAGATTAGATTTTATATAGATACCATTTTATTTCATTATAACTACACCTTAAATGAAAGTGTGAAAATGTTTGTTTTGTTTTGTTTCGTTATTAATGATTGTGTTTCGAGACGTGCTTCAATAATTATCCGGAAAACTCAACAATCGTGATATCACATACCCATTATTACATTACCAAATATAAAGGTTAATCAATAAAATGCTGAGTAAGCAATATTTTTTTTATACTTTTTTTAAAATAATGTCTTAAGTTATGCGCAAAGTTTTCATTAAATCAAGCAATATAGGGGGGGGGGGTATTTTATTTTATTAGAAACCATCAACATTCGAAGTGCTGGCCATGAAGAATCCAACAAATTTCCGCTTGAAATTCACATGTTGCCTTGCAGAGTTATGGAAGGCATCTATGACTACAACATTGAAATACTTAAGAAGATAATCGAGAAATGAGAAAACATCGCTCTTAGTTTCGTCACGATAAATTCGGTGATTTAACTTGGAGGATTGACGAAACGTGTTAGGAAAGCATCAACACATTCACAAAAATGGAGATGAATCGATAGGTCATGGACGTGATTAAAAACATGTGTTGAAATCTATGGCAGTTCTTTATGGCGTCATTTTTTTTTTTTTTTTTTTTTTTGGGGTTAGGTTGCATAAATTTATATCCAGATTTTTAAAGCATAAGAAAAATGAGATTTCATTCTTTTCACAAAAATGGAGATGAATCGATAGGTCATGGACGTGATTAAAAACATGTGTTGAAATCTATGGCAGTTCTTTATGGCGTCATTTTTTTTTTTTTTTTTTTTGGGGTTAGGTTGCATAAATATATATCCAGATTTTAGAAGCAGAAGAAAAATGAGATTTCATTCTTGTAGAGCTCTACTGGACAGTTATGAAAAATAGTTTATTTTAAGCAGTGTTGTGCAAACTATGGCTCATGTTCAAATTGTGGCTCGTGCCTCCATTTTCCTTCGCTCATTCTTCTTTTAAAAAATATCATTAAAATGGAGACAAATGATTGATCTGTTATTTAAATTTTTGATTGAGTTGTTCGTTTTTCTGGTGAAATCTTCTTGTTGTGGGGTTATGTTTCTTAAAAAATAAATTCCCTAGGATTCTTGGGAAATGCCAGACCAGTCCTCCGCTTTCACGATTTATGGCTTACATGCCTTTGTTACCTCTTGAATCTGGCTCAAAGCTACAAAGGTTTGCCCATCACTGCTCTAACATAAGATAAGATTCTTTTGATGATCCAAACAAATTGAAATGCTTTTTGATTGGATTATAAATTTTCAGCACATAATTAAAACAATTTGAACACGAGACATCCACATTAAATTATTTTACTAGTGAAAAAAACAGCCATACAGTGAATTCTCTTAGCCAAAGCAGGGACTTTTTAGTTCTCATGAAGACTTGTGACGTCAGGGGGAACTCGCTGAATGCCAGACTTTCGGAGCCTAGTTTCATGGAGTACATCCAAAAGTCTCTCAATAGCCTGCAGCTTGTTAGCATTAGGTGGAATGTAATTAAGGATGATACAAATTTGGGTGAACTCCCTGGGTAGGTAAATGGCCTTAAAGTGATGCAGAGTAGTTCTATGGCGGGTTTACAAGCTACATGTTCACTGGACATGTTGTTGATGTTACATTTGTTTTTGTTAACATATATTGCAAATTCCCCTCCTTTGCATTTGCCACTGTCGGTTGTTCTATCGGCACGGAAAATGTTAAATATGTCCAATTGCCACTACTGAATCTGGTACTGTTTCGTTAAGCCATGTTTCTGTCGAGCATATTAAAGAGCTTTCGCGAAATTGATAAAATTCTTACAGCAACAATCCAGTTCATCCATCTTGTTACTCAGTGATCTGACATTTCCCAAAACAACAGGGGGAAGAAAGCCCCGCTGTCCTCTGTTTCTGCATTTCACACGATTGCCTCCCCTTCTGTCTCGCTTTCTTTGTCTCGGTCGTGAATCGGTCGCCATTTGTTGCTGGCTTGGCGAAAGTTTACCAAAATTTCGGTGAAATGTTTATGTTAGCCTGAGTAATTTGATATCCAAAGTCCATATTAAAACTATTTCCTGCGACAGAAACACACAAAACTCACAAGAAATCGTCCTGAGCACCTCCATTTTCGGCAAATTTGGAGAGGTAACATCGCGAATTTACAATGGCCGCCATCTTGGTTGACACGTCCGTGAAAAGTTCACGGATAGTAGGTTACCTAGTATGTTAATATCAAAATATCAAAATGTACTAAAATAATAACTAGTAATTCATGTAATATTTACCATATATTTTAGGTACTTGGAGTTCCTTGCTAAAAACACGTGTCCCAGAAAAGGAATTACCCCACGAAATACGTATTTTAGCCTCACTGTCAATGAGAACTGCCGATCTGTTAGCCACTATGTCATATACATTGTCTCCGTCTACAGCACAGTAGCAGGGATCAGGGTTTGGAGTACTACAAATGTCCAAAGTGCTGGTACAGACCTGTAAAATATAGCAAGTGATCAAATTAAACTCAATTGGATTATCTTCTATAGTATCCAGCTTCTTTGACTTTAAGTAATGTATTATACATAGGCATCAAAGAAAACGTTTAAAACAGTAAATTTTCAAATACTTGTATTTCTGTTTGATCCTAAAAGTTATCTGATGCATACATGTATTTTGGCTCTAGGATCCTTCTCCACACAAAAATTCCCCAAAAAATAAAATTTCCTCACAAGCAAAATTCTCCACACTCATATGGTGCATACATTTATTACTTTTACAGATTCTGTTGGCACAGCAAAACATACCCCAAAAAAACACTGTAAATTCTCCTCATTGATCATACTACAAACGATCTATTCCTCACATTTTTTTTTCTATTTACTAGACTTTAATCAGGGGCTTCCAACACAAAGAGAAGTATTTTGTATAGTCACACTTCGATGAAACACATTTTGTCTTGTTTAACATTGAAATTCTCTGGTAACTTATTCAAGTCTTAAAAAACATAAAACAAATCTCCTATAACCAGCTGATTAATCAACACCCCGCTTATCCCCCTTGAAATATTATTTGATCGTCGGCTTTTACTCGAATATCCGCTGTGTGTTCCAAACTTACTTTTGCTTTTGTTACATAAAAAGAATCCCTAGCTAAATTATAATAATACTAGAAACATCAAAGCAAAACATTGTGTTTCAATTCCATATACACTGTTTTTTTTTTTAATTAATGAACCAATGATCGTGGAAGTAGAAGGTGGCGCTATTCACCAAAGTAATTAGAACTGGTTATAGCTTGCCAAATATTGGTGACGGCGATGCGTGATCTTCCCATCTACTCAAGTTACTTGACAAAACATGAAATAAATACGTCACTGCACACTTTTTATTTCACGCCCATCAAATATATAAAATATTCTGATGTCCAAACCACTTTTAAACCGAATATTTATTACACCATACTTAGATGGAGACGTTTTCATATTTTGAAGTAAAAGAAAATATTACGCACCAAACACAGTTGTTGTTTTTTTTAATATATCATTTAGCGTAGTTATAGGGAATCATATTTTGTACGCTATACGGGAATGGAAGCAGTCACACCATAAGCGTAACATCTGTAAGAGATAAGACTAGGCTACAATATACGTTAGATTGACTTTCGTATATCCTACTACATATACTTTGGTACCGTATGGCTTGTGCTGGCTTATTATTCTAGGGAGTTGGCTTATGAGTGGGTTATGCACTCATCAGGATCCTCTCCCACCAAAGCAAACTTTAGGAACGAGTCTAGCGGCTCATAATGAAATGTTTCTCTGTGAAAGCGAACCAAACACTAAAACTCGATTTGAAATAGTTTGTAGAATAAAATAAAAGCAACCTCTTCATAGATAGTATATTATTAAACAACATTTGCATGTGTAACAGACCCATGAGCGAAACAAATGGGAATGTGGAGGGGGTCAACAAAAATTTATTTAAAAAATAACAATTCAAGGGACTTGAAAAAAATAAACTATTTACATTACTTACAGTAACGAAATTTTTCGAAGAGTTTCTCAGTATATCAAAATCAAAGACATGTGAAAATATGCCTGCTTTACGGTAAACAGTCCCTCTAAATACGTAAAAGTCCTGCCCTTGTCTTAGACCATTTGAGCAAGTAGAAGCAATTTCCATTCCAGTTAGATCTAGATGGACGTCCTGGCCACGAAGTTCTGATTAAAAAACATGTTTTTATAACATTCTTTAGTTACAGTTATGAGTAGACAAAAATTAATTCTTTAAAGAAACAAAAAAATATAAGATTAGTGTATCATTTCTTATTTCCCTACAGTACAATGTCCGTGGGGTCTTTTCCTGTTCAAAGTCATCCTGTCAACCTTTCCCCTTCCATCCCATCGCAACCCATTTCCCACAAAGTTACCCATACCATCTCATCCCAACCAGCCTATGCCATAACACCCATCCTATTCCAACACATCCCACACCTTTGGTTTGATTGAGTTGCTGTTCACTATCAGCTAATGGAAAAATGGCAAGGGTCAAGTATAAATATTAGTTAGACTGACGCAGAACCCACAACCGGTTAACCACGAGATAAGGCTGGGTGTGCCGCTAGATAATGCTAGGTGTGCTGCGAGATGAGGCTAGATGTGCAGCGAGATGAAGCTAGGCGTGACGAGAGATGATGCTTGGTGTGCCGCGAGATGTTTCTCTGTGCCGCAAGGGAAGGAAGAGCACCGAGTTGCTGTAAGAAAGTATATATGATAATTTGGTTGATATAAAAGAAAGATTTGCTTTAAATGATACCAAAATGTCAGACTAAAGCTTTCGCTTGTCACAGTGCACAAGTGATCGTTTGATCTAGTCACACAGTCCAAGGTAATCTGACCACTTTATCGATGAGTTATTACAAAATATTAACGAACATGGCTACATCAGAAACATAATAAAACTAATAACTTATCCTAAGAAACGATCCAAAGAACAAACTTAGGCGTAGCACGAAACAAGCTGAGAAAGTTGCACTGGACAACAGCAGGCACTGCAGCAACAGACACGTGTCCAGTTCTGGTCAGTTAGTATTGAGCATCGCAGTGTCATTTGATTTGTTTTAGCATTACACGCAATGAAAATTTTCTCCACCTGAATGTCTCAAAAACGAATGAAATGGTTGTTGGTTTCAGGAGGGGGGAAAGACCAGATTACAGATCTCAACATAAAAAATCAAAATGTGGAGAAAGTAGAGGCATACAAGTACTTAGGTGTCACCATTAATAATAAGGTAACATGTCATGAATACAGCCAAAAAAAAAATGTTGTATAAGAAATTCCACCAAAGACTGTTCTACCTCAAAAAAACTGTACAATTTCGGCGTAAACAAGCAAGTCGTTAACTAATTCTACAGTGCAACTATTGGAAGCCTGCTTAATTTCAATATTACCTGCAGATGTGGGAATACAAGGTCTGATATTAAACACCGCATAAACCGACTAGTCAAGAGAGCTAAAAACATAACACAAACTAAACATCCTTCACTTGAAGAACTATTTGAAGAAAGATGTTTTTGTAAAATTAAACACATTTTGGATGATACATCCCACCCTCTTCATCACAGATACTTAGGATCGGGCCATTCGGGACGAATTCTTTCCATCAGGGCGAGGACTGACAGATATAAAAATTCTTTTGTTCCCCCATCTGTACGAATTTACCGGCGTGCTTCCTCTGAAGTCACACATCTGAATGAGAACTAATAAGTCCCCGATTTCGCTAATAGAACTCACTGAATGGCTGTTTGAAATAATTTATTATAAATGTCTTGTGTTCACATTGTTTTATTTTTGTGCTGAAATGGTATAATGCAATCAAAAAACATTCCAATTTATTTGTATTAATAAAAGAATCTTATCTTAACTTACGATGCTTCTATAAAGGTTAACTCTATTATATTATAGTCTGACATACCCACTAATTACTATAATATTTTTACGTGTTTTTTACTTGTGTTGTACATGTCTTTCTTGGAAAGGCAGGGGGTAGAGCTGACGAAACTTGCATAACTTTTACTCTAAAGTATAATTCATTTATTCATATAAATCTTTTTAGTATCATTATTACAAGTGTGCATCATGTATTTATTGTTAATATAACGTAATAAATTTAGTTAGTTTTTTTTTTTTTAATTAATTTTAATCTTACCTTCACACAAACTGAACAGTAAAAGATGGACGATAGGAGCTGTGCATCTTCTCGTGAGCAGAGTTGTTGACTTATACATTTGGACTCTTCTTTAAAGAAAAATAAAGTTTTAAAATAGCAAATATCAAAGACACCATTTTCATTTAGTAAAGATATAACGCTTTTTTGTGTTGGTTATTCTGTTAAAATGCGTCATGGCTTTGGCAAGTGTTAAGTCGTTACTCACTCAGAATTAATTCTAAACATGACGCATCAATAGTGTATCACATTTTTTTTTACTTAATACATGTTAAGCAATAATTTAATTTAATTTAAAACACTCGGCTCCTTTGAAATACTGTAATTGGTTCAAGGTTCTACACTCTTAAGGAAAAAAAACTATAGCATGTAGATTCTTGAACAAACTTGAGTAAGAAATGCGTACCTCAAGAAATATTTTCCTCACAAGAAAAACGTTGAGATTATAACATGCAATTATATTTGCCTCAACGAAACCATCACCTGCAACCTACAAGAATTAAGCCCTGCAATATGCCTGTCTAGTGTTTGACACTAACACAAAGGTAAAATGTGTGCGGGTATGATAAAATCGATTCCATCATGTTTAATGTTCAGTCGATTACTTCTTAAAACATTATTCTTTAGTAATTAATCTGCAAGAATTACAAACTGTCCGAAATAACCCTTAGTTGGTTCATCACACTTTTTCCCCTGGTACAGCCCTAATGATATGGTGCAGCGTTCCCCAGTGGTTGCCACCCCCCCCCAAGTGGACTATTAACATTGATAAATAATATGTGTAGTTGACATGCTCGTATTAAGGCAAGTATCAGCCTAAAAGGTTGGAAATTTAAACTTAAAAAAATATTTTACATTCAATAAAAAAAATAACAGTAGGTTCAGGCTAGAAGCTTAAGTTTTTTGTTTGTTTTTTTTTTAAATAATAAACTTCTTTTATTTGTATGCGTTTTATATTTAAATTTTTATTTAATTCTTACATCCTTTAAAAATATTTATAAATTTTCTAAACGTTCATTGTGTCCGATACTGACAATAAGCATAAAATCCTTTTTGGCTGGTTTAAGAATCTTACTCAGTACGAGTACGAGTATTTGAAATCGCCTTAACCACTCGTACTGAGTACGTCAGGCAATCTACTCCCTGTTTTCAATAAATATTTCCATGCCAAATACTACATACTTGAACCTTTACCAAGCCATTAAATCCCGAAATATCGTCCTTACCTGTCTTGGGCTTTCCGTGTATCACGTGATCTACTCGTGACTTTTTTTTTTAAAAGCGTAAGAATGTATATAAATGGTCTGGCGACATTTGAATAGACAAAACATCGACAATTCAGGCGGGGAAATACCATTTGAGGGATCAGAGGCGGCGAATCTGATCGTTCGAGCACGGCCTTTTTGTCAGCGGCGTCACTGGGGTTGAGGTCATCCAGTGTCATGGAAGCATGGTGTTGACCCGAACTGACATGCCCATACCTCGTCTGAATTCACATATGTTAGAACATTATCATGCATTTCCAAAATTGGCTTTTTCGTAAAGATGCCTTTGTTCGAGGGTATTTTTTTTCCGTTTTTTAATGTTGTTTTAGATTAATCAAAATTTGTATAGCAGCCTTTCACGTCATCGGTAAATAAATTTAAATTAGACCAAAAAAAATAAATAATTTAATTTCTTTATTATTTTTGTAGAACACGTTACCGATTTTTCAATTCTTTTTTTTCATTAACATTGACTTGTGAAAAATAATTAGTTTCATTTTTTCTCATGATTTAAATTGTGTTAGCTTAATCTTTTGTTTTAAACTTTTGTCTTTGTCTTTTATTGCTAAAATGAGTGCGACACCTAATTGACATTATTTTTCAAGCAATGTGTTAAATAGCTTTAGGAATAACACAGATTGTGTCATCAGTTAGGCAGCTATGTAATGTTACCACTGCGTCTAACTGTTAAGTGGTTATTGGTGCAAAATGCATATCACATTGAAAATTTGAACAAGTAATATTTACATGGGCTCCAATTAAAATTCGTCTTATCGAGTGGCGTAGCTATGGTTAGTACCGGCCCAGACGTGTCGTAACTAGGGTTAGTACCAGTTAAGGCGTGATGTAGCTAGGGTTAGTACCGGCCCAGACGTGTCTTAACTAGGGTTAGTACCAGTTAAGGCGTGATGTAGCTAGGGCTAGTACCAACACAGGCGGAACACCACCCCCTTTCTACACTAGTAGTCTGACCATGAGCTTTATGAAACATGGTAACCAGATCAAATTACTTATAACACCAATGAAATGAAATTTCTTAGGGGTGTTTTGAGCGTACACATAAGAATATGTATGTTACTCTGATTAGAAATATTCATTCAAATAAAACAGATAGCTAAAACCTATAGTGGAATTTAATAATTTTCGCACAAGAATCCAATTCCTTTCAGAAAATATTTCATGGTGAAATTGTAAATGTACTTTGGGCTTATTTATTGCATAATAACACTGAATAAATAGCACGGGGATTTCTTTTTAATTAGTTTCAATCAAAGTTATGTTCTAATGTAAACACACGTAAAGGTTTTTGAGAAAGCACTCTGCAATGCCATTCACTTCTTTATTACATTTTTGTTTATCCATGTGTAACGGGCCCTATACACTGTTCTGGTCTTTCAGTTAGGAGAATTTATTTTGAAACTGTTATCAGATTATAAAGGCTCAAATAACACAACATCCAAGCACAACATCCTAATTTTTACATCCTATCACAACGTCCTATCACAACATCCTAACACAACATCCTATCACAACATCCTACCACAACATAATAGCACAACATGCTAACACAAAATCCTAACACAATATCCTAGCACAACATCCTAGTACAACATCCTAGCACAACATCCTAGCACAACATCCTAGCACAACATCCTAGAACAACATCCTAGCACAACATCCTAGCACAACATCCTAGCACAACATCCTAGCACAACATCCTAGCACAACATCCTAGCACAACATCCTAGCACAACATCCTAGCACAACATCCTAGCACAACATCAAAGCACAACATCATAATTTTTACATCATATCACAACATCCTATCACAACATCCTATCACAACATCCTATCACAACATCCTATCACAACATCCTGGCACAACATCAAAGCACAACATCCTACCACAACATCCTATCACAACATCCTAACACAACCTCCTATCAAAACATCCTAGCACAACATCCTAGCACAACATCCTAGCACAACATTCTAACACTACATCATAACACAACTCAGCAGGGATTGCTTTAAATGCATAGTGATCCCTTTTATTTGTCAATCAGAATCTACTTTAATTATCCAATGCAGCTAAATAATTTTGTGAGGCATACATATGAAAAAAAAAATTAAACTACAAATTGAATTCATGTCCTGTTGTATGAGAACAGAAATAAGTATGATAAAGAAGTCTTTACTGGGATAAAACCCTGTTACGTATTGTTATCAGTATGAAAAAATTAATATCTTATTTAATTAAATGTATTGCTCGTTTTAAAACAGTACACAACAAAAGACGATTCCATATCTTAAAAACAATATCAAATAATACGATACTCAAACCTGGGCTACTTACAAATAATACGTTATATTATGTTAAGTATAAACAACAAAATCAAAAAGAAATGAAATTAAAGCTATTGACTTACAATATAAAGATTGACTTGTACCGTTACGGTGTCGAAGAAGATACAATTTTTAAAAAAATATGCAATGATGAAAAGGAATCTACACACACGCAGTAAACAAAGCATTCTAGCAAAAATATCACATCCGCTCTTCCGTTCAATCCCTCGGCCTTATATAGCCTGCTTTTTTAGACAATTCTAGAAGGTTAAGCATTGTACTAACTTTCCTCTGTTTCTACAATATTCTACAAAATTCAAATCATGAAAAAGACCATATATTTTGTTAATTGTAGCCGAGATCAAACGGAGATTATAATTAGTAATTCACGCCCTACCAATAGCGCAGCCGAACTTGGGGTCAGTTTAAGTTAATTCACCAGAAAAGATGAATGAAAGTAAATGGGGTGCCATAACAACCCTTAAGTTAAGTGAACACGTTTACAATATAATTAGAAACTAAGATGATTAATATATTTGTCTTAAAAGGAATATTGTAATTAGACTATGCAAATTATCTCTTATAATAATAATAATAATAATAAAGTTCATTTAAAAAACACGCTTCATCCCCAAAGGCTCAAAGCGCGGTACAAAGTCAACAAAAAACAAATGTTTGACGTCCATAAATGACCCTCATGACAAAAATCAACAGGGCAAAACGTACATTATATCTTCCTCTGTCCGCTTCAAACGGTGTAGGCGCCGCCGGCATGTACAGTTGCCGATGAGCTGGAAGATGTGTGGTCTGCTGAAGGTTCAAGGTGTGGACTTAAGTGTGCGTTTAGCACATTCCATTCATAGACGCATGATCTTCCTCTGGAGTGGCTGCTTTTGTAAAACTCCCATACAGGTTGACTGACATTCATTTTTAACACATGGCCAAACTAACTACTGATCTTTTGGGCCCTGGATTGATGATGTGGTGGCACTGTCAATTTTTTTTTTTATTTCATGGTCCTGAATGTTGTCCCTTCGCGTTTTACCAGCTCCTCGTCTTAGACATCTCATCTCGAAGGTGAAGATTTTTCTTCCCAGACTTTTATTCCGAATTTTAATATATTTAAATAATATAAATACAATCTTGATATACACAACCTCAAAACAACGGACAACATACATTAACAACAATGGAATTAAACAGTAAAACTGATAACAAAATTAAAGATTTTAAAATATTTATATTTTCAACGTTTTTATCAATTGTGTGTGTGTGACTTTTTCATTTTAAATTATTTTAGAAACGTTCAATTTTAGTTTACTCTTACATGTTCTTAGTGTCTAATGCTTGACATGGTTTAACTTCATGTTTGACTTTGATTTATAATATGTCAAAAAATCACCCAAAGATTTATGTCTAAACGAACATTAGGTCTAATGGGATTTGTTTTTACAAAACAGAGACTAAAATGTCAATGTCTCATTATGCATGGATTTGTTTTTACAGAACAGAGACTTAAAATGGCATTGTCTCATTATGCATATCTAATTTTTTAACGTATTTTACCCTTCCTATTCGTCCTGGTAATTTGCTATAGAAATGTTTACATTGTTGAGCTAAAATTGTTGAAACATCACATGGCAAACAATTTGAGTTGCTTTTATCAGCTTAAAATTCTAGTCTTAAATTTAATAAACAAAAGAAGCACAAAGGCAGTCTTATGAAGCTTATGGAAACCCAAAATTTAATTTAGTTTTCTTATGAAGGGGTTATAAACTGTATAAAAAAACTTGAAAGAAGAACGAGTAAGAATCGCCAACTGCTCCTCCCTCCTTTCATAGCCGAACGCCTTCCTTGTAGAAGCTAACAAAACATTAACAACAAATATCTATATTGTTCTTGTATTTTTCTACAGTTCCATATCCCGATCAGTGAATTAGTTTTGGATTAATATAAGTTAATCTTTAAAGAAATTAAATTGTTATTCTAATTCTTGCTAAGGTGTAATGTCTAAGAACTACATCTACAGATCTAATAATAATAATAAAGTTTATTTGAAAATGACGCTTCATCCCCAAAGTCTCTATAACCTTTCATTATCATCGCTGTATGCTATCTAGTTTTAGGACCGTGTGAGTGTTTTAAACGTATTTTGTTCAGCTTATATCCATCTCGTGTATCTCAGTTCGTTTAAACTTAAATGTGTGCAGCTTTTACTGACTTCCCGTGTATTCAATCTTGTTCCCTGTGGTTACACTGTCTTAAAAATGCAATGCAAATCAATGAAGCGTATCACTGAAATCGCACCGTTCCTTTTATTCACTTGGTGACTAGGGCTCTCTGAAATAAAACAAGCATTCACTCGATTCGTACGCCCGGAAATGTAGCTAAGTACTGTTTTGAACTAAGTCAGGGCGAACGTAATGACCCACTGAGAAATGTATGCTACCTGTATTAGGACAATCTTAACCCCTTGATTATTTCACTGGAGCTGAGCCTCTGAGACCCCATTTACAAACCAAGAAACAAAATAGATGAGAGATAAGACAATTCCTCATACGAAAACTCCAGGAAGCATTATTCCTCACTTGACGTTTACCAACAAACAACGATCCTTTTCCCGAGGAGACCCCGATCACAATGTGGTCAAGTTTGCCAAAAGGTATCCATTATCTCGATCCCGATGTGATCCTGTTCATGGTGGGATTCCGACCCCATTGTGATTCTTACCAATTTTGGATCCAGACCCTTATGGGATCACTTCATCGGTGTTATCCCGATTTGAATGGGATCATGTTTCCAAGTGAGGTCGAATATCTCAATGGGATCCTCGATGGGAGGGAGATGCCAAGGAAATCCCGTTCATGGTGGTATCCCACCCCATTGGGATTCCAACCACAATGGCATATTCTGATAACAGTAGAATCAGAATCCAAATTGGATCCCTTTTCCCGATGGGATCCAACTTATGATGTTAAATGGTTGTTTAAGACTTGGAAACATAAAAATGATAGCAATAGCATGATAATTTGTGTCCTCATACAAACCTAACACACATTGAGATATGCTGAATATAAACATCAATAACATGCATTAATAGCAGATAAAATAACATTGTAAAAATGTACTGTTTAAAGGAAATAATATTAACAGGTCTAAAATGATGTACTAAAAATCTGAGCATAATTCGTTTCAGAGAATCCCAGTTAATTTAACAAATTTTCCCCAGAGTGGACATTAAAAATTCCACTTTTAGTTGTACATGTGACAGATCTGATGGAAGCGACATTTCATTAAATAAAAGTATAAATTAGTTAATGGAACCGAAACTACGTCATCGATTGATAGGACCTGTGTTCTGAAATCAAAAGTATATTAAGTTAAGTAAACGTGATTTGGTTTCGAGATTAAGAAACGTTACGTGGTTGTTGTTTTTTTCTCCTAAATGCAGTTTTCTGCCTGGGATTATGGGGAGCAAAAGTAGCAGAATGGTGTATGTACATACAAGCTACATAATGCAATTTACATAGGGATGATTCAAAGCGGCTTATGGAGGGAGCTACTATTACATCCATGACGTCACAGCACTTATAATAAATGATTCATTATTGGATCAACTTCCTGCTAAGACGTTGAAATATCAGTGTGTATACTTTCTGTAGAATTCTTTCACACTATAAATCCACCATGAATTCCACTTCTTAATCTCTGTTTGAAAGTTGATACACTAAGCGTACTGCTTCGAAATATTATCACTCTAAAATATCTAATGGCACCAGGCTGATATAAAAATGCCATTGCAGCAAACATCATCACAGGAATTTTAAAATTCATGGGCGTAAAACATTGAATGTTAAACAATTAATATTTTTTTTTTTAAATATTCAAATTATTTTTAATCAAATCCAAGGCAATAAATGTTTTTTTATTATATTTATTTAATAAAATACCGTTTATTTCAACGTATTTCATTTGAATATATAAAATTATAGTTATTTGGTGAGAATTTAGTTCTTTACATCATTGGATTGTACAAAGTTTTCCTCTCGGTTGGTATTTTCACTTAGCAGTTGTCATGCTTTTCTAAATGTATCGCTTTAAGGAGAGACAAGTCGTTGCCTTGGAGACCGTTTCAGAGAACACATCTAAAACATAAATAAACAGGCTCTCTGTCCGGTCTCCAAATATTTCAATAGCCTTAAACATGATGGTATCGCGGACATCGCAGTCACTGGTATACTGTAGCACAACAGATAGGATATACATGGAGAATAAATTAATAACACGATTTGGTACGTTGTCTCCATATGGGATAAACCAAATCCACAATTTTACCTAGCTGCCATGTCTTTTGTCCTGTTTGGTTTATGCAATTGTGTTCTAATTACTTTCTTTTCAATTTTCTTTACTTTGTTTCTGCCAGTTTTTTTCGCCAACTCCTATTTTTTTCTCCCCTTTTTAGGTAGGATATTATATATATATATATATTATGTACATTTAATTTTTACTATTTGTCCTTTTTTTTTACTGACGAAGGCTTGTGCCGAAACGTATACTTTTGTATTCTGTAAAATTATTATTAAAGCTTACCTTATATTGTTATATCGACACACATAATATTGTTTCAAAAATATGCTGTGAAATATTTAATTCACACTTGTAATTACCAAAGAACTTTTAGAAATGTCTGATTTTGCTTAATACATTTTCAAAGGCAATATAACATTATTCTGGAATAGAAAATAAAATGAAAAACATTTTAAAGGACTTCATTTTTTTTTTTTTACATTTTAACAAAAAACAAGTATCCCTTGTTAATCTAATGATCTGGTCATATCGATCAATGAAACAAAAAATCAAATATAATACCAAGGAACACGAAAAATTTCACAAGAAATAATACCATTAAAATCATTTTCATGGTATCGTTTTGTCATATCTTTTATAAATGTACGCAGAGTTTAAAATCGTAATTCATGCGTTTTTTTTTTTCTTTTAATTTTAAATGTTTACATAAAAGATCAATATCTTTAAGTTTTTAGATGTAATATATATATATATATATATATTTTTTACAATGGTATTTTAACCAAATTAAAAACATACAATCAATCATAGCTTACCTTTTTTATTCAGTAGAACACTTCACGACTTCTTGAAACTCTCGATATCAATATTACTTTACCAGCGTTCAAGGGTAGGCAAAGCTTAAGGTAATAAGTAGCACAATGTTGGGTTGTGTCCCCTACCTTGGGCTATTTATTTCCTTATAGGCATTCTGATCGCAGTCCGCCCCGCCCCCCCCCCCACCCTTTGTGTTAATATCCATTTCAAACTTTAACATTGAACGGGTTATTTTTAGAAAGAAGCTATTCAAATTAAACAAATTTTTCAATATATTTGAGTAAAATTGTCATAGTTACTCAGAGCAAAATGTGAATTTGTACGAACGGCGAAGGATGCAAAGGTGTGCATAAAATACACACACACACACACGCACACAAACACTCCACACACATAAGCACACATTGAAAGAATCAGATAAATCCATTATGTGTGGATAAAAACCATAAAAAATGTTGTTGTTGTTTTTTAAATTTGACCTCTAACCTTAATATTAACATTTTGAAAGGTCAAAGTTTAAGGAGTACTTGTGCTCATCCCCTACAAATACCCAACCTTAACTTCCACCAACGAGCGCCCCCCCCCCCCCCCNNNAAAAAAAAAAAAAATTAATTAATAAAATAATAATTATAATTTACAACCTAGACTCTATGTTGGCTTTTAAATGGCGACGAGCCAATAAATTCTCAAGTACAAAATTTAATAATATTTAATTCAGTGTTTTGCATTTAAAATATTTTGACACAATTATATGCCTTATGTTCTGAAACTTCTAATGAGATCTTTGAATTCTATTATAATTGAACATATCACTTACCACCGTTGATGATACCCATAATCTCATCAGCTTCATCTGTTGCGCCGCATACTTCATGCCTGAATGTGAGGGTTAGTTTGGTATCCGAGTCGTAGTTACTCAAAGTGTATGCTGTACAGTTGTAGTCCGAGCTCACCATGGCTCCATTCAGCAGTATCTTTACAACACAAGGCAAAGCTGTATTAGCACAACAAAATGTCACCTTGGGGTCACTTGATGGCATCGTCAGTTTGAAAGGACTTGACCGTACGATTTTAGAATTGACTGTTAACACCGTCAAGTCCCTAGCTAGAGTTTTAATAAATATATATAGAGAAAAATATACATAAATGTCTTTATTGCTTTAAAACATGTTAGTAAAGGACTCATTATCATGCATTAATTGCTTGGAGTGTACTGCACATTATTGGTAATGAATGTATGATTTTATTACAGCATTGTAGACTTATGGATCAAAATTAAAACAACCAAATGGCCAAGACTTTTTTTATACCATAAATTGTGGGGATCTTTGCTTCTCCACTATAGATATAGGTAGTGCCACTGGTCCAATGTGCTTGAATAGACCCATCGCTGTATTCTGATGTTGCTCTAGTGTTCACGACAAAGTGATAAGTCCCATTGCCATCGTACCTGTCACAGTAGCACTGGTCGTGGATAGAGTAGCGTCCACACTGTGTGCCTATATTCACTTGACATAGCTGAAATTTTTTTTGAAATAAACAAGTGAGACTCATGTGCTACAGCGGCGTGTGAAATTAAAAAGCACCAAAAATAGACTTATGGCAATACCAAATTAAACATGGAGTCTAACTAATGGGCATACGTATGTTTATTCTTTTCTGATCATTCTTTAACAGCTGGTTCTTCTTTGAACTAAATGTGTTTAGACGTCTAGCCGTCTAATCACACAGAAGGTAACAAATGATAAAAGAAATAAATGACGTTTAAAAATACGAGTGGCAGCACAACTATATTGTAATTATTGTCATAGTTAAATGAATCTAAACCCCAGTTATTACACAACTCTTATTTAACATGGCCAGTGACAGGAATGATAACCGTTTTTATATCGTTCTAGCACACGTCTTTCCAGCTCAGACCAAACACCAGGATTTTTTACCAGCGCTCTATTTTGATTCCACAAACATACATTTAAAGTGTTTTATTGTGCTCCGTTTCAAACGGTGGTTCTCAACCTGTGGGTCGTAGCCCGATTGGGGGTCGAACGACCCTTACACAGAGGTCGTTCGGAAGACCATCGGAAAACACATATGTATGATGTAGCGACGAAAATATTTTCATGGTTTGTGTGTGTGTGGGGGGGGGGGGGCACCTCAACATGAGGAATGGAATTAAAGGGTCTCGGCATTAGGAAGTTTGAAAACCACTGGTTTAAAACAATATTCTATTGTATTTCAAGATATCAAAATAAAAATCTCACCATATAAAAATAGAAATCATTTTTCTTAGCGACTTGAAAAGTTAAAAATGTATTCCCTTTGAGAGATCCAAAATAAACAGCAGTTAACTGGAAGACATATCTGTCGATACGGTCCCTCAGTCCGTTGGTACACGGTGTGATGTTGTCCATATGTGTGTTTGCATTCAAATAGAGTGACTGTCCAAAGGAATAATCTGTAGAATAAACAGGGGAACAATCATATTCTATTAATTTAAGAGCTCAAGCCTTTGGTACGCGATTGAATATTTTTAATGATGTAGTTAGAAACATCGGTGATATATGATGTCCGTATTTCTTATTGATGACCTAGTTATAAACGCCTTTGATAATTGATGGCAATATGTTTATTAATGATCTGGTCATAAACAACTTTGATATTTGAAGTCAATATATTTATTAATGATGTAGTTTTAAACATCTTTGATGTTTGATGTCAATATGATTATTGATGATGTAGTGACATTAAAAACGTTCATTAAAAAGCCGTTAAAATCATTCTTTCATTTAAAATACATGTTATCGCCATATAATATTTATTTATTATTTACTTTCCATAAAAACATTCGCTATGATGAACGTGAAAATCTGAACATTTCTTCGTGTCTTCTGTACAACGTCGCCCTTGATAAACGTTCGCCCTGTGCGAAACACCCGTTCGGCGCCCCCTCCCCTGTCCCTGTATGGCTCTGCTCTTTTTCCGATCACGACGTAGGCTATGGAGCACGTGTTATGATGTTATACATGAAGCTAACCATACGCATTTTAACATACACACTAATTTAGAATATTTAGTTTTTCAGCGGTGCTTTTTTTCAATTTCAACACCACATTTGGGGCCATCCATAATCTTTGGATGTAGTAACTATCGGCGCGGTTTGGCTGAAATAATTGTAAGAGGGACAAGGAGATACGGTATTAATAAATTAATTTCCACACCCCTTCGGTTGGTCTGTGCCCCAGTGTTAGGATCCAAATCAAGAGTGCAACTTTCATTGGATGAAAAGCAATTGTACGAAAAGCAAGAATACCGTTTCTCGACCCCGGACCTGAGGTTCACACTTCACTAATAATAAACTAAGGGAATTTAAATATTTACTGGACGCCCAAGGCGCCCCTATGGCCACGGTGCCCCAGGTCACACACCCTAAAGGCCGGCGTTGTTCTATAGCATTATATTCGTCCATATTTTTGCTTCTGCAAAGTCTTGGGCTCGTCGAAGATTCAATTGTTCATGGATATTAAAAAGAGTAAATTGCTTAATTTTGTAGCCAACCTTTACAATTAACACACACAATTGCTAATTAAATGTATTTATTTTATGCTCCACCAAATCATTTAAAGATTTGTTATTGTTATTGTGTTATGTTTTTTTGTCATTACGTTGTTTTTTTCCCTTGAAAAATCTACTTAATACACACAAAAAAAAGAAAAAAAATTATAATGGACATTTGCTCCAA
Organism: Lymnaea stagnalis; assembly: GCA_964033795.1. Lineage (NCBI taxonomy): Eukaryota > Metazoa > Mollusca > Gastropoda > Lymnaeidae > Lymnaea > Lymnaea stagnalis. The sequence goes on along the minus strand of CAXITT010000097.1, from coordinate 539,285 downwards.
AATAATTTCATGATTGAAGAATCCTTGAAATATTTAGTGAAATAATTAACAAACTGTAACATAAATGGTGACCATTTAATGACAATATGGTAAGCTACTCATAATTAGCATATTTCGGTTTTTCTAATGTTCAATGGAGAACATGAATTATGTTAAAAATTTATAAATTAGTATTTCTATTTTTAAGAAAGATTAAATTCCAATTATGGATATTTTTAAAATAAATACTAAATACTTACTTATGGTAATAGTAATAATTAGCATAGGTAGATTACACGAACTCATGATCAATAAATTGAAGAGAAGTTCAAATCTTTGATTCAGTTCTATTTAACGATGGTAGACTCCTCCAGATACAACCAATCCGTCTAGTTAGCTGTAAAAGACAACATTTTTATTTTTTGCTTTAATTTAAATAAAGGAGAAATCCTATCCATCATTGCATCAATTATATTACCTGCAGCAAAGACTCATAATAATTTACCGACTTAGAATATGTGTTCTCAGACTTGTATTGTTTTGGTTAGTTAAAAGCCCAGAAAAGCAACGCGATTCAGACGTATTTCGAATAAAGAACGTTTATTGGCCTTACCATTTGATCACGTTAGAATATCGAATATCAATTTTAAACTCTTATCATTTAAGAAATGGGGAGACAAACTTATCAAACTATCTTTAGAGTATTTTCATTCAAAAAGCATATAGAAAATTGGGTAGATGGGACTCTTCAGCCTCAGAGGGTGGCTCCTGTTAGAGAAGAAATAAGCTTAGCTAAACTGAAATAAACTGTCTAGCGAAGCTAGAGCATTTTACAATAATAAATCACACCAGCTTTTCACGCCAATAAATTACTTCAATAAATTACCTAATCAAACCACATCAATAAATTACTTCAGTAACTTACTTCAACAAATCACATGAATAAATGACTTCAATAAATCACATCAATAAATCACATCATTATATCACTTCAATTAATCATTTGCCTCTATAGCAAGAAATCGCATCAATACATGACATATCTGTTAATGTAAACTGTATCTAAACACAGACCTAGCTGATCAGGAATGAAGACAACATCTAGCAACTAGTAGCATTGATGTGCGTCGTTCAAAGTAGCTGATTAGGAATGAAGACAACATCTAGTAGCTAGTAGCATTGATGTGCGTAGTTCAAAGTAGCTGATCAGGAATGAAGACAACATCTAGTAGCTAGTAGCATTGAAGTGCGTAGTTCAAAGTAGCTGATCAGGAATGAAGACAACATCTAGTAGCTAGTAGCATTGATGTGCGTAGTTCAAAGTAGGAACTGGTTGAGAAAGTTTTTTTTTACATTTCCTTTTATTTGTAGCACTGCCACTCATTTTCAAAGAAAACTGTTTACTTCTTGTGATTGTCTGCCATTGCCATTGACATGACACATACAACGTCTGTAACGTGTGCAGAGCGAGTCTAAAATGTGTTGGTTGTGTTATTTGTCAACAGACAAAGTCTCCCAACAAAATAGACGGGTCTGTTAAAATCGCTCCACAAAGCACTGCAAGTTCTTGATGTCTTCAGCTGCTCACTGTGTTCGAGATAAATGAAAAGAGCTGAATCAATGTCAACATTCATAAAACCAGTCATTCTCAAGTTTTTACCTTTTATTTATTATTTCAAATTTCTTTTAAATTACGTTTGGCTGTATTTGAGTACACATTATGTGTATGATAGAATCGCTCAAACATATTGTGTGATGAGTTTTATTTCTTTTTAGCCAGCTGTAAGCTCTCCCTTTTGGATGCGGCTATTTGCTCCTAGATTTACAAGTGAGCAAAGTCTGTCAGTAAACTCCGTAGCTGTCATAGCTGTCGACGCTTTCGTAGCAGTAATAGCTGTCATAGCTGATTTAGCTGTCGTGGCCCGTCATAGCTGCTGTAGCTGGCATAGCTGTTGTAGCTGCCATAGCTGCCACAGTTATTATAGCTGTTAGTAGCTGTCGACGTTGTCGTAGCTGTCTTAGATGTCATAGCTGTCATAGTTTTCATAGCTGTCATTGGTGTCATACCTGCTGTAGCTGACGTCCAGTGGGAGTGAATTCTCATGGCTAAATAAATATAGTACAGCTATCAAATGCAATTGTTTAATGTGATAAATATTTATTTTCAAAACAAGTAATTTATTTAAAATATATCCAGGATAAATACATTATCTTTATAATAAATAGAAGCCCCAATATTTCAAAAACTCTAAAGAGTAACATTTTGAGAACCGTAGACAAATAAACTCAAGCGCATTAGTTAACATAATAATATTTACACCCGCTTTTGGGTGTCTTTAAGGCCTTGGTCTGTACTATGGCTGTGTAGTAACTCAATAAGTTTGTCAAGTCGTGTGACATTCTATTCATTACATCCACAAGGAAGTTCGTTCTCACAAGGTCGGACTCTAGGTGGTGTTATGGGTGCCACATATGCAATTATAAGTACATTTTAGGGTACATTATTTACACATATTAGTTTTGAGTATGTTCCATTTAATATCAATTTACGCCTTCGTAGTAGCCATTAAATATTACAATAATAATAATAAAATGTACAGCTTAATTCAGTAGACATGTAGCTATTTATGGAGGTCAGAATCAGATATTTTAAAAAATAACACGTAGTTAAACAGTTGAGTTACAGCCAGCTGGTGTTATTTTTATGGGTTTTCCCCTTCTTCGTCTCTACTATTCCCTTCCTCAAAATTCGCTGCACCTGCTACCCCCCCCCCCAACCACACCTTTTTTTTCTTCTTTCAGACGCATCTCTTCACCAAGCACGTCAAGTGCTTTCAAGAGGATCCAGTTTCTAGACACACCTTAATTTATTGTCTTTCGTACTGTAACAAGAGAAAAAAACGAATTTTGAAAGCTGATAAGGTGTTTGGAAAATTACCTGTAGTCCCTTAAATGACTTAGATCAGCTGTTTTCATTATTTTTTTCCTCTGGTCAAGTTTTTATGCCTTACATGCGTGACCTACTACAAGTTTTATCTCTTATTCTCACCAATAGGTCACATGAATAACAGTTTATATAGTCTATAATTATCCTTCATAATCTAGAAACTGCCCATTGTTAAATTAATGAAATCCAACAGAAACCTGGTCAAGATTTATGAATGATAAGTGTAATATTCTAGACTTATGCTTATTAGTTACTATTTTTATGGTCGAAGTGGCTATTTGGACCCGGCTACCAGAAGTGAGAGGTTGGGTTAAAAGAATGTTTAGACTATTATTGTTGGGTTTGTAAGATAAAATTTGGTATCGAATGAAATATAATTGAAGGAAATATATGTTTGTAAACTTAATTCTTCAGTTTAACTCAAATTAACTACCACAAATGACATCCTAACAGCATTTAGTCAAAATGGAACCAGACATGCATCGCCGCTATTCGGACCTGGAATTCTCTTTAATAAACCCAACCTCTCACTTCTGATACCCGGAACAAATAGCTGCAGCCTTATATGGTATAATGGGGTCAAAACAACGAACCCCTCCAACATACAAACACCTCGACTCACACAAACTCATCACAGCCACACACTAAACCAACCACACAATCCCTCAACCACACAAGCCACTCCCACAAACAAACCCCTCCACCAAACAAACCCTTCCACTACACAAACCCCTCCACCACACAAAACCCTCCACACACAAACCCCTCCACCACACAAGCCCATCTACCACACAAACCCCTCCACCACACAAACCCCACCACCACACAAACCCCTCCACCACACAAACCCCTCCACCACACAAACCCCTCCACCACACAAACCCCTCCACCACACAAGCCCACCCACCACACAAACCCCTCCACCACACAAACCCACCTACCACACAAACCCCTCCACCACACAAGCCCACCTACCACACAAACCCCTCCCCCACACAAGCCCACCTACCACACAAACTCCTCCACCACACAAACCCCTCCACCATATAAACCCCTCCACACACAAACCCCTCCACACACAAACCCTCCACCATAAAAGCCCACCTACCACACAAACCCCTCCACCACACACACCCCTCCACCACACAGACCCATCCAGCACACAAACCCCTCCAAACCAGTCAAATCTTTACGTGGCTGTTGTTTTCTCACGACCTGATATTCTTGCTTTCGTGACTTGGTATGGGGTCGCGACCCGGCGCTTTCGAAACTTAATCTCCGTATTAATGAGTATTAAATTATGCTACACTTATATGTGTTTGAGGATGAATAACAATCTATTTTACTCAAGGTGCATCTATTGTTCAATGAACACCTATAGGGAAACCACAATCGCTCGTTTTAGCGCTCTCAGACTGTGATTCAATTGTTCGTCAAGTTGTGAATAGAGTTTTTAGAACCTTCTTTCATTTTTACACATATGAAAAATCATGTTTACCAGTTCGAAGCAGAACTTCTAGCAAAATTAACAACATACAGTGTAAACTATACGTATTATTTCACATGAGACTAATTGTTTTATCCTTCAAATTTTTATTCACTTTCTAGTTACGTTTGTAGAGAGTTATTTCTTTTGATCAATCTTCAGGGCTGCTGTTCATAAGGGAAAAAAATATATTTTAACTTTGCTTAGACGTTAGCTAATTATTATTTTGTATTCTGAAGCTCCATCAGAGGAATTTCTTCATGTTTTCATTCAACTGTTAAGCCTTTTCTCCACCTCTTCCTCGTCACAAACAATCGTAGTGGACTTACTTTTTTGCTCTTCTTTCCTGTTTCCTGTATTTAATCTCTCACCTGCTTATTTTCGGACACATTTTCTTGATGTCAACTCGGATTCTACATTTCGGAAAAGTGTTATTTTTCATTATGTTTTCACTGTTATTTTCTTCGCAGATGAAGATTTCTTGTAGACACAGTTTTTTCGTTCTTTTAATATCATGTTCCTTTCCCATTCTTTGTTTCGCTCATTTCTTTTAAAATACTGTATTTCTTTAGATCGTCGCATTTTGGTATTTTATTATAAGGTTAGGACGGCTTAAACAAATGACATGGTGTTGAGATTAGTCGTGAAGATTTGTAATTGTTAATTTTAGTTGTGTAACCTTTTGATTCTTTGGTAATTAAATGACTTAAAATAGTACACATTTTGTTATAAATCCGATCCAAAATGCTGATATATTGATGATATGCTCCTTGAATATACTACAAATAAAAGTAATACAAACTAGATAATAGAAAAATATGTTATTTATAAAATAAACATTCTAAAATAATACGTTTAAAGAATGTCTCACACTCTCCCCTTTCCTCGACATTATTTTTATCTAGCAGAATGTTGGGGCATTGATCAATATTTTCTTTTGTAGATAATGATTATTACCATTAACCGCAATAAATAATTAACAATTCTATTATTACCTAAAGTAACAGAAACATTTTTAGTAGAAATTATTTTTTTTAAGTCCACACTGGCAATTGTGTTGATAAAGAGATATCCATCAAAAGTATGGGCATTGTCTTGATAAAAAGATGCTAACCAACCAAACACGATCCAATCAAGTTCTATCATACACAAGCGACCAGTCCCCTACATGGTTTCATGACACATCAAATTTAACAGCAAAAAAAAGATCTAGACTTGTGACACACCCGAGATGATTTGTTTTCACCCGTGAATTTGGTTCATTATTTAACACGTCGTAATTAGATTAACTGAACTCAAGTACTATTTCAAGAAAGCTAAACTTTAATCTAAGCTTCTCTATCATCTCTTTGTAGAATAATTTCAAACAGGTATTATTTCAGAAATTTTCCCCCCAGGTGGGGAGGGGGCACATCAGATTTTTCGGGGGTGGGGGCGGTGCCAGTTGATTTTATTGGTGGACATGTTTTTGCTGGGGGGGGGGGGGGCACTTGGCTGTCCCCTCCTGAAGATATAGCTGAAAGAAACCCTGATTCCAACACATGTAGGTCAGTTGTCTACTGTATTACCAAAAAGCTTATCTTTCAATGATCAGACTGAAGCTGCGACACTAACAGAACGTACACAAAAGATAGACTATAAAAACTACGTCATACATACAAACCATGCTACAATACGCCACACGCCTCAAGGTGCCAACATTCGTTCATTAACCAAACTAACACACAAGACACACCGCACACAACCAAACACACTACATGCGCAACAATTACAAGTGAATTACCATGCTAAAACAATTAAAATTAATATTAATGATTATTTGTATGTGACTGAGATACCAAGTGCAGCTGTGTTGATGATTACAGCTTGCTGTTGTTGAGTCCATCTCATAAACTACAAATCGTTTATCTTTAGAGTCGCTTAGAGGCTTCCATTTTGACGTGATAGTATCCTCTTTACCCCTCTGAAATTGCTGACACACAAGTTGTGTAGCTAAATTATAAAATAAATATGCATAGGAGTTTGTTGTCAATACTTTTTTTTTTAAATAAGTTAATTGAATTTTATTACTAAAGTTGATTTTGTTTTATTTTTATTTATTTTTGTTGAATTTTTTTTTAACCATAAATGTGTTGATTAAATACCAAAAGATTTTAAAATACTTACATTATTCAGTGAAACTAACATTGTTTCTTGTTGTCCAAAAGTCAACTATTTTACCTTCACCCTCGTACTTAAAATACTAAAATCTGTTAGATTATATTTTTTTATCGGTAGCAGCGAAACGAAGTCGTCAAATCGTCGCATTTCGGTATTTTATTGTAAGTTTAGGACAGCTTAAACAAAGGGCACGGTTGTTAGATTAGTCGTCAAGTAATTTTTTTTTTAAAATAAAATAAAGGATTTCTAGTTGTTAATGTTAGGATTGTACGCTTCTGTTTCTAATATATTAAAATAGTTTTTGAATATTATAAATGTTGATATAATTACTGGGCGAAGGCCATACTATATACATGACATACTCATTGAAAATGTATACTTATTGAAAGGGTTGAGTACCTTTGTGATGCTCACCTTTTTCTAGCCCTGCTCTAGAGACGTCTCGTCTATTATCTGGCGGCAAATCGACTGTATTAGACGTAATATTAATTACAAGTGCTTATTTAGTATTTATTTAAAAAATAACAATAAATCTATAGATTACACACACACATATATATATATATATATATGTATGTGTGCTTCCGTGTGCTTGTGTGTGTGTGTGTGTGTGAGAGAGAGAGATAGAGTGTGTGTGTGTATGTACATGAAGTATTAAAACTCTGCAACGTTGAATTCATTAAACAAATGTTACTTAATACTTTTCATGTTACGATATTATATTCGCTGTGTATCATACTAAAATCATATCAAAATGAAGCTATGATTTGAGTTATACATATATATTTCTATAGAAAAAATATATCAACATTACGAACCTGTGCTCATATTAGTTGTGATATTTGTTTTGCCATGCAAATTCCAACTCTCGCATGTGACATTGTTGTACAATAGAACCAAAAATGTATCACATTCTTGACTAACATTGTTCGTATTAATATTGAAAATACATTTAACATCGTAGTAGGCTTTCTTTGGTAACAGTTTATTTGTCAAAATTGTTACTGTATATTGCCTACTAATCTGTAAAAAAAAAAATTTTTTTTTTTAAAATTCACACATTGAAACAACAACTTCAGTCAACCTATCAACGCAAAATTCTTAAAATTTGGCGCAGCGTCGGGGTTTTCTATGTAGAAGCAAAGCGATCACAAAATCTCAATTGAAATTACAGTTATGGGTCAATACAGTGATTTCTGTGGTGATAAAATGTATTTAGCGTATGATGCGCTCATCAAATGCTAACATTAACTTTGTTCAGGAATCAAGTCAACCGCGCCATAACAAACACGTATTGAACAGACAAATTAAACATCTTCTTAAGGTTTAGTTAAAGACGTTGCAGTTACTAAATAGAATATTTTATATTGCATTTTAATATTAGCGGCCTTACTCACACTTTGTTATCTCCTTGAATAATTATTGGTTTAAGAAGTATTAATAGAGCATCAATCAATTTTTTAAAATCAAATCATGTTAAATATCAATTTGGGTGTAAATTGAACGTTTAACGTATTCATTTTGTCATAATGATGTAATAAGATTTAAATTAACATTTATGTCAGTTATCTTACGACAAATAAGCTAGGGGACTTTGTAGTGAAATAAAATGAACATTTTTTTTTAAGAGAAGGACATCCGGTATTACTTAGCATTCTGTATGAAACAGATGGTTTGAAGTGTCTTAATTTTAAGCACTTCTGATCTAAAAAAAAGTACAAGTCTGCTGTACCATGATTTAATTCCCCTCCACTCATCTGAACCAATGACCTTTACCATTAAACCCTTTATAGTATTACTCACCCTCTTGTTCACAGGCCTAACAATACTTAAACACAACTTAATCTACAAACCCACTGGCCCCAACCTATTCACCGTATTCAATGACAATACCCTGAATACAAGCTGAACCCAATCAACTCTTTAGAGATAGTTTCATCTTCACCAATCGGATCCCATTCGATCCTTCCTATTAAAAACCTTGTCCCTTAAGCTTTAATCGCACATGCCACTTTAAAAAATTGCATTTATTGTATTCATGGTATTAAGTAATTTATGATGAGTCTTAGTTTAGATATCTATTTAAAGTATTCACAGATTAAACTATCATTTCAAATGTCACACATACAGTAAGGAGAAATCACAAAACTAAACAAAGAACGCTTAAATTAAGAATCCGTCAAAAACAAACAACGAACAAGAGAGCAGAGCTGGCCTTCCACTTTTACTGGGAATCTTACTTTTTTCTTTTTAGAATAATCTCAGAGCTTTTGTTGATTGATTTTAAATTATATTTTATCAAATTAAAGTTAAGCGTCATTTTAGTTTAGACATTACAATGTGTATATATAAACAAATAATTGTTATTGCTTTTAAAACTATTTGTTTTAGTACATATAAAAGTCAACTTTATTATAAACTAAACTAAATTACAAACATGACTTTAAAAGAATAACTTAAAAATATTACCTCAGTTTCGTTTAGAAGGAAATGACACGATTTTCCATTGAACAATATTAATTTCATGGCACCGGTAGCATCGTGCGTGTTTTCTAAAATCGATAAAAGACAATAAATAGCATAAGACTTTACCAGAAATAGCTATATAATTGTAAATAAGAAAATGTATTCCTTGTTGATTTATGTAATATTGTATATTTGAAGAGAATTTTAAATAGAAAATGACACATTTAATTTTGCAATCTTTAGTTTGTTTACTAGGTGTGGGGCGTAGAGATGCTTCAATTTTGTTTGTATTAAGAAACGCTCATTTTAAAGTCAAGATTTTTTTATTAAAACGATATAGACTTTACTTTTTTCCTTAGAAATTATTATCACATCTTCTCGGTCACATAATAACAGTTTATAATCATAGAAGAATGTAATAAATGAAAAGGTAGCAGAGAAATAACAGCAGAAATAGAAATTGGCCCAAATATTCTGAATTATTAATTGGGAAGGGTGACATATGACAATGACATATATAATATAGCCGCATTAAAAACATTTGGGAATGACTTATTGCGAAAAGAATTACTACAAATGTTAAACCTGGTCTGTTTGCGTGTAAATAACTGATAAGTCAACAAAATACCGTTTACACGTTGTTTAGAATGTATTTGAGCCCTCAAAATGTGCAAATAGATGCCATACAGGATTCTGTGGTACAACTCTACACAGACGATATTTGAGGATTCTGTGGTACAAGTATACAAAGACGGTTCTTACCGCACAGACAAGAAAAAAAAGTTTTGATACGGTACACTCATCCAGTTCCCTAAAGGGGCACTACTAACAGAGCAGATTTCGGAGCCGCGTGGTATGAATGTCACCGTTAGAAATTGAATCTATTCTAATGGCCCTCAAACAAGTGCGATGCAAAAGAGCTAGAAGAAAACAACGTCCATCTATCGTAGTCTTTATGGACTCATAGCTTGCTCTCGAAGCTGTGAGAAGGGAATCACTAGACGTAAAAATTGTATATGAAGTACTATACCTCTTGCAAGACGTACAGTCTTGCACATGTATTCAAAGTGGTCCTTCAATGGGTCCCTGGACATGCGGGAATACCCCAAAATGATAAAGCTGACTATCTAGCGTGGCAAGGTTCTTTGAACCACAACCAAAGTTGCCAAACCACAGAGAACTCTTCCAAGAGGAGTGGTTAAAGCATTTGGAAAATGGCGAGACAGCCCGTAAACTTTGCCACAACCCAAGAGAAAGGGAGATCAATGGTGGCGTTTGAAACGTGAGCACCAGAGCATGATCACCCAGATGAGGTCAGACCTTTGTCCTACTCGAATATACTTGAACAGACTACATCCGTTTCGGGGTCCGAGCTGCCTTCACTTTGGACAGGCGTAGGAGACATTGCTGCACTTATTAGCCGAGTGCACATGACTAACGAGTGGAGGAGTTGGGAACAACATAGGTATCCACGTTGAAAGCCTGATATACGACGGTGCCCAGCAGATGCGATATGGCTGTTAAGTGCTTACTGAGGCCATAAAGAGAAGTAGCTTGGTCCCATAAAAAAAAATTATTTAATATTTCGGTTTAGGACATATTTGAATCAGAAAACAGTCATTGCAGTTATTTTTACAAAATAATGTAATAAAAAAAATGTCCGTAACTGCCTAACGCCTTCCATAGTTCATTGTTGCCGTAACTTCGATGTGATGCCAAAAAAGTGCAAAATAATTATTGTGATTGATTAATCCAACCAAACAAAAAAAAAAAAAAGAAATAAATTATTACCTAGAAAGATAGACATATTTTGGGAAATAGACATAATTTCACTGTTTTCACAACCAGGAACTTGTTTATTAAACGTGATTGACAGATCATACTCTCCTGGGTTCAAGTTATTTGTAGCAACAAAAAAAGAGCAATTAATCTCATAATATATCGGAGCACTTGCTATCATAACACTGTTATCGATGATTGGGGTTGGGACTATTTGTGTCATCTGTAAAAAAACAACACAATTTTGCATTAAAGCGTCACTAAAGAATAAATATTTGCTTAAAACACAATAAAGAAATTTTTCACTCATTTAGTCGCATTATACACTTTCATGAATATTATTCTATATAATTGATTCATATTTTCTTGGTAAAACAATTCATTTTTTTGTCTCTTATGAAATTGGATCGTAGAAAACAACATTGCTAACAATGTGAAATAAAATCCGTTTAAATAACTACATTCTTATACAACTCATACATTGCAATGTATATTTTATGTGTGAATTTTGGATCACAGAATCTTCTTGGTTTTAAAATAGGAAGGCATTTAAATAAGATTTATAATAAAGTTAAAATATGTCATGACTGAGACTACTTTACTTATCAGCATAATGCTCTACAATTCTCTAACGTAAAATTGTATTGTATTATGGCTGTTTAAAATTCATTTGACTTTCTTGACATTCTAACTAAACTCTAAACCTTTCGAAAATTCGATACATAATGATGACAAAATAAGAACTTGTATCTTTAACCTTATTCCTCTTATTTATTACAGTTGAATTTCACGCTATTCCTCCCCCTAACCTTACACCCTCTACATAACCTTTGTAACACCAAATCACGTCCTTAAAAAAATCCAAATTTGCAACGAACATTTGCTAACCCATCTCAGTATTACAAATATGCCCTGTCTACTTATCCACACACTGTCTGTATCAACCCTTACTTATAGCCAACAGCTAGCAACGTATCCTTCAACCAGGCGCTGATACAATACAAACCAGTAATCACTATCAGTGTGTTGTTTAGAAATAATATTATTATTTTTATTAGATGGTTTTATATAGCGCAGTGCCCCAGCCTTCACTACGCTTCACATAAAAATTAGCTGTTACAGAAACGTATACATTTAAAAACAACAATTTGTGAAAAGTATGATGCTGTTAAATTGTTTAAATAGTATGTTTTGACTGGCAAATATTCCATCAACGATTGTTTATGATTGTATTTAAAAAACTTACATTTTCAAAAGTCAAAACAGCGTCACACTTTGGTTTAGGGTAACTTTTTTTTGAGGAACAAATAATGTGTATTTCATCCTCCCTCATAGAAGTTTGACATTCAATAGTAGCGCTAGCTAAAGAAAGAAAATACATTTAAAGCACATTTTAAAGGGTATAAACATTATAACTGATTCACTCATAACTTTGTGTATTGGGGTTTTTATTTGTTTGGTTTTTTGTTTATTGTTTGCTTCATATTTTGTGTTTTAACATATATATGGTATAAATTATGAGCGATATTAATACTACTTTATATTTATAATTTTAAAAGAATAAAAAGTCAGCAAACAAATGTTTGAATTTCAATTTTATAAGATGATGCGTAAAACTCTTACCAAAAACGACCAGATTCCATGTTGAATTTAATTTATAGTAGTTGTACTCAAGCGACCAGTTCCCTTGAAGATCTCGAGTGACGTTAGCAATTTTTACTTTAACGGTTAGATCTGAACTTGTTGCATTGAAAGTAAACTTCACATGTATGTTATGGATATACGAAAAGCATCTGCTTCTAATGTTACATATCGCTATCGCTCTGCCCATGTTAGTAATTACCAATGGTCTTTCTTGACTGTAGCTTTGAAGTGTTGATTTTAAAGAAAACGTATAGTCTCTACCCTCCTCAGCTGGATGACATGTTGGAGGTGCAGCTAAATAAGAAAATAACATTTAGGTTACTGATAGCTAATTATTTTTAAAAAATAAACGAGCTAGTGTTTTTAATATAACATTTTTAATAAAATAATAACACTAGTTAGGTACCTAATGTTATTGTTTCATACATGTATTATTAAACAGTACTTAAATATTGTTTTATTCATATATTGCTAATATTTACCAACAAGTTTACAGATATTTCCCGAAATCAGAAGAACTATAACTATTAGTTGCAGCAGGACAATGCCTTTCATACAGGTGACCATTCTTTTTTGACTAAAAACCTAATGATTGAGATATGAAAGTCAGTACACAATTTTGGCTAAATGTATTAAATTAGATGCATACCGGTACTTTTTTTAATATGAAAGAGGTTCGTGGTATGTAGTACATAAAAATAACGCTGTCTTGTCCATAAATCAACCAAATATAGGTTTAGAAGATCGTATTTGCTATGAAATAGAAAGGTATGCAAGCTAGTTGAACTATAGTTGTTGTTTCTTTTTTTTTCTTTTTTTTTTCTCAGACCTATAGAAACGATGTAACAAGGATTTAAGTGTGTTCAAAAATCACGCTAAGTTGTACACTAGAGCTGATGGTAGCTCAGACACAGTGCACTCAAGCACACAGATCCAAACTTCACCCAGATGTCAACACAAACTATATAGCTAATCTGGTCCTGGTTAAACAGGAGAGAGTTGATGAATGGAAACGGCGCAACGGTACATAGCAATTTAAATAAAACTGCAAATTCAAGGTGGGGGGGGGCGCAAATGCCCCACCCTGCTACCCAAATGACGTCCCTGGTGAAAATTGTTCATGATTAGGTCGCTTGTCTCCAATATTGTTGGTATGGTTGTCCCGGGACAAAAGCAACTCTCTCAACACACATTTTCAAAGAAAACAATTTAGAAAATACTTTGTGCAACAGTCTTCCTTGAAGTCGTCATTAATTTATTAAACATCATGATCATTACATTAAAATTGCTTTAAATTTTTTTAAAAATATGTTCCCAAATTAATGTGTGTACCTAGTTAAATTGTGACTCGAGTGCGGTCTTATTAAATCCCTCTTGGCATTGTTATGCCACCCTTTCCAAACTCGGTCCCCAGTCTCGACCAATTAAATATGAGTGAAATATCGGTAAACTATAAATAGTTTGTTTTTAAGTCAATAGATTCATTTCTAATTACTACTGCCCCACAAATCTTCCATTTCAATACTATGAATACGTTGCGGTCATTGTCAAACGATTGACGCCTTCACTTTTCGCGCATACTTATATCCTTAAAACATAGTGTTCAGCTTCTTTCTCTCTTCTATAATTTAAAATTTTGTTATTTTAAAAGTGTATGTTGGACCCAACGAAACGATCTTTCAGGAAAAAAAATGTGCATGCAAAAATTATTTTAGAATAATCTTCTTCAAAATACAAACAAATATTTATATTAACATCTTTTAATAAAATTGATAAAGAGTAGAATAATGAGATGAACTCATTGGTAATATTGTTTTTGAAGTCTTTATCTTTTAAATATTTTCTTTAATGCATTTAATTTTTCGTAAATAAAATGAATACATCGAATCGACATAAAAAGGCAACATGAAAAAAGTTCTGTACAAATAAATACTTAATAAATGTGTTTATTAAGAATTTGTTCAACTTACAGAAGCTACACAGCTGGGTCGTTCAAAGCTTCTCGTTAATGATGACAAATACAAGGAAATATAAACCAACCAATGGCTAATGCCTTGACACGAAGTCCTGCTGTTACAATAATAGATTTTTTAAACTCAGAATCGTGTCCACAATGCTTACAGCATTTGCGTTAGTATTGATCCCAGTCGTTTAGGATTTCAATTTTGTAATTATTTTTATTTCCATGCAATGTGCTAAATATAATATGCTTTAATTAGTATATGCTAGTTTTTTTGTTTTTCTTTTATTGGTTTTTTTTTTATATCAGCAGATATAAGGAGTTTTGAGTAGCTTAATTATTTCTTTATTCAAATTGTGATTGTCACATTGTCTAATCAAAACTGAAGCAAAGTGCTATATGTGTCGTCTGGTATCACTGAGGCAGATTATTTTACTGCACATGGGGCTTAACCAGATCCAGTTGTGTTTTTTTACACCAGGTCCGGGTATTTTGAAAAAACTGTGTTACGAAAAATAGTTAACTTCTCATTTCAATAGTAACATTTTTTGCTCCCATCTTCTATGTCTATCGCCAGTAACCCAAATATGTCATCCCTTAAAAACGAGGACTATACACTTTTGTCAGTTGTATGCGTAGGGCGAATATTTTGGCGCGAATTTTGTTTTAAGTTAGAGCTTATATTGAGATAAATACAATACATTAATGATGGGCCCTTAAGAAATAGAAGAATAAGAAGATATGTTTTTAAGTGCTCTGACCACCCCCATATGTTACACCCAAACAAAGAATGGTTTTGAAAATTAGAATTTTCAAAAAAAATGTATAAACTCTTCAAGAAATTGAATTTCATAGTACAAGGCGTTTTCACGCTTGTCTCCGACATGCTTGACTGATGTGAAGGCATTTCAGAAAAACATATCATTCGAGTCCTAATTGGCTCACTCATTTCATATGTCATTAAAACAGTAAACATACCCAGTCACATGCAAGTTTGTGTAACGAGTTATTGATGACTTGAGAGGACGTTTCAAGAAATTTCCTTGATATTTATGCCAGTTCAAACAAAAAAATAATAATGTGATTAAGCCAAAACACTTTAGATTGTGCTGTTGATGAGCTTCTAGCTGACTTCAAGTGAAAGCGGTGTAACTAAACATTTATGATTTTGTTTGAATTTAGATACAAAAAAAAATAATAAATATTTTTTTTTTATTGAAACTGATAGAGCTCTTGTGTATCACAGCTTTTACTGGTCTATTTATCTCACATTTCGGCACTACCTACTTGTGTGAGAAGACATTTTCAAATATAAAACGTGATACGGATCAGACCACCTGAAGAGCTCTTGTAAACAATTTCGCTAATAAGGGGTACTTACTATTTGATATATCAAAATGTTATTAAGTCAGAAAAGCATCGGTTTCATGCTTCTAATGATGATTTAAAACACGATTGTAAATGGTTCTCTTTTCACAAAAAATTATTTGCGCGTTCAGTTAAATTATTGTAATCTATGTCCTCCAGAAAAGCATTCTTTTCTGCCGGTGAATTAGATGTCAACCAGGGAAAAAAAAAAGAGTTTCTTACATTTGATACATTGTTTTAGTTAATCTGATTATTTCTATGGACACTTTGATTTTGGGAAATATCTCTCCAACCCCACCATCCAACGGGCTCTGCTAGATCGCCTTACCGGCCATTGTCAAATCAATTTTGCCGACTCTACACTAGACAATGTTCAGATCGTCTACGCCGATTCTCAAGACTACTTCGAAAAAAAAAGTCAGCTCCAAAGTCTGCAAACGAAGATGATTTTCTCGCGAAGTGGACTCCCAGATTTTGTGTGGTTTTTAACAGCTGAACACAGTCTTCTTTAAAATTCCCATAAAAATATAGGCATCATAATTTGGTCTGAGATGAAAGGAATGTTGCTTCAATGGGAAATGTGTATCACACGGCTCATCCTAGACAGTGTTCCTGCATCAACACTAGAGGCCGCATACATGACAAAACTAGTCGAATTAAGAAGAAATAATCCGATGTCAGAGCCTTTGTCACGATGGCAGAGCCTCTGCCATGATGTCAGAGCCTCTGTCACGATGTCAGAGCCTCTGCCGTGATGTCAGAGCCTCTGCCACGATTTCAGAGCCTCTGTCACGATGTCAGAGCCTCTGTCGTATTCTCTGTGTGACGGTAAGACCATGTTGCAATATTCAATCTGATCGTTGTAAAAAATTCAAGGGTGTGAAAACAGCACCTGCGGGAGAACACATGTGTGACACAGTGCACACATACAATAGCGACACAGATGGCCCGATCGTTCAGCCGTATCACCATCCGATCTTTGTACCGTTAAACCATACCAGCAACAATACTCCGACAAATCGACTGTCCGACCATTCCTTGATACGACAATACGAACGTCTTATCGTCCGACCATTGAAAATTTTCTCTCATTCATAATTATGTGTCTGAGTGGGGTAGTTCTAAGTGAGAAATAAGCGTAACTAGTTATAGCCTGCCAAACATTGGCGTTAGCAGTGCGTGAACTCCCCATCTACTAAAGTTACTTGACAAAAGCGTGAACTCAAGTTACGCACATTTAAGAATGCAAATGTTGCTACTCCCCTCCCCCCCCCTTTTTCATGATACGTCACTGCACACTTTTTATTTCACGACGACCCGCGGCTTAGCATACGCCGCGAGATGTCTGGCAAGCAAGGGTGGTGCAGGAGGAGGGGGGCGGGAGCTCCACCACAGTGCGCATGTCTCGAGACCAACGATAGGCAAGCAACGGAAGGGAGGGGAGAGTTTTCCTGCGTCTTGCTTGCTCTGGCGTATCTATATATAGCCTGCGTGGTCGTCTTGGTCTTGTTGTGCCCTAGTTTCTGGTGAATTATATATATATAGATAAGACTAGGGGCGGCATTGAATCTAATCTCATGCTTTGTTTTACACTGTCACGTACCGGAAAAGAATGTAACAATTTAGTTCCTTTAAGCTTGATTAATTATCTTTACGTAACAAGGACTAAAATAAAAACCAATTTGAAATTTAATGAAAGGTTGATACAAAAGCCAGACACAATAAACAAGTTTTTACGTTATGATATCTCATACCAAATGTTACGTTAACTATACAACTACACAAAATGTAAGCTTTAGTACAAGAAATAAATATAAATAAAAACTTAGGTCAAGTAGGGCCTAGAGATGCTTACATCACAAACATATGGAAGCCAGATGATTCTAGAATAGGTGTGATCTTGTTTGGTAATTGCAAATTTGTGTGAAAAATCAAGTAAAGATCGAAATCAAATGAAGCCTAACAACAAAAAAAGAGACATATGAGTCTGGCAGGAACTGCTCCGTGAGCAAATATGCCTCAACGCAAAGACCTATTACAAATTACATTCGTTAACACAAGAAATGTGTCAACATAAAACAATATATTACAACACATAGTACTAAGCACAAAAATTGGGTCAACACAATTTTTTTCAGGAACACTGTTCACAGCGTTGTAATTGTTAGCATATATGTTGACCTAGTTTTTGTTAAACACGAGTCGTGGCCTTGAACCTTAAAGACCCCCTTTTTTTATATGCAGGTCACAAATGAAATGAACTGAAATTTTAATGCGTCAAGATTTGTGTTCATTTTCCCAGTCCTGTACTATCTTCTCAATGTAACGACATTCCTATATTTTAACTCTTGCGAAGGGGTAGGGGATGATTTACTTATAATCAAGTTTAATTCTTAATTAATTCTCTTTTTTATTGCAATATTTTATCATTTCGAATTTACACATTAGCGTACGTTATGAAAAACTAAAACTGTTGTGTTTTGTGTGTGTGTGTGTTTTGTTTTGTTTTTTTTTTTTTGTTGTTTTTTTTTGCCTTACAATAATAATTTGTCTTTTTGCCTAAAATTGTCTGTTTCGTCATTTTTTTTTTTTTAATTTTCCGTTTTATCAGATGGTTCTGATTGCTAGAAATGATATATAATATGGAATGGGGAGGGGTGGGAGTCAGTGCAAATCTGATATGACCTTATAAGGAGTGACGCGTTGGATACAAAATGTTACATTTTGTGTTACATATTATGTGCACGATGTCAACAGCTTGTGTCTCATCACAATTAATTTATGGCCGCTGTTCTCTGTTGAGTGTGTATGATAATGTGTTGCAGCTCCCTATATCAGACACATATTTTCCTAGATGAAGAACAAATTCCTCCCTGCCGTGGCAATTCACAACAAAGTCTCGAATGTCTGTCCCAACTGCATTACGTCGCAGGTTTACATGAAATGTTCCACCCTCACAGCGAAAATAATATAATAAAATTAATGACACTGGATGCGCTTGTTTTACTTTATAAAAATCTTTGACTTGTAATAATCCAAGATTCTTGTGTATACCTAGATAAAGGACCTCTTCCTAGAGGAATGGCTTAAGCCTGAGGAGCAGGCATCAACAGCCCGAAAACTTTACCGGAACATGACTAAAAACCAACCGAAAAGGGCGATCAATGATGGCCATCACGCAGATGAGGACAGAGCATTCCCCTACCGGTAGCTACCTGAATAGTTTGCACCCACTGTGGGACACGAATTGCCGTCACTGTGGACAGGCGCCCGAGACTGTCGAGCACCTACTGGCCGAGTGCCCGACGCTAACGACTGGTGTGTCTGGGATGCTCCCGGCTAAACCCGTTGACAGTCTGATTTACGGCATAGCCCAGCAGCTGAGGCAGACATGTAACCTACTTGCCGGGGCCATTAAAGAGCAATAGCTCGGTCCCAAACAGTGATCGTAATATTTTAATATATACCTAAGGTGAATAATATAGCGAAACTTGATTTGATGTTTGGGTGTTTAAGCACAATAGGAAAAATTAAGATTGCTTACAAATGCTAAACGGGGAAAACTCAAAATTTCAAACTCCTAAAAAGATTTTTTTTTTTTTTAACAAAACCGAAAAATGACACGAAAAAGACTCCAGTGCCGTAAAAAATATTTTTTAAAAAAAAGTTTTTAAAAGCGAGTGGCCGTTAGCTGAATGGTAAGAAAATATTTTATTGGGCATTTCTCAGGAATGAATTTAGCTACCAAGCGGAATTAGGCCATTCACTCTATGAGGTTCATATAATCATCCCCCGTTTCAATAAAAAAACGTGTATACTTGCACACACAATTCTTAGCAAACTTTTATCAACTTTAAATTTTAGAACAGAGAATGATATAAATTTTGCAAATCGGTTGTTGTTGTTTTTTTATGTAATTATTTTATGAGAACCAATGTACCTACCAGACATGCTGTCGTGATTTTCCTACGACTGGCCTCAGCATTTTGTTAAGTCAATCTTAAGCTCAGTACATATATATAGAGAGACATAAATGAACACTAAATCAGTCATATTTTCTCCAAGGGATCTTTAATTCTTCTTTGTAGTTTTACAGATGATAACAAGATGTGTCACTTTTGCTATCCCAATGGTTTGCCATTTTTTGGTTAACTTAAATTATTTGTGATTAAATTGTGTGAATTAATTTCTTTTTATTCGTTCATTTTATAAGGTAATTAATTGTCTTATATTTGGGAATCAATTTGTACATTTTAAGAACCATTCGTTTTAGGTGGCCAATACTATTAAGCCTATGTAGCCTACTTAAGCCTATAAAGAATTCCAGCCCTAATATCTATACTTATATGTCTTTACAAAAATAAGCATGGCTTAATTTTCCTCGTTTGTCAAACGAAAAACAAAACGATTGAAGTTAGCCAAATTTTGATACTGATCTCGTTACAACTGACTGGAAGCAAACGCTTGTGAAAGCTGTGCGCCACAGACAAGCACCATGATAGTGGGGCGGCTTGAAAGGCTCCAGAGCGTAAGTCGATAGAAGTACTTTTTAATATTGGGCGTTTTAAAGTTTCCATGATAAAACTCAAAATTATAAACTCTTTTAGAAATAGTGGTGACTGATAAAGATGGGACACGTGAGTTTTGTTGAGAAGATGGCTGTTGGTGTCGTGGCTGCGCAGATATCTGCATTCGGGTATTGACTGTGCATTAACCTTGGGCAACTTATCATATGATATCGAACTACCGTTACGCTGTTCATTTGCGCTACATGATTTCCAACTTGGAAACCATTCTCCCCCTGTGCCACTAAAATTAGTTCCTTCACTGTTGACTCCACTGTGGAAATGAGCGGTGTCCGCTAGGAGGTGGACATAAGCCCCACTACTACCTGGACATGTACATGCTGTGTACGTGTACTTTGTGGCCTCCCAGTTATAATCAAAATTATCCGGTATCCCGTAATCAACCACTAGCCTGTATAACCAACGCCCTACCGAGACCTGTTTGGGACAGCCATGAGGGTGTGATACTATAAAACATAATCTTGAGCCATTTTCAGAATCTCGATATTTGTAGATAATTTTACGCCATAAATTTACCCTGTTCCTCCACTTTCTGAACAGCTTATCAAGTAAGTCAACGTCACATGTAACACATTTAAACTCACACCAGTCTGACTCCAGGTCATTTTTTACTGCCGATGATCCCTTAAGGATGACCAAAGGGCTATCTTGCCTATCATAAAATAATCTACACCTGGTATGTTTAGCCTCAAAATCATCGAAAAGCACGTGATTGGTCGTGTCTACGAAGACCTCCCCCCAAACCTCGCTTGGTGTGTCCGAGTGTTGACACTTTTGACACTGACAAGGTTCATTGTCGTACTTAAACACACGCCACACCATTCCCGTTCCAATTCTCATGACGTCACTTCCTCTTATATTATAGAAGGCATATGGGATATTAGTGTCTGGCCAAAACTCGGGTCTTTCTGTACTGGTTATTCTCACATCCACCCTGACAGTCAGGTCAGCTGTAGCTTTGATCAATTTGACGATGTCTTCGTCTTGATAGTCCTCAGGCAAGTGGGTGATGTTAAAATCATTAACAGGTACAAAGTTCCTGTGACCTGGATTCTTCTTACAGCCAACAAGATGTTTGTGCAGGTCTGCTTCTCCTCCTTCTGATAATTGGGTTTCAACTGTACCTTTAAATTTTAACAAGATGTTTTTAATATGTCAACTATAATAAATTGCATGCTAATAAAAATACAATTGGAACAAAGAGTGAACAATTAAGTTTGTCATCTAAAATATAATTTCGATTTTTTAAAGTTTTCACAGTTCGTGTCTATGTTAATCTAAACTTTAAAAGTAATTGTCATTATATTATTTTGGATTGTTTCAGAGTTGTGTTTTTAACTTTGATCAAATGTTTGGTCTCGGGGTCCGTAAATTTCTTTAGATGAAAGCAATAACATAACACTATACAGCTTATTGTGTGATCAGGCCAGACAAGATATAGAACAGTAGCTATGAGATCAGCTCAGTGCTTTGTGGCAGCGGATATGTGTAGAGGCACAGGCATTGAGAATGAGGGAAAGTAAGAAAAAAATGAAATATATAAGTATAAAGAGAGACAGAATATGACATAGAGGGAGTGAGAGATAAAGAGAAAGAAAGAGCGAAGAAGACAGAGAAGGAGAGAGGGGGAGATGGTACAGATTTGTGGTGTGTGTGGGTGGGTGTGATACATTTGTAAAGACATGGATTTTATAACAAGAAATGTCAAAGTCAATTTTTTTTTCATGAATCTTCACTTGGCTCTCCGGTGTCAAAGTAGTGATCAAAAATAATATCTCCAACAGAGTTACAACGTCCTGTCTTTATGAATAGTTACAAGAACACCCTGTCTTTATGAATAGTTACAAGAACACCCTGTCTTTATGAATAGTTAAAAGAACACCCTGTCTTTATGAATAGTTACAAGAACACCCTGTCTTTATGAATAGTTACAAGAACACCCTGTCTTTATAAATAGTTAAAAGAACACCCTGTCTTTATGAATAGTTACAAGAACACCCTGTCTTTATGAATAGTTAAAAGAACACCCTGTCTTTATGAATAGTTACAAGAACACCCTGTCTTTATGAATAGTTAAAAGAATACCCTGTCTTTATGAATAGTTACAAGAACACCCTGTCTTTATGAATTAGTTACAAGAACACCCCGTCTCTATACAGAGTTACCACATCAAACCTGTCTTTATCTTAATATTACCATAAAACTGTCCTTTGATGCGTTTGTCGCTGCTCCTCTCTTGATTCCCGCATCTCATTGCTTAGGACGTCCCTGAAATGGATGATTCAGATTTGATCGTTACATATTCTTTCCAAATTGTAATTGCAAGTCAGATAAGTTTCAACAAATGGAAAAGAAAAAAAAAAAAAAAAAATGCCCATATTATGATTAAAGTCAATAAACGTATTAATTATAACAAATCAATGGAAACTTTTGATGCTTAGACAAATCAAATAACTTATTTTTCAGTGACAGAAAATCAATTTTAAAAAGGATTATGTGCTGCTAGTAAAAAGAACAAAATGGAATATTTCTCATTCATGTAGAATACATATTGAACAAATAATTAGAATTTTTTGAGCGAAAACAAGTGAAGAAAGACTTGACAGTTCACAAAACTTCAAGCAGCAGTTTCCAAATATTTTAAAGAATTTGCAAAAAAATATCAGTTTTAGTGGCCGTGTTACCGTTCATGTTGTTCAGTGTAGACACTGATTGTGTCCCTTCTGTTCAAAAGCTATGCATATGCTATGGAAAAGTTGAACCTGCAGTGGGAGATAAACAAATCTCATTGAATTTTCTTTAAATAATTCTCTACGTGTGAATGGTGTAATGGTGTAATGGTGATATCAAAAGCGCAATAAGGCGCAAAATAAAATTCCTAATAGCAAAATGATTTTTTTTTCTTTAAATATCGCTACCGCATGTGCGTTTTATGCATACTATTTTCTTTTGCTTTACAGAAAAAAAGTTTGAATTTAAATATGGTGTCATAAATCTGTGGTTTAAATGGAGGTAAGGTATTAGAATATTATTATTATTAGGTGGATTTATATAACGCATCACCCCAGCCTAGGGCTAGGCTCACTGCGCTTCATATAAAATTATATTAATATAAGTAGCTCAGGAACCAGAAAAACATGTGCTGTGAAATAACTGGGGGGGTGGGGGGGATGGGGGGTGGGGGTAGGACTAATTGGTATTCTTGAATGGATGTTTAGTAAATTAACTTTAATAGATGAGAGGTTCACGCATTGCTGCATTGTTTATCGAGTTTTAACTAGTTTGTTATAACGCAAAAACTAATACGACGAATATGATTTTAATGCTGGGTTATAAACTGTACAAATAGATTAATTGAATAAATCAAAGAAATACTTAGTTACTTGAAAGTTATCTCAAAAATTGAAAAGTAAAAACGAAATTATACTACTTATACTGGTTGAGTAATTTTCGTTCAAAGCTAAAAAATATATATATATATATTAAATATGACAACTACTGGAAAAGGCAGAATACATTCAAAATTATATTTGTAAAATTACTTCTAAAGCCACCCCTCCAAGTCATGCTAGTAATATTAATATTGGTATAAATTACTTTTCTTACATAAATCTTTATCACAAGTTTCAGTTTTTAATGGTCTCATTTCACTCTAAATTCAGGCCTGCACAACATACGGCCCGCGGGCACCCTATTTGTGGCCCGTGAAGTAGCGAAATATTCTTTATTTTATTATTTTCCTAACTGCTCTCTCCCTGTCCGATTTTCTTTTGGCCCGCAGAAGTCATGTCCTATTTTACTTTGGCCGGCACAACTTTTTCATATAGTATTACGGCCCACCTTACATTTTGAGTTGTACTGGCCTGCATTAAATTATTTTATTATAAAATGGGGCAGTTTTCCTATGACGTAATCACCGATGATTCACGCAGGCTTAACGTAGGTTGGATTCTGACTAGCCTCGACCACAATGTCTAACAGCCCACGCATGCGAGATAATGAACTTAAAATGAAGTTACAAAAGGATTGATAATAATGACGTGTGACATAATAAATGTCACCAATGTGTCACGTGGTCAACACCCGCGTCTTTTCACAGCAAAGCAATTTTACCAAAGTCTACCAGCTGCAATCTGAGACCATGGTGATACGGGGGTCGGGGTTTGAATGACCTAACGCCTCGATTTGATAAGGACTGGTGACCGCTCAGAAATTCAGAAGGAATTAGACTCTCGCCGACTTGACGTGTTGCGAGAGTCTATAGGCAGCGCGGCCCAAAGCAGGGTGACATGGATTGGTGTACATACAATTATTGATTTCATCAGACCACAACGCACTATGAAATGTCTATGGATGTTTATTTCAAATCATCCAAGACATGCGTAGTTTTAGTTTCGTATTATATTTCAGGAAGTATTTCAAAGTAATGATGTGTTGTGTGTGTAGCTGTGTGTAAAATGGTATGTCATACTGAACATAAAGAGTTGACATTACAGGCTAGTCACATGATCATTATTTTTAACGCTCAGATAAGTGCTGTCGTAACGGACGCATACAGCCATGACCATATTGAAATTGAAGCAGGGATAAAGTCGGTCGAGTACGCGTGTACCTAGAATGTGATAAAAGATCCGTGTGGAGAAGAGAAGCTCAACTGATATCTTTCAATTATTTTTAAAAAATCAAAATATAACATATTTACTGATCATACTTACTGATTGTTAGGTATCTCAGTATGGACCCACTATGAAAGTTGTTTCGGTGTATTGGCTCTGTGTTGTAAGCTGACATTTGCACTAACCCAGTTATGTGTAGTGTGCTAAAAATAAACTTGTTCAGCCAGGACACACAGCGTTTACCTTGAACTTTGTTAATCGGGAAAATCCATTATAACTTGTGCTTGAGAGGATTGTAGTGATAGGATCGGACGTACTGCGCTACAGCGTATTAAGTAGATTAATGAGACACAATTTGTGTCAATAAAACAGTGCATGTCAGCTTGAATTATTCACAACAAAATACAAATTTAAACGTTTCTACAGATCAGTAATTTAAGATCAAAGTCGACAACTTCTTCCTTTTTATCGTTTTACCTTTTACAAAATAATATAAATGATTTATTTTTTTTCTAAAGGATCATCAAGATATTGACATAAAAATTCTTTTACATCGCTTTTCTTAGTATAAAATCAATAGTTTAATTTTTACCTTTTAACACTAGTCTTGTCTTTAGGCTTTGTCATATTTTACAATAATAATGCCCTAGGTGTGTCTGATCATCAAAAGGTAAGGTCGTAACAAACCATTAACTTTAACATTTTACCAGATTCCCGTTACACATTAAATTGCAATCTTTTTTCGGGGACTAGCATACTATAACAATTTTACGTTTGTATAAAAAAAACTTTAAAATTCTATCAAGAAATGACATGATGAATTGTGGTGAATGCAAGCATGTCTATTGCCTTACCACAAAACAGATCTTGCCTATTGATGCAAGCATGTCTATTGCCTTACCACAAAACAGATCTTGGCCATTTTTGCAAGCATGTCTATTGCCATACCACAAAACAGATCTTGCCCATTTTTGCAAGCATGTCTATTGCCTTACCACAAAACACATCTTGCCCATTTTTGCAAGCATGTCTATTGCCTTACCACAAAACAGATCTTGCCCATTTTTGCAAGCATGTCTATTGCCATACCACAAAACAGATCTTGCCTATTGATGCAAGCATGTCTATTGCCTTACCACAAAACAGATCTTGCCTATTGATGCAAGCATGTCTATTGCCTTACCACAAAACAGATCTTGCCTATTGATGCTACATGTCCATTGCCATACCACAAAACAGATCTTTCCCATTTTTGCAAGCATGTCTATTGCCTTACCACAAAACAGATCTTGCCCATTTTTGCAAGCATGTCTATTGCCTTACCACAAAACACATCTTGCCCATTTTTGCAAGCATGTCTATTGCCTTACCACAAAACAGATCTTGCCCATTTTTGCAAGCATGTCTATTGCCATACCACAAAACAGATCTTGCCTATTGATGCAAGCATGTCTATTGCCTTACCACAAAACAGATCTTGCCTATTGATGCAAGCATGTCTATTGCCTTACCACAAAACAGATCTTGCCTATTGATGCTACATGTCCATTGCCATACCACAAAACAGATCTTTCCCATTTTTGCAAGCATGTCTATTGCCTTACCACAAAACAGATCTTGCCATGTCTATTGCCTTACCACAAAACAGATCTTGCCTATTGATGCTACATGTCCATTGCCATACCACAAAACAGATCTTTCCCATTTTTGCAAGCATGTCTATTGCCTTACCACAAAACAGATCTTGCCTATTTTTGCAAGCATGTCTATTGCCATACCACAAAACAGATCTTGCCTATTGATACAAGCATGTCTATTGCTATACCACAAAACAGATCTTGCCTATTGATACAAGCATGTCTATTGCCATACCACAAAACAGATATTGCCTATTGATGCAAGCATGTCTATTGCCATACCACAAAACAGATCTTGCCTATTGATGCAAGCATGTCTATTGCCTTACCACAAAACAGATCTTGCCTATTTTTGCAAGCATGTCTATTGCCATACCACAAAACAGATCTTGCCTATTTTTGCAAGCATGTCTATTGCCTTACCACAAAACAGATCTTGCCTATTTTTGCAAGCATGTCTATTGCCTTACCACAAAACAGATCTTGCCCATTTTTGCAAGCATGTCTATTGCCATACCACAAAACAGATCTTGCCTATTGATGCAAGCATGTCTATTGCCTTACCACAAAACAGATCTTGCCTATTGATGCTACATGTCCATTGCCATACCACAAAACAGATCTTGCCCATTGATGCAAGCATGTCTATTGCCATACCACAAAACAGATCTTGCCTATTGATGCTACATGTCCATTGCCATACCACAAAACAGATCTTGCCTATTGGTGCAAGCATGTCTATTGCCATACCACAAAACAGATCTTGCCTATTGATGCAAGCATGTCTATTGCCATACCACAAAACAGATCTTGCCTATTGATGCAAGAATGTCTATTGCCATACCACAAAACAGATCTTGCCCATTGATGCAAGGATGTCTATTGCCTTACCAAAAACAGATCTTGCCTATTGATGCAAGCATGTCTATTGCCTTACCACAAAACAGATCTTGCCTATTGATGCAAGCATGTCTATTGCCATACCACAAAACAGATCTTGCCTATTGATGCAAGCATGTCTATTGCCATACCACAAAACAGATCTTGCCTATTGATGCAAGCATGTCTATTGCCATACCACAAAACAGATCTTGCCTATTGATGCTAATTCACTTACAGAACCTCTCATTCGGATCGTTATTTTTTCCTTAATTTTTTTTTCTTTATCTCTTATCAAAACTATATTAAACAACTGATGCCCAATTTCCAATGGTTGGATTTGTTCACTATGTGTGTGTGTAAGCACTGAATACTTGCTTGCATATTTCATGCATAACATGTTTACAGTTTGTTACCGTTTTATTGTGTGATACGTTAATCTCGATGCTACATGAGATTAACAAATGTTGATGTGGTAGAACTGGCAGCACATAGTATGGTTAAAAAGAAGGGCTTTCCCAACCCTAGGATTGCATTTTAGGGGAGGCGGGGAAAAGTTATTTAGCAGAAGAGAAGCCTCAAATTTTAATATTATTTCTTTATGAGTTATGTCACAAGCTAATTTTTTTTACGTTGTCTAAGTGCTGCTGTTTACTATTGATACTAGATCAATGCATACTAGGTCAATGCATACGAGGTCAAACAATTCGTAAGGATGCTGTTACGCACTGGCTTCTCTTGTGAGAAATTAATCTCCTGTTTTAAATTTATGGCTCGTTCAAACAGTGCCTAACAAAGGACGATACCATAGAAAAATAAAATAACAAAAGCACGACACCCGAAACAGTACCAGTTACAATTAATAAGATTTAATTTAGTAATAATACAATTACAAAACAAAAGAAATACCATTACAAATCATCAACTTACAGTATGGTAGATCTTGTACCGGTACACTGTTAACACAGTTAGTACAATGTGCCAATGAATAATGATGAATTATCAATGCGAATAAACACATATAAGTACACAAAGAATAATACACGTCTCGTGAAGTTAAAATATCTATCAATCTCCCTCACCTCATGTCTGTCAACCGACGCGTCTAGAAATACCCTTACTTTTCTAACACAATCGAGAACCTTCGACAAGATACTAGTAGACCTACTAACCATGTTTAATTGGAAGTCGGTAGTAAACAAGACACATCAAACGAATAGACCACGCCCATCTATGAACGTAGCGTGTGCTAGGGTTCAAGCAAAGTTCACGCACGGGGAAATAGTGTCATACATAACAATGCAAAACCAAAAAAAATATTGAGAAACCCTGGTATAAAACGACAGGAAAGTAAGCAATAAAACCAACACGTTGACAAGAGGTCCTACATTTTATCATAGCAATCCTGCATTTGTCATAAGGACCTACATTTTTCACAGGGATCCTAAATTTTTCATAGGATCCTACATTTGCCATTGCGATCCTACATTTTGCCTAGGGATCATAAATTTTTGCTTAAGGATCCTACATGTTCCCAAGGATCCTACATTTTCCTACGAATCTTAAATTTTGCAAAGGCATCCTACATTTTGAATAGGGTGCCTACATTTTCAATAGGGATCCTACTTTCCCTAGGGATTCTAAATTTTGCCTAGATATTCTATAGATTTCAAGGTTCGATCCACACAATATGTGAAAACAACGAGCTGATGCAGAGTACGCTGGGCAGGTCACTTAGAGAGAATGTCTAATGACAGAGGAGTGAATGAGGGTACATCAGCAAAACTCCAGAGAAAAACTCCTCAAAGGCAGATCTAGGCTTGAAATGATGGATGATTTTGGAAAAAGATTTACAAAGCAGAGAATCCAAGCATGGAAAAATAAAAGCATTAGCTAGGTCGAAGTGGAAGGACGTAGTGAGGCAGGCCAAAGCTCTACATGGGCTTTAGCGCTGAAGGGATTGATGGATTGGAAGCATATAAATATATAAGATATAGTGAACACTTGATACCAACAGAGTGGGAAAAAAACATTTCTTCTTTTGTGGCAGGAAATGAAAATGTTGGAAATGATTTTGCGTAAAGAGAAATTTAGACTATTGTGTGATTCTAAATGAGAGTCATATATTATAGAATGATGGGATAAAATGAAAGTCTGGAATGTTTCATAGCTGTGATGCCTGGCTCATACATAGATATGCTCCACAGCTGCGGTGCCCGTCTCATTAAGTATGATGTCTAAGTACTGTATGATGTTTAAGTGCTGTATGATGTCTAAGTACTGTATGATGTCCAATTGCTGCATTATGCCCAAGTACTGAATGATGTCCAAGTACTGTATGATATCCAAGTACTGCATGATGTCCAAGTACTGATTATGTCCAAGTAATGTATGCTATACAAGTACTGTATGGTGTCCAAGTGCCGTGTATTGTCCAGTACTGTATGATTGCCAAGTACCGTATGATGTATAGGTACCGAATGATTTCCGAATACTGTATGATGTCCAAGTACTGCTTATGTCCAAGTACTGCTTATGTCCAAGTACCGTATGGTGTCCAAGTACCAAATGATTTCCAAATAATGTATCATGTCCAAGTACTGCTTATGTCCAAGTACCGTAAGATGTCCACGTACTGTATGATGTCCAAATACTGCTTATGTCCAAGTAATACTAATGTCCAAGTACTGTATGATGCCCAAGTACTGTATGATGTCGAACTTCTTTATGATGTCGAGGTACTGTTTATGTCGAAGTATCGTGTGATGTCAAAATATTGAATGATGTCCAAGTATTGTTCCTTTTTGACACATTTTGCCAATAAGATTAAAACTGGGCCAGTTATTTGATTATAATATAAATTAATAGTTTCTATAATGAATTGTTTTACAAAATTTGACAGGCCATTAAAATTTACTAAAATGGTCATAAATCTTGTTTATTGAAATGGTCATAAATCTTTTTTATTGTTATGGTCATGATTCTTGTTTATGGATACGGTCATAAGTCTTAAAATATCATTTTTTCTATTAATTAAATTTCGAAAAAAAAAACATAATAATCCCAAATGACTTTGACTGATTTAAAATAAAACATTAAACGAAGCGAGAACATCTTCTGAAACTTAAAGTTTTTTTTTAAAGACATAACTGAAATAAATGACAAAGAAATAAAAGTAAGTTATTAGAAGTTTGTTTTAATCCAAAAGATGTCCCTTTTATCAGATTTTCAAACCAAAAAAAAATCCGAGTTTTCTTATTTTTCAAACTTTAAAAAAATATATATTTTTGTTTAAATTACAAGGTTTAATTAGTACAAAAATGTATATTAAACATTATTACACTGAATGTAATGTATTGCAAGTTAGTGCAGTAAGCTCACCTCAATGCTGCCATGTCTTGTAATTCTACAATGACTGGCGATAGTTTAGATACGAGTATAGCGTGGAATTTTATTTATTGTACCATTTTTCACAGTCGTTCCTTTTTTTTTTTTACATGAAAATTATAATAATTTTATTTATTTATTTATTTTATACCAGTTTGTGTAAGATGGTACTTAGAACTTTAGACTTTGTGTAGCTAATAAATCAACAGCTGGGTAAGATGGTACTTTGAAATTTAGACCTTATGTAGCCAATCAATCAACAGCCTGGGTATGATGCAAGGTCAAACTCTAGACATTGTATAGCTAGTCCCGCCAACAGACAGTTGCCTCCCAGGAATGTGTAGAATCCCCAGGCTAACCTTGTAGGAAGAGCATTGAGCTTAACGTTATCAGTAAATCGTATTTCATAATTTAAACAAAAATGATCAACAGTACAAGTTACTATTTTCATGCATACCATCCCAATGTACAAAATAAAATTTATTGACGTTATTGTCGACTATTTGGAATTTTGACCGACACGTAAAATTTTTAAAAATTATAGTTTCCTTCAAAGGCGAAATAATATTTTTTTTTTAAACAAAATCGTACCTGAAAATTTTTTTTTGAAAGAAATTTGGTCGACGGAAAATTGATCGACGGAAGTTTGGTCGAACGGAAATTTGATTGAGCGGAAGTTTGGTCGAACGGAAATTTGGTCTAACGGAAGTTTCGTCAAATGTTTTTTTGTTTGTTTTTTTTTTTTTAATTCGGAAATTTAAGGTTTCTCATTCCTAGAGGAGTTACTGGTGAAAAATTTTGAAAAGCTAAATCAAAACTTTTTAATAAATTATATCTGTATGTTTTTCTTCCATTATTATCCGGGTTGCAGGCTTTGCTGGTTTAGAACCTGTGCTATAGAGTAAGAATAGAATTTAAGTCTAGGAAAAGGGGTATGAAAAATATCTATCATCTAACACGTAAAAAGGTTTAATGGAAGTTTTAAATTGTTTTTTAATAAGCAATGGTTAGCAAAAGTTAGCAAAAACTGTACCTAAGGTCATAAGTGGAATTTTACTGTAGTGTTAGATTGAACATGCTATTTTAATGTCTTATCTCTTCCCTAAATATATAACTTTCAACTCTCTTCACAAACAATCAGTTGTGCATTGAACTTGAACAAACATATTGTTTCAGGGTTGTCTACTTTATAAAAAAAAATGTAATAAAAAAATGAGCACAATTTTCTAAAATATCAACTGTAAATGTAAATTGTGTAACGATTGGATTATTAATAAAAAAAATATATTCAAAGCTGAATCAGCCATTTTATGCTTCTGTGATAAAATAAGGACTTTCTTTGCATGTGGGATTTCAATGCATTCCTTTTTTTTTAAATGACCGAGTGTTGCTTTAGATTTGTAACAGTTTTAATTACATTGGTTTTTTGGACTGAATTTTTTTATTTGAGACTTACTGTTCCACTATGGTCTATGAAAAATTTGTACAATATATGTGTAATAAACTACTTTGAATTGTAATTGACTGAATATTTCAATTGCAGGGTTTGCTGTTTGGAACAATTTTGAAAGGACCTTTATTAACTTTGATATTCTGAGTTTCAGTCTGCGTTTTAACGTATACATATAATTATCATTAAATGAGATAATTGTATATTATGATGTACGAAAATTTAGGCTTGTAATCACATTTGTGATAAAACTATTCTTTACTGATTCTTAGAAATATTTTGACTCAACTTTGTCAGTAATCTTTAAATGAATCTAGAAGGAATTATTAATTTTCTTGATGAGCGTTATTTCACAAAGTTAGTAAAAAAAAAAAAAAAAAAAAAAAAATAATTGGCCATACATAAAAACCAACCATTCTTTTCTATTCAAGTCAAAAACAACCCCAAAACCTAATTCATCATTGTTATTTTTTTGTGGTTTCTCACTATGCTAAGCCAAAACTCCTTGTAAGGGGTTGATGGATGACTCTTGTCATTAGATCTCAGGCCAACTAAATTCCGATTTAAACCAAGGTTCTAAGGACACTTTTTGAATCCCTTTCAAAACAGTTGCAAAGCACATGGACTAAAGACACACCTTTTTCTTTAGACTAGCTATTTAACAATTAAAACACATCAGGCAGGTAGATGAAAAACACCTTTTTCAATGTCAAAAAAAAGTTACAATAACTTAAGGTCATGTCACATAATGTTTTATAGGGTGAGTTTAGAAAAGAATACACAATAAGGACTCCTCCTTCTTGACAGAAAATACGTTCTTATAAACAATATTTAAAGTTAACTTCTTAAAATTACTTCCAGTCCTTAAAAAATCAACTTTATTTTATTATCATGAGTGCAGCTCTCATCCTAGGTCAGGTCATTTTTCAACTGCATTGTCAAAGAGGCCTAAAACATGTGTCCTCAAAGTAATCAACCATCAAATTCAGTTTCAGAGGGTAGAATATTTCTGATGCAAAGTAACTCGAAGTACTCTACCACATGTTGTGTAGATAGCAGGCACAAAGTACTCTACCACATGTTGTGTAGATAGAAGGCACAAAGTACTCTACCACATGTTGTGTAGATAGCAGGCACAAAGTACTGTAACACATGTTGTGTAGATAGCAGACACAAAGTACTCTACCACATGTTGTGTAGATAGCAGGCACAAAGTACTCTACCACATGTTGTGTAGATAGCAGGCACAAAGTACTGTAACACATGTTGTGTAGATAGAAGGCACAAAGTACTCTACCACATGTTGTGTAGATAGCAGACACAAAGTACTCTACCACATGTTGTGTAGATAGCAGACACAAAGTACTCTACCACATGTTGTGTAGATACCAGGCACAAAGTACTCTACCACATGTTGTGTAGATAGAAGGCACAAAGTACTCTACCACATGTTGTGTAGATAGCAGGCACAAAGTACTGTAACACATGTTGTGTAGATACCAGGCACAAAGTACTCTACCACATCTTGTGTAGATACCAGGCACAAAGTACTCTACCACATGTTGTGTAGATAGCAGGCACAAAGTACTCTACCGTATGTTGTGTAGATAGAAGGCACAAAGTACTCTACCACATGTTGTGTAGATAGCAGACACAAAGTACTCTACCACATGTTGTGTAGATAGCAGGCACAAAGTACTCTACCACATGTTGTGTAGATAGAAGGCACAAAGTACTCTACCACATGTTGTGTAGATAGAAGGCACAAAGTACTCTACCACATGTTGTGTAGATAGCAGGCACAAAGAACTCTACCACATGTTTTGTAGATAGCAGGCACAAATGTTTTCAAGCAGACAACATTCGTATTGTTAATGCAAGGTCGGGATAAGAGGTAAATGTTAGCCTCAAGCCCCGTGTTTGCAAGTATCTATAGATAGGCTGGCAGAAGTGCAAAAAAGCAACCTCGAGTAATTGTTTGAGGGAACTCGATATGTATAGCATTTACCATTGCAAGCTCAATGTTTATCTGTGAGAATCATCATATGAGAATCACAAGAAGGCTCCAAGTCTTTAATGGTTCCTAAAACTTATAAGATACCATGTGTATAACGTTGTACAGTTTTGTTAGAGTGCATAAACTAATGGCACATAGTGTGTTCACGTAAGCCATGCATACATTGTTCAAATAAAGGTGGTAACGTTTTAAAAGTGCTATCTGCATAACAGTTTTTTTTAGTTTGAAAGTAATTTCATCTTAATCCTGGTTGAAAATATCAAAATTCTGTGATCTACCGGCCCATAGCAAACAATATAAGTCTTAGCCATTGTCAGTAGAAATATATTCACTAAATGAATATGATGACCCTCCTATGAGCAGGTATAGATGGACCCCAGATGTTTTTTTTTTTTAATTTCATTTCTTTCTTTTTATATTTTCAACTGATGGAGTTAACTTTTGACCTTATTGGCCGGGGCTAAATTCAATGAAGCATTAGACAAAATAAAATGAGTAGAGTCGCATGTAGTTACAGCACCACTTTTAATCTTTTTCATTATAATATTTACTTCAGTTCTGAAGCTATCAGCTGCTTGATTGGGTTCTTTGCTTTGTTTTTTTTTTTTTATAGCACTAACAGCATTTGCAATTCATTCAAAATGAACAGTTAGCAGTTACAATTCGAAATGGGACATGGACTTTTAGCAGTTGCATGCATGGATATGCATGTTTTTTTATCGAATTTTTCGCATTTCAATTAAATTGTATCGTCAGGTTGCTTTTCCGATATTCTAGAAGCGTCGCAATGATAGAAAACTTTGTTTTTTAATAACTTTTTAGTTGTAGTCTTTATATTTTATTTAATACGTTCATTTATCAATAATTAATAAAGTTAAAAATTAAGCAAAATTCCGTCACGCGTCCGTTCAAACAGATCTGCCCACTTCTCACATGCAGGTCTTAGACTTCACGACATTTATTATTTTTTTTAAAAAAGAAGAATCGAACAAAATATGGTTTGAAAATAATAACAATTCCAACAAATTTCTCACTGGCAGCTGTTAGGACAAAGAAATCGACCAAACCGCCGATCTACCCAAATTTTAGGTCGACAAAATTTATTTCAAAACAAATTTCCGCTAACCGTATATAGTGTATATATATAATGGGTGCAGTTTGTATAACACTGGATGCCAGTACTTATATTGTATACATTTGCTGTTAGTTTATCATTGAGGATATTTTAAAAAATATGAACTTCTGGATTTTAAAATATTTTTTTAATCATGATTAAATAATAATTCTAAAATTTTTTCTAGAAAATCAATAACCATTTTTGGATTCAAAATTGAAAAGCGTAAAGCCGATTTTCGTTTAACATATTTTGTTTGAACTCTCTGGATTTGTTTAGCAACGTGTGTCCCTGATACGCTATTGTATTCCATTCTTATTTATTGTATTGCAAACCATTCTCACCAGACGTCATGTGGACCTTCTGTTCCTGTTGGCTTGACTTTACTGGGGTAGATTATGATGATCAGAAAACCTAAGGTGGCTTTAAAATGTAAATAGGATATTAACTCACAGGTGGAAACATTTTCTTGAAAAGCGATGCACCTTGAAAGGGATGTTTCGTGACGATGATGGTGATGGCGGTGTTTGAGTTTATGCCAAAATCGTTATTTTGTTCATTTATGCTGCCATGCAGGTGGACAATTTTTAAGATATGACATTATACAAATACATTTTGGTGGATATTATAATATATTTCATAAATAACTCTCAAAGATAAAGATGATCTGGATTACTAACGAAAGAATCAGCATCGAACATCGCGATTCCCAACGCATCTCAAGATGTCTGCGAAGACCAAACAACATGATGTTGCACTCACCATACAATCTCATTCATGATAAGGGACATCACGTTTTGATTTAGTTTGATTTCAAAAATTCTTGTTTATTCGACTTTGGACGCGATGCAGATATGATTGAGATGAGACTAGCATTGACATAGGTCACATACTAAAACCTCATTTCCCGAGACACAAAGAACAGCCTAAGGTCCCATATGTATCAGCCCCATGCTACATAGGTCACATACTAAAACCTCATATGACATTTATAATGTATCAGGCTTCCAGTGCAAATGAATTTACCTGCTACGAAGTAGGAGAATGAGTAGAGTGTGGGCCACCTGAAGTAGATAATGAAGATTGAGAGAATCTGCCCGACATAAAGGACCACCAGGATGGCAGACATCGTGTAGGTCAAATAAAAGATGCTCTGCCGCCAGTCTGTGGAAAACCAGAACAGAAGGGGAAATAACTTACCAAATCTTGTATGAAATATAATCAGAACATTTTATCTAATAGGACAGACCAAAGGAACAAATTATCTAATAGGACAGGATCATAAAATAAATTGATGATATTAACACTCATACTACCGGTATATTAATAGTTAAATATAATTATCTATCGAACATTTAATTATGTGGAGAATATCACAAGGCTTGAAATTTTTCACTTATGCCAGTGAAAGGCCAATAGAAAAGTAGCCAATATTTCAGCTAGCTGGCTGAGCATTAAGGAGTGCTCAAGATGTGACAGTATCCGAGAAGACAGCCCGTGACTTTTGGATTCAACCTGGCGTCGACGTTCTCTTCAGTGTCTGTCATCGTTGTATGTTATTGTTTGGATCAGCGGTCCACTACCTGTGGGTCGTCACCCCTTTGGGGGGAGTTAGGGGGGGGGGAGAGAGGTCGAACACAGGAGTCGCTTAGACCATCGGAAAACACATATATTTATGAAGTAGCAACGAAAATAATTTTATTGTTGGGGGTCACCACAACATGAGGAACCATATTAAAAGGTCGTGGCATTAGGGAGGGGGGGGGGGGTTGAGAACAACTGGTTTAGATGTTGACATAAAAAGGTGTGTACTCAACCTATAACTTAACAGTACCGTACTCAGAGTCGTCTTAATGCACTGGCGCACTGGGCACTAGCCTGAGGCCTTACGTTTCTCGGGGGCCTCACGCTTCTAATAGAATCAAGTTGCCCATTTTGTTAATGAATATCGAAAGAAAGATGTTTAGGTAATTTACTTGGCTAAACAAAACCAGGTCCATAGTCACCTAAATTTCCACTATCATTTCTTATGCAGCTCGCGGATCAAGATAAGAATCGTGCACAACTAAATACAGGTATGCACACCTGCATTTTGAAAATAGCCAAATATTTCCGTGGAGGCCCCTCAGTTCCCCAAACCCCATCTTTTGTTTAAATCCAGGATGTATGCGATAGTACCTAACCATTTTTTTTAAATCTGTAACAATAATTTAAAAAACGCAGGATGATGACTATAAATTAAGTTCTTGAACTTACAAAAATGGGATTTTCCTATAGTTTGGTATATATACATGATTAAACTATATAGATTTTAGGGTAGACACTAGATTGAGGTCAAAAGCATACCTTTAGGGGGTGCAAGAGCTGGAGTAAAGTATTGTTTATGAAAGACACTGGCGATGGAGTCACAACTAGCCGTGGGTGACGTGGATGTCCCGCTTCCTTCCCAGCAGCCTGAAAAGTGCCCCCAACCACGCGATAAAAAATTATCAAGGGGATATTATGGTAATACACCTGTGCCACCCTGGGCCCGAATTCTTTTGAAGGCATTACTTGAATAGTTTAGAAAGGTATAAGGGGTCTCAGTGCACAGTACCCACGATAGTCTTAACACGGCCCCGTCGTACTTATAACTTAACAGTACCGTACATATAATTTAACATTACCGTATATATAGATTACCAGAACGTACATTAAGCTTAACAGTACCGTACATATTTAAGGAAACGTGTATTATATTGCGTATATTTGAACTTATTAGACAACACTTTTCTACGTCACGATTGTGTTGCTTCTGATTTTATTGAAAGAACCACTTTCTAATTTGAGTAAAAAATCCAACTTTAATATTGTTATAAAAAATAAAGTGCTGATTTTTAAAGCGCAAAGTTGCATGTAAGGCCACATCACCTACCCGATGGTTGTTGAACATAAGAACACTCCGATGCACAACGTCTGAACAATCCTTCTGATTCCAAGAACACGTCTTTCTGAGAGAACACGTGTCAATTAATTCTAACCATCATTACATTTGCAGTTGCAGCCAAAAATTTCTCCAAAATATCGTAGGAAATATTTTTTTTTTAAGTGTGGTTTGGGGGGGGGGAGATAAATTTGGATGGACTTAAACAATTTTTCAGGAGAAAAATAAGTTCGCTTAGTTACACCCAGAGAGATGTATGGCTTGACCAGTAGGTAGTGGCATATTTTGACATGTAGGGCTTTGCTTGTAGGTAGTGGCATACTCTGACTTGTAAGGCTTAGCATATAAGAGGGATATTTTGAATTAATGCTACCAAATAACGTCTCCGAAAATTTCACAGTAAGTGGTGGCGCCATAAGAGTTGGCACATTAAGAGTCCGCGAAGTAAGTGTTGGTCCAAATGCACTGGCGCAGTAAGAGTTGGTCCCAATGCACTGGCGCAGTAAGTGTTGGTCCCAATGCGCTGGCGCAGTAAGTGTTGGTCCCAATGCACTGGCGCAGTAAGTGTTGGTCCAAATGAATTGGCGCAGTAAGTGTTGGTCCAAATGCACTGGCGCAGTAAGTGTTGGTCCCAATGCGCTGGCGCAGTAAGTGTTGGTCCAAATGCACTGGCGCAGTAAGTGTTGGTCCAAATGCGCTGGCGCAGTAAGTGTTGGTCCAAATGCGCTGGCGCAGTAAGTGTTGGTCCAAATGCGCTGGCGCAGTAAGTGTTGGTCCAAATGCGCTGGCGCAGTAAGTGTTGGTCCAAATGCGCTGGCGCAGTAAGTGTTGGTCCAAATGCGCTGGCGCAGTAAGTGTTGGTCCAAATGCGCTGGCGCAGTAAGTGTTGGTCCAAATGCGCTGGCGCAGTAAGTGTTGGTCCAAATGCGCTGGCGCAGTAAGTGTTGGTCCAAATGCGCTGGCGCAGTAAGTGTTGGTCCAAATGCGCTGGCGCAGTAAGTGTTGGTCCAAATGCGCTGGCGCAGTAAGTGTTGGTCCAAATGCGCTGGCGCAGTAAGTGTTGGTCCAAATGCGCTGGCGCAGTAAGTGTTGGTCCAAATGCGCTGGCGCAGTAAGTGTTGGTCCAAATGCGCTGGCGCAGTAAGTGTTGGTCCAAATGCGCTGGCGCAGTAAGTGTTGGTCCAAATGCGCTGGCGCAGTAAGTGTTGGTCCAAATGCGCTGGCGCAGTAAGTGTTGGTCCAAATGCGCTGGCGCAGTAAGTGTTGGTCCAAATGCGCTGGCGCAGTAAGTGTTGGTCCAAATGCGCTGGCGCAGTAAGTGTTGGTCCAAATGCGCTGGCGCAGTAAGTGTTGGTCCAAATGCGCTGGCGCAGTAAGTGTTGGTCCAAATGCGCTGGCGCAGTAAGTGTTGGTCCAAATGCGCTGGCGCAGTAAGTGTTGGTCCAAATGCGCTGGCGCAGTAAGTGTTGGTCCAAATGCGCTGGCGCAGTAAGTGTTGGTCCAAATGCGCTGGCGCAGTAAGTGTTGGTCCAAATGCGCTGGCGCAGTAAGTGTTGGTCCAAATGCGCTGGCGCAGTAAGTGTTGGTCCAAATGCGCTGGCGCAGTAAGTGTTGGTCCAAATGCGCTGGCGCAGTAAGTGTTGGTCCAAATGCGCTGGCGCAGTAAGTGTTGGTCCAAATGCGCTGGCGCAGTAAGTGTTGGTCCAAATGCGCTGGCGCAGTAAGTGTTGGTCCAAATGCGCTGGCGCAGTAAGTGTTGGTCCAAATGCGCTGGCGCAGTAAGTGTTGGTCCAAATGCGCTGGCGCAGTAAGTGTTGGTCCAAATGCGCTGGCGCAGTAAGTGTTGGTCCCAATGCGCTGGCGCAGTAAGTGTTGGTCCAAATGCGCTGGCGCAGTAAGTGTTGGTCCAAATGCGCTGGCGCATAAAGTGTTGGTCCCAATGCACTGGCACAGTAAGTGTTGGTCCCAATGCGCTGGCGCAGTAAGTGGTGGTCCAAATGCGCTGGCGCAGTAAGTGTTGGTCCAAATGCGCTGACGCAGTAAGAGTTGGTCCAAATGCGCTGGCGCAAAAAGTGTTGGTCCAAATGCGCTGGCGCAGTATGTGTTGGTCCAAATGCGCTGGCGCAGTAAGTGTTGGTCCAAATGCACTGGCGCAGTAAGTATTGGTCCAAATGCACTGGCGCAGTAAGTGTTGGTCCAAATGCACTAGCGCAGTAAGTATTGGTCCAAATGCACTGGCGCACTAAGTGTTGGTCCAAATGCACTGGCGCAGTAAGTGTTGGTCCAAATGCACTGGCGCAGTAGGAGTTAGTCCAAATGTACTCGCACAGTAAGTGTTGGTCCAAATGCACTGGCGCAGTAAGTGTTGGTCCAAATGCACTGGCGCAGTAGGATTTAGTCCAAATGTACTCGCACAGTAAGTGTTGGTCCAAATGCGCTGGCGCAGTAAGTGTTGGTCCAAATGTACTGGCACAGTAAGTGTTGGTCCAAATGCGCTGGCGCAGTAAGAGTTGGTCCAAATGCACTGGCGCAGTAAGTGTTGGTCCAAATGCACTGGCGCAGTAAGAGTTGGTCCAAATGTACTGGCGCAGTAAGTGTTGGTCCAAATGCGCTGGCGCAGTAAGAGTTGGTCCAAATGCACTGGCGCAGGAAGTGTT